>CAOLHI010002383.1:0-476596 GCA_948474755.1 Ctenosaura bakeri | reverse complement strand
TTGCGGGAGGGGGAGGCATTGTAAATAATAAATAAATAATTTTATGGTTGGGGGTCACCACAACATGAGGAACTGTATTAAAGGGTTAGGGCATTAGGAAGGTTAAAAACCACTGTTCTAGGAGAATGATAACCTAATTGCATGCATTATTACTGAATTACTCAAGTAACATGCAAAATACTAATGATAACAGAAACATAAAGAGGCTACATGAAGAAAGCTAGGAAGCAAACCACACATAGTGTCCATCAGCACTAGCCAGTAATGGGAAAGAAGCAAAAGAAAAGTCATGGAAAGAATAGAGAGGATGCCGGCTTACTGTCATTGTACACTAGGAAACAAGGAACAAACGGCAGCAAAAGGAAGAGACAAGCAGAAGTAAACAGGGTTACATATGACAGAGAAGAGGGAGACAAAGACTGAACTGCCACATCATCCTAGCCTTTCTGGAGGAAGGAAACTTAGAAATAGCAAAAGCATTCCAAGGTTTGGCTAACTAATTCTTTTAGGAAATGATACATTAGACTTTAGTCTGATTAAGTTACTATGTAAGCATCGTGTTCTAAATAGGTCTGTGGCATTGTTCTTAAATTAGCTTATTTATATTTTATAACATTAACACATTTGAGGTGTTCAATTACTCCATCTCCTCTTCCAGTTCTGAAACACTCAGAGCAAGTGTGCCGCTGCTGCTCTGCAGCCTAGTGGGAAGGTAACAAAATCACAGGTATCTTTATTATCAGGGCTACAGTCCTAGTTCAAAAAATTACTTTTTTGGATAGAGATCTCCAACTGAAAGAGATTCTGGGAGTTGTAGTAAAATCATTTTAACCTGGTATAGGTTAAAAATATGATTTATATGCTGTGGTGTCATTGGTCTAAATCTCAGTTGCTAAGTTGTTGGATGAGCTGCTAGTATCACTTAGCCTCAGTATCTCCTTTTCCCTCCCATTTGTAATATGTGATGATAATACATTACTGTTGTCAGAATAATGGTATGTAAAACTGCTTTGAGCATGAGGAGAAGACTATACAAATTGTGTGATTTGTTATTTTTCCCAGCCAGGTCCTCTGGTTAGTTGCCCTGTTGCCACCTTTGTATATTTTCCATTTCTCCATTCTCCTTCCTTTCTTCATACTTTCTTCATATATCCTGCTTTCCTGTCCTCAGCTTCCTCATTTCTCACACCAAAGATGCTTTTTAAAGACCCTTTTCTTTCTTTATGGTGTCCCGCCTTTCTTTCCTTTTTCATGTCTCACCTATTCTCAGCAGTTAAGACCACTGATAATGAGGTTGTAAAAAGCCAGGTGATCTCAGGATCTGCCCTTGAACTTCCTCCCAGTCTGCAGATGTATCTGATGCCCTCTGCTGCTATCACTGCTGCTTGTAAGTTGCAAGGTCCCTGTATTTCTAATTTCTGCTTTCATTCGCTGTGGAAGATGCCTGGCAATAAAAGTCCCAAACCAGGGATCAAATTCAGATGTGAAAGAAATCCATGCTTTCTTCCTACACAACCTAGCACACATCTCTCCAGATTTAAGAACTCGCCCACATCTCCCTTTCTCTTTCATACAGTTTTTCATGACATCTAAACTCTGGAAACTGTGGTTTGTTTAGCCTGTGGTTTGAGAACAGGCCATTAACAGAAGCTTGTCTTGTTCTCAAGTCACAGCTTAAATGGCATAGTTTCTTAAGTTCTGGTATCACAGGTACTATCATAGGAGCTTCTGATCCCCTCCTCTGGCACACAAAACAATTGGTGGGTGAGAGGCAGTATGTGAGGCTGTCTTATGCAACTTGATAATGCAGTAGGAAACTATAAGATGAGGGTCATGGCTCATCATTTAGTTCTGAAGAATAAACCTAAACCAACAAAACTGAGTATACTGATAATAAGTCATTATTATTAAATTGTTCTATTAATTTCAGCTAACTCAGCTGGGGAGCAAAAATTATTATGTAGCAGTCTTTAGTAGCTGTAAATGTACAGATAAGAGCACAATTCATACTTTAGTTCCTTGGTGAGGTGATGTTAGATGACATGTAATGAACACTTGTAATCTAATATTCCTGTTTCCTAATCCATCTTTTCAGTTTTCTCCATTCCTCTGTTATTTTTCTATTGTATTTGCTTTTTCTCCTTTCTTCTTCTTCTCCTTGCCTTCCCTCATCTGTCCTGGCGCAGCCACCAAACTGTCTGATGTATTAGGGATGGTGCAAAGAGGATCAGGGCCCCCAGAAGGTGAAGAATCAGCAGCATTGGTCTCTCTACCCTGTACATCTCCAGCTATTGCAAACCCTCTGCCTCCCCGGTGTAAGTAGAGGAATGACCACAAGGGTCTGCAGCACTGAATACAACATCTAAGAAGGCCTCCACAGTCCTACAAAGCCTTTGTACTTTTTATATTTGATCTTCCACTAGTCAGATAGTACTTAAAATTAACTAATTCTTTCCTGGATTGAGTGTTGAGTAGAAAGAATGGGGAGATGTTGCTCAAAAGCCTTGAACATTAATAGCGTTTACTTATTTTCAATTCTGAAAAGAATATAGAGGATTCTTATTCATGGAAAGCATTTTCCCTGAAATGACCGACTGGAAATGAGTCTGCACACAGCTGCAGTGCAGGCCTGGAAAGGCCAAAGAAGTTTGTTGTTAGAGCTTCTTTGCTGTCAGAACAGTGTTTCAGGAGAATATTAGAGGAGTACTTGCCAAGGGCCTACATCGCCTGCTTAGTTAAAAACGAATAACTAAGTAACATCTACGTTAACAGCCAGCAGCTGCATTGAACAATGCAGACCTGTTCTGCTGGTAAATTGAGGCACAACAGGATGATGTTTCCAGCCCCTTCTCACCAGCAAGTGAGCCTGCATTGAGGAATTGCAACAGAGGTCCTGCTTCTGATTGTTGCAGCCCTGCTTGCTGTTGGAAGGGGGCTGGATACATCGACCTGCTGTGCCATCATTCTGTAGATGAGCAGACTTTCATTGGTCAATACAGCTAAAATTTTTGAACTCCTTGTGTCCCACCATTCCTGCAAATGTAATAAATGCAATTGTGCACTTAAGTCATTTATGCAAAAAAAATGCTATTTTAAAAAAGAACCAAATGGCTCTTGTTAACTATGATGAACATTTTAGCCACTAACTCCTTGAATGTGTAAGTCAGGAGTTGGCCAATGTGGCTGTCTTGGAGTGTGACTGTTCTTGGAGTATACTTCCCAGCATCCCTCAGATGAAAAGGGATGATGGGGACAGAGTCCAGAAACATATGGCCACAAATTTCCATCTCTTTTGTCAACAGCTTAAAAAACAATTGAACCATGTCCTCACTACATGGAAAGCCTCTTTCTTCAAGTATATTTCTTTTCAAAAAATTCCTGCTAGTTATTTTGTATTCATTTTCTCATCTCTGTTTTTCCCCCTGTTTCACTTATTTTCTCTTCTTTCTGTTCCTCCTCTCACCCAGCTGCCAAACTGTCTGATGTATTAGGCATGGTGAAAAGGGGCTCTGGGCTCCCCAGTGATGAAGAGCCAAAGCTTTCCATCCCCCTGCCCAGCCCAGCCTCAGGTGTTGCAAATCCTCTTTCTTTCCAGTGTAAGTAAGAGGAGTCACCTGCATATTAGTGTAGCATCATAAACATTCTATAGGATCTTTCTAGTTTTTTCTATACTGTTCATCTCTTTAAAGGAAAGGTATAGTTTCCTTGATTGATGCATTGCAGGACATAGTTACATAACTAAAGACTAAGAAAGATAATGCTTCTCATTAAATTATTCTGATTTATGAAGGCAGATAATCCCAGACTGGCTTAGTCACACCATCTTGGTTTCTAGCTTAGAGGAACTTCAAATAAAAATTCTATAACTTTGATTCTCAAAATATTAGATTGTTCATATTATGTTATTTGACATACTGCTGTTTGACACTGTTTGCTGTAGACAAATTTGGCATAGTTGTTGAAGGACTGTACCACTTCAACCTTAATCAAAAACCATCTTACACAGAAGACTAGCATGTAAAACTGGGCAAGAGCCCTTCTGCTGACATCTAGTTATTTACATGCAAGTGAATTCTGTCTTTTCCAAATCCTCTTCCTTAAATAAAAGACAACAGGAACTTTTCTGTAATTCAGACTAGTCCTAAGCTAGTTTAACACCTGACGGATGGGCTAATCATTGAGAAAATCATTTCCCAACCTGGTGCCCTCTAGATGTGTTGGTCTACAGCTGTCATCAAATAGCGCATGATGGTAAGGGATAATATGGGTTGTAACCCAACACACTGGAAGGTACCAGAATCAGAAAGTCTTGTCTGTATAAACTGTATTAAAAATTCACCAAATAATAGTCCTAGTGGGATATTTTGTTTAAGCAGAAAGTGGAAGAGAACCTGGAGAAAGGGGATGGATTTTGGGTAGCACTTCATTCCACCACCACCACCACCACCACCACCACCACCCTGCCAATGTCTGGCTGGCTTTCCTTAACCTTCACATATTAATTGGGAAAGTATAAAGGTGATTATGAATGCGTTGTGCCAAATACTCCTAAAATTATCCCTCAGGCCTTCCCATTCAGTATGTGGAGATGGAAATGACAGGTACAGAGCAAGGCAATGCCCCCCTCTCCTCGATTGTAAATCTGTTACATGATCTCTCCCTTTTTCTCTCTATCTTATATCCAGTCAATTTTAAAACTTAAGCACTTTTTTTCATTCCAGACCTATAATATAATCTATCTAAAGGGACCCAACTCTTACCCCATTACCTCCCCCACCCTTGAGTTGATCCTTTTTTTAAAATCCTTTCCCCACTTTCCTTAATTTCTTCTCTGTCATTTTCTTTGTTTTTCACACCTTACCCTTCCTTCCTTCCCTCATCTGTCCTACCCCAGCTACCAAACTCTGTGATGTATTAGGGATGGTGAAAAAGGACACTTGGCCATCAGAAGGTGAAGAGCCAAAGTCCTCAATCACCCTTCCATGTCCTTCCAGTGTTGCCAACCCTCTTCCTCCCCAATGTAAGTAGTGTTTAGGAGTCGCTGAGATTTCTTCTTTGCAGTTTCTGGACTGCTATAGAACCCCTTGGGATGTTTGAGCTGGCCAGCTGAGGAGGTGATCTTCCATAGTTGTCCCCTTGAGAGAGAATAATCAGTTTAGTGTGAATGTTCTATAACTGATATCACTGCTGTGCTAGCAGTGAATACTGGGAGTTGTAGTCTATAAAGAAACTTCCCCCAAGTTCTTCAGTAAATAAAGCAAGAATGAAGCTCTGGAAAGAACAAAAGGAGGAGGCAAGTTTCACAATGTTGCTGAACAGTAATAATTCATTTCATGAAGAATACGCACTCCCTTTCAACCAAAGATTTCCCTTATACTGGTATAATATAGAACTTTATTTATTTAAAGGATTTTTGTATCACCTCTCAATCCACAAGGGCCCCTGAGGCAATGCAGAATGGATAAAAATATTTAAAACATTAGATACATAACTAAAAACCAATTAAAACACCCCAAACTTCTCTTTAAAAATAGTTTTAAAACCAGGCAATTAAAAACAATTTTAAAAAGAGCCAGAGAAGACACCCCTGATTTTAGAAACCAAAGGCCTAGCAAAATAGCATAGCCTTCATTGCCCACTGCTGTTCTTGAGGTGCAAAGTATACTCGTGTATCATTGCTCTGTATATTATGCTAGAGTGAGGGAGATCATTGGTTGAAAGTGCTCCACAAAACAAATCACTACTTTTGAGCACCAAGTAAGCTCCACCTGTTGTGTTGTCTTTCTGCCACAATAGGTCTCTCAAGAGGTCTCTACTCTTACCCTCTTTGCTGGTTAACCAGTAAAAGACTGCCTTTCCGTTTTCTCAGTCCCCTTCCTCGATCTGACCCCCCTTTCTCCCTTGTATTTCTAGCCCTCTCCACTTTTCATTCATTTTTGTTTGTTTTATTACTAGTCTCTCCATGCTTTCTTTCATCTGTTTCACACCAGCCACCAAGCTGTCTGATGTCCTAAGCATGGTGAAACGAGGCTCTGGAGCCCCAGAAGCTGAAGGGCCACAGCCTGCTATCATCCCGTTTTTTCCACTTCCACTCATCACAAACCCTCTGCCTTCAGATCGTAAGTAGCATAGTTTTGAGTGGCCTGCAGTTGAGCCCCACTTGTTCTGTTCAAAGCCAGTACTCCTTCATACACTGTAGCTGTCAAATAACTGCCTAATTTTGTTGTTGCATGGCCTTATATCCTAACTGATCAGTCTCACCAGGCTGATAGATATGCATGTGAGAAGAGTGGATGCATTCGAAGTGCAACAGAACTTGATAATCCACTTTGTGCCTAAAAGTTTACTTGGTGAGAGAGAAGCAGTTAAGGGTAAACAACTGCATAGAAGGTGGGAACTAGTTTTCACCATTGTGCTCTTTGAGTTACATCTAGAAAGCTTCTTTGAGGGGCTTGGGGGGTTCTGGGGGTTGGGAAAGCAAATTATTTGCAGGTAGTTGGCATGATTTTCAATCAGAAAATCATCTGAAAATGGCACTGACATTTTGTTTTTGAATTTTTAAAAAAATCTTTGGGGATTGATTGGAGGACTTCCAGGGGCTTCAGGAGAACAAAAGTGGAGTTTGAGGACTACATGCAATCTACTTTCCCCATCCTTTTCTTAAATATATAGGCCAGAATCTTAATGTTTAGTCATAACTAAAATGAACCCATGAAATCAATTGTTGAATAATAAATCAGCTTGTAGGTAAGTTCCATTGATTCAGTGGATCTCTTTTAGTTGGGACTAACAATAGAGTTATAGGCTTGGTAGATTAGAGGAGTGCAGTGGATAGATGTATCTTGATTTCAAGAAAGCTTTTAACAAAGTCTCCCATGATATTCCTATGTACCGACGATAAACTGTGGGCTAGACAATCTTACTGTTAGGTGGGTTTGTAACTGGTTGACCAACCACAGAGTGCTCACTGAATTTCAACAGGAATTATGAAAGCACTACATCTCAGCAGGAAAATGAAAGGCACAGATATAGGATGGGTGACACCTGGTTTGAAAGCTGTACTAGTGAAGTCTTGGTGGAACATAAGCTAAATGTGAGTCAACAGTGTGATGGGGCAGCCAGAAAAGCTGGTGGTGCATCATCTAGGTCACATCAGAAGCATAGTGTTTAGATCAAGAGAAGTAATAGTGCCACTCTGTTCTGCTTTAGTGAGATGTCACCTGGAATATTTTGTCCAGTTCTGGGCACCGCAGTTCAAGAAGACAACCAAGACAATCAAAGGCCTGGAATATAAACCTTCTGAGGAATGACTGAGGGAGCTGTTTGTTTTTAGCTTAGAGAGGAGAAGACTGAGAGGTGACATGTTAGTTATCTTTAAATATCTGAAAGGATGTCACATAGAAGATGGAGTGAACTTGTTTTCTACTGCTCTAAAGACTCAAGTACAATACACTAGATTCAGATTACAAGAAAAGAGATTCCACCTAAACGTTAGAAAGATATTCTTGATTCTAAGAGCTGTTGCCAATGGAATGGACTGCCTTAGAGAGTGGTAGACTCTCCATCTTTGGATGTCTTTAAAAAGGAGTTGGATAGGGATCTTTCAGGAATGTGTTAGTGGTGTATTTCTGCGTGGCAAAGAGTTGGACTGGGTGGCATTTGTGGCCCCTTCCAGCTCTATGATTCTAATGAGATTCAGGCCATTGCTTCCTGTAATATACCTGTCCCTAGCTGTTCCCTTTTCTGAGTCTTTAAAGTACTTTCCAATGGAATGGCTGCCTATACATTGATGGTACAGCTCTGTGTGTATCCAATCAAAAGTAAGTTAAGCTGTATTCTGTATGGCTTCATCACAGATGACCAGATATAACAATGGTTCTTGACCTTTCCTTTACCAAGAACCCCTTGTAAATATAATTTGTTGCTGGACTTAACTCAAGAGTTAAATATTTAAATTTAGATTTAAATATTTATTTATTTATTTAAGGCTTCTGGAGACGAGAATTCAAATCCCTGCTTTTACACTGGGTGACCTTGGGCAAGTCACATTCTCTCAGCCTCAGAGGAAAGTAAATGCAAACCCCCTCTGAACAAATCTTGCAAAAAAAACCCAAAACTTTGATACGGTCGCCATAAGTCCAAAGTGACTTGAAGGCACACAACAACAAAGTGCTACTGACAGGGGAGGTTCTTTCTAGCCGTCATGTCTCTCCTCTCTGAAAACTTGACTTATGGCAACCCTACAGTGAACCTATCATGGGGGTTTTCTTGGCAAGATTTGTTGCCTTTTCCTTTCACTGAGGCTGAGAGAAGGTAACTTTGTCTGAGGTCACCCAGTGGGTTTCTGTGTCCAAGTGGGAATTCAAACCCTGGTCTCCAGAATCATTGTTTGGGTGCACTCACATGCCTGCTGCGGTGTCCCTGTTGTCAGGGATGCAGCAGTGTGTGTGTGTGCCAAACCTGCTACCTTATTTGCAAATGAGGGAACAGTCTGGGTGCATGCACATGCCTGCTGATGTTTCCCTTTTATCAGGACATGGCATCAGGAGGTGCAGTCACTGAAATTGTTCCCTCGTTTGCAAATGAGGGAGCCGTTTGGGCATGTGTGCACATCTGCTGCCATGTCCCTTCGTGCACATACATCTGATGAAAGGAATATGGTAGCAGGCATGTGTGCACATCCAAACTGCTCCCTCATTTGCAAACGAGGGAGAAGTTTCTGCACTCTCAACCCCCCTGCAGCCATGTCCCTGTTGCTACCACTGCAGTTGGTGTCTAGCATCAGGGCTTTGTGGACCTCTATGAAGACTCCATAGACCCCAGATTAGGAACCTATGATGTATAAGATTGCAGTTGCCAGTGCCACTGGCTGTCGTCTGATTAAAGAAATATTAATAAACTAAACGGTTGCATGTTAATTGATTAATCAATACAATCTGCAAAAATTCCTTTGACTATCACAATTGTTTTTAAGGTAGAAAGCATTATTTCCCTGTTTGTAGATAATGGACAGAGTTATTTCAGCATCTTAGTACAGGAGGTTGGGCACTACCTGATGTTGTTAAATTGTACACCCAGGCATTCTTCCCCATTGGCTTTGCTGCCTGTGGCTGCCTGACAGGCTGCTAGCCATCATTTTACCAGTTAATTGAGAATATCTTCTTATTCAGTTAAAATGTTAATTTTAAAATTAAATTAAATTTAAATTTTAAAATAAAGTTAAATGATAATTTTTCTACATTGGGGTTGAGAAAGTGCAGCCTGTGGGGCTTCATGTGGCTATTGTACTGTACTCTCCAAGTACAGCCCCAGAAGCCCCCCAACCCCCCCAAATAATTTTTTTAAATATTGGGGGTGATTTGGGGGTGATTTTTTTTGCCCCAAATCACCCCAAATTACCCAAACCATAGTGGTTTGCTTCCCCGACCCTCCAACCCCCCCCACCTACCCCAAACACAAAATAAAATTCAAAAACTTGGCCAAAAATCAGCCCAAATGACAACTGAAACTTATTATTATTTATTATTATTATTTATTTGTATCCCGCCTCTCCATATGGATCGAGGCGACGAACAACTTACAAATAGCATGTATTTCGAAACATTTCTATACATGCCCCCAACAAGCTGGGTACTCATTTTACCGACCTGCGGAAGGATGGAAGGCTGAGTAAACCTTGGAACCGGGCAGGATTGAACTCACAACCTTGTGGCTTGCAGTACTGGCATTTAACCACTGCGCCACTAGGGCTTACAACTGACCTTGTGTCACTTCAGACACTCTGAAATATGCCAATGTGACCTGCTGAGAGGATGCAGGGTGGAAAAATGTCCTCCCCCAAATTGCCAACCCTTGCTCTACATGGTTGTCTGCCTTCCTGCAATTATAGGTGTATTTGTTTACTGACAAATATTTTGTCTATTCCACATGTTAATTTTCAGTGTGTCTCAGTAAAGGAGGCACCAGTTCAGCTTCCATATGTATTCTTAGCACCTCTCTATTAAAATGAAGACCTCCAAAAGCTTAAGAATACCTAATGACAGCTTCAGGGCTTCAGTTTCAAAACTTGGGAGTTTGTAGCTGATGCCAGTCATAGCAGAGGCAAGGATACAAGGACTGTCTTGGTTTGCATCAAAGTGCACAGCTTTTTCATTGCACCTAGTAGCAACTTCAGGGGAAATGGAAAAGAAGTCCCCGTCCCTGTCACAGGATGATGAAACATAAGGTCATGATGTCTTGCTCTGCCCTGAACTATCTTTCCCTTGCTGAAAAAGTGGGAGTCCCTGGCAATGGTGTTAGTTTACAGGGATGGATAACAGCTTGGCTGATTTACAGCTGAAGGGAGACACTGGCAAGAATGAACTGAGATGCCTGGCAAAGAGCGCTAGAGCAGGGTATAGGAAGAGTACTCAGTTCAAAGTGGAAGAAAGCATGACGGGCAAGCTGACAGGTAAGAATGGGCTTTTCTGGAAGGTAAGGAAAAGGGCATTTGTTTCTTTCTCCCTCATCTGCAAGAAGAAAAATGCAAGTATCTAAAATCAGAATAGTGCTTCCTTTCATGGGGAGCTGCTTTCTCCAAGACAGTGTATGTTTAAGATGACTTACTATGAATTAAATATACTTCACAAGCATAAACTGTACTTTTATCTCTAAGTAGGGTAGCTAGAGGACAGCATTCTCCCACTGTTTTATACACACCATTGTGCAACCTCTGGATAAAAAATACTGTCAAGATTACTCACAAACCACATTACACAAAGCATTCACCTTTCTCCTTTGCATTGTTGTCTTGCTTTAAACTGCACTTTCCCAGCTCCTATTTGTTCGTGAGGCACTCCTATAAGCTGAGAAACATAGTCTACTACAATGAGTGTAAATTGTAGATTATTATGGAATTCTGCCTTTTAGAACCTTCCTAAGTTGTCTTTCAGAGTATAACTGTCCACCAGCATAGTTCACCCAGTGGTCACGTGTGTGTGTGTGAGTGTACGTGCGTGTGATAACTTGTTCTTCTTTGTGGTCTCTGTGACTTGCACAAATGGGTTAACTGCACCTTTGCAGTGCATCATTTGGAACCTATGAGAGCTGTTATGTAAGTGTTTTCATGGTAGCCCTTCTTCCTCTAGTACATATGAGCAGCCATTTTCCCACTCAAACCCTCAGTTTCTTCTCATCCTCTACAGCAGCAGCTTCGAGATAATAGTTTTGCTGTGCATTTTCGCTTGATCATTTGGTTCTTTGACTTGAAATGTGAACTCCTTTTCTCAGCTTTCTTACATGATTTGACTCAGTAGCTTCGATATGGACTGTGCACTTCTCTCTTTGGATCTCCCTTACAGTTTGTCTCACTCTTGTTGGCCTGCTCTTGATTGTCACCCTTGGCTATAGTATCTCATGACTGCCATTGGGATTAGTTAAAATAATGTTCTTCTTGTGGGGCCAAGATCCCAAATACTGATGGCCACTTCTGTTGCCTTCTCTGCCTGGGAAGGGATCATAATATTGGGTCTTGCTTGTGTTATAAAGCCTGACACCACAGCACTGCAAAAATCAGTCTTCACACCTGAAAGCCATCCTCTACAAGCATATCTTCATTTGTCTGAACACTCTTTCTTTCTTTCTTTCTTTCTTTCTTTCTTTCTTTCTTTCTTTCTTTCTTTTTTTGAAGATATTTTTATTGAAAGTTTAGTTGCAAAAAAACAACAACCCACACTCCCAAGCTTGAATTTTCCAGTTGAATCTACTTATTTCCATTAACATAATAATTATCGCCCGGTAAGCCTGACATCAATTCCAGGAGAGATCCTAGAGCAAATCATTAAACAGTCAGTTTGTAATTACTTAGAAAGCAATGCCGTAATCACTAAAAGCCAGCGTGGATTTCTCAGAAATAAGTCATGCCAGACTAATCTTGTCTCTTTTTATGATAGAGTTACAAGCTTGATAGATGAAGGGAATGCTGTTGATGTAGCATATCTTGACCTCAGTAAGGCCTTTGACAAAGTTCCACATGGCATTCTTGCAAAAAATCTAGTAAGATGTGGGCTGGACAGTGCTACTGTTAGGTGGATTTGTAATTGGTTGACTGACCGCACCCATAGGGTGATCACTAATGGCTGTTTTTCATCCTTGAGAGAAGTGACTAGTGGGGTGCCACAGGGTTCTGTCGTGGGCCCAGTGGTTAGGCCTCATTTGGAATACTGTGTCCAGTTCTGGGCACCTCAGTTCAAGAAGGATGTTAACAAGCTGGAACAAGTCCAGAGGAGGGCGACCAAAATGGTGAAGGGTCTGGAAGCCACGCCCTATGAAGAAGGCCTTAGGGAGCTGGATATGTTTAGTCTGCAGGAGAGAAGGTTAAGAGGGGAAATGATATCCATGTTTAAATATTTGAAGGGATGTCATGTTGAGGAGGGAGCAGGCTTGTTCTCTACCGCTCCAGAGACTAGGACAAGAAGCAATGGATTCAAGCTGCAGGAAAGGAGATTCCCATTGAATCTCCATAGGTAGTAGAGACCACTCCGTCTTACGAAGAAGGATGGATCCGAACAGGGGATCTGGACCATGGGAAGTGCCAGGAAGAGCAAGAAGGCCTGCTGAGATGTGGAGTATCTCTATGCCTCATTGTACCATGGCAAGGAATCCTCTGTCTGCTGTAGCCTTGGGATGAGCTTTAATCCTGATAACTGTATGGATGTTAATAAAATGAATGTTAGCACCCCAATTAATAATGATCAGGATCAAAGTACTCCACAAATCCTTCAGAGAGAGAATCCTCTTCAGAGAGCAAAAGAGAGTACCTTGCAACTACAGGGAAACAAACAATGACACCTATGGCCCAATCACCCAGATTCTACAGGTTCAGGAGAAGAGAGAAGCTGTCATCTGGATCCATGAATAACAGAATAAGGATCGTCTCTAGCCCTCAAAATCAAAGAAACACTTGCATGAACCCAAGGAGTGTCAGGATCAAAGCCTACATTGAACAGAGAAGGCAAAAGAAGGGCCTCCCTTGATGAGTCCCTGGAGGAGATGTTCAGGGCTCCAACTGAGCTGCAAGATCAGAACACATAATGGTCTATGGGATGGAGAGTCAGTTATCTCACCATCTGACATGGCAGCCACCTGTACATTTTCATGTTAATTCAAGTCCTCCTGGGCCTTTTGTGATACTAAACACCCACCTTCAAATGCAACTGACAATTTACTAGCCAGAGGCCTTTCTCCCATCTTTCCATCAGAGGTCAGTGGACATGAAAGTGAGCTCCACATCAACACTCTCAAGATGTTGGCCCTGGAGAAAGCTTTTCTTGCTTTTGAGTCTGTAGTGCAATGTCAAGTAGTTCAAGTAATATCCAACAACACCATGGTGGTTTATTGAACAAGCATGGCAACACAAGATTATCAACTCTTCTCAATCTCACCCTTCAGATCTAGGACTCATGTCTGGACAGATGTATTCAACTCTCCACAATCCATCTCCCAGGAGAAGAGAACACCTTTGCAGAAGCTTTGAGAAGAACGATAGTATCCTGCGATGAGCAAATGCTCCATCCCAATTTTCTCTAGCCCATGTTCTACAGGTGGAGCTTTCCTCAGTTTGACCTCTTCGCATTTCCTCACAATGCTCAATGCGCAACATTCTGCTCAAGGACTCAAATGGGGAAAGACAATCTAGGCAATGCTTTTCTGTATCATTGGAGAAGCACTGCTGTGTACACTTTTCCCCTAATCTGTTTCATCACCAAATTGGTGATGAAACAGCTGTGGTTAGCCCATCTTCACCTGTCCCAAAGGCTTTACATCAAGCTCTTGTTGAGGCCAGATCTCCTGACTCTTTACTATGGTTGGATCATCACCCCAACATGGACATGATGTTTTGGAGCCTCCTTATCAACACTGCTTTGTTGAATCCTGGTGGCAGCTCTAAGGCTTTCCACCCGCAGGTCCTATTTCTACAAATGGAACAAGTTCCTGTCATTCTTGGCTTCTCAGCACTTATCTCCAGATACTGCCTGGATTCAGCACATTTTGGACTTTCTGTTATCTTTGTCTGAAAAGGGGTCTCTCATCCATTAAATGCTACCTTGCAGCCATATCCCATTGGTTCGAGCTGTCAGGCAAGCCATCCTGCTTCCAGTGCCCTTCACTTAAGCATTTCTTGAAGGGCTATAAGAATTTGCACCCTCTGATTCGACCTCCCACAGTTCATTGGAACTTAGAGCTTGTAGCTTGTCCTGCTGTATCTCTCCCAGAGGTAATTTGAACTGATGACAAATAGTGATATTCATCTCCTGTCATGAAAGACAGGCGATAACATTGGCCAGATGGACTGGTGAGGTCTCTGCAGTCCACATGGATGCTCCTTTACCTGTGTTTCCACAAGGAAAAGGTTTTCCTCAGACCTGACATTATCTTTCTACCTAAAGTTGTCTTTGCATTCCATCTCAACCAGGATATCATACTACTGGCATTCATGCCAAACCTGTCCCTGGACACTTCATTGCCTAGATGTTGGAAGAGCATTATTGGCCTTCTACATCAATAGAACTGCTGACATTCATCAAGCTCAAAGACTTTTTGTTTGCTACTCCAGACACAAAAAAGGTTTGCTAGTCTCTGCCCTGTGCCTCTCTAAATGGGTCTCATCTATCATCTGTCTAGCATATGAACTTGCCAAGAAAGATCCTCCTGTGACTGTGTGCAGCCATTTCACAAGAACTATGGCTACTACTTTTTGAAGATGTTCCTTTGAAGGACATATGCAGGGTAGCTACCTAGTCTCAGTCCCTGACCTTAATCACTCACTACAGCGTGGATTTAAGGTTGAGGGCTGATGCTGCATTTAGGAGAGCAGTGTTGTCCTCTTGTATCACATGACTTCTTCTTCGTGGTCTCTGTGCCTCATACAATAGGAGCTTTCGCGCCTGCGTGGTAGCGTTCGGAAGATTCTAGAGCTCGTTGGCTTGGCGGGGAGCCCCTCCCCCTCGGTCGTACTGCGCATGCTCCTCCCGCCGAGCCACAGTCTCTCCTCAGTTCTTTCTTGTCCGCCTCAGCGTACAGAAGGTTCTTCTTGTTGGCTTGCGTTTTTTCTTGCTGCGTAGTTTCTTGGATTTGGAATCGACCTCGGACCATCTCTTGACTCTCCCTACGGACTTCCCTTCGATTTTTGGTACGTTTTTCACGTTTTTCGATCCTTTTTTCGCCCTTTTTCGCCTTTCCCTTGGCTTCTTCTTTCGGCTCGGTGCGGCGTCCTCCGACTCTCCCCTTCTCCTCGCCCTTGCCCCGCGTTTTATGTCGGCGTTGTTTAAGTCCTGCGCCTCCTGTGGAAGGAAGGTCGCCCTTTCTGACCGACAATCGAAGTGTCTTTTTTGTTTGGGTGAGGGGCATAACATCCAAACTTGCCCCGTGTGTAGGGAATTCACCCACCAGACACTTCGGAACCGGGCGGCGAGGTTGAAGTCTTTTTGCTGGGAGCAGTCTCTCTGCGCCCAGAAGGCCGAGTCCGTTCCCATGGAAAAAGGCCTTTCTTCGCCCTCCTCCTCTTCGCCGACGGCCGCCGGGACCTCGGTACCGTCGGTGTCGAAGCCCCCGGTACCGGTGATGAAGCTACCGAGGATCCCGAAGATCTCAACGGGTCGATCACGAGACGACCCCGCGGCCTCCTCCTCGAAACCGCTGACTTCTGCCCAGAAGAAGCGCCCCGCTACCGAGGAGGTACCTAAGGAGAAGAAAAAGAAGAGGAAGGAGAAGCGGCACCCTCCGGAGACCACCCGGCCACTGACCCCACCGCCTACCCAGCCCGCGGGAGAGTCGGCCCTCTCCGACGTCCCGGAGGAAGAAACGTCGCAGGCCCAGGAGATCCTGGAGCTCTCGGACGACGACCAGCCCGTCGAGGCCACCCCTTCCCAGCCTCCGAAGCTAGTCGTGGAGACTGTGCCACCGAGCCGCCATCCATCTCCGGAGCGCCATGTGGACACCCCGGGCCGGAGACGTTCCTCCCCCCGGCATGGCGAATCCCGATCTCCGGACCACTGGGCCTGGCCTCCATCCCCGCGGTATCGGGAGATGCGCCTGGAGAGCGTGCATGCGGGCGAGAGCGCGCACTCCCCTGGCTACTTGGGGAGATATGTGCTGGACCAAGGATGGCACGAGCCCCCGGGCTCCTACTACTCCTACTCGCCCTCCTACTGGGACCGCTACCACCCGGACCCGAGGTACTGGTCACCACGACCACGCTCCCGCTCGCCACCACGGGAACGCTGCTACTCTCGCCATGGGCGATCGCCCAGGGGCAGGTCTCCGAGTTCCCACGCGGCCCGGGAACCATCACCCCGCCGCAGACCGGTCTCCCTGCTGCCACGGACTACGGCCACGGCGACCAGACCGACCCCGCAGGCCACCCCGGCTCGAGCAGGAACCTCGGCCACGTCGACGACCCAGGCGGTGGTACACCCGAAGCCATCGATACCGCCCCCGGAGACCGTGCCGGCCCCGACAGTACCACCCCCGACGGTACCGCCCGCCGCTCTGCCAATGCAACCAGCGCCGCAACTGCCGAGAGCGGAGGAGAAGGCCGCGGAACGTTCGCCATCCCCGTCCGATGACTCCTACGAATCGGACTCTGACTCCGCGGAATCCACGCCGTCCTCCCACAAGTCACCGCCGCTGGGCTTCGGGGACCCGCTCCCGGAATTGGCCCCGGAGGACGTGCGCCAGTTTTCCGCGGTCCTCCTTCAAATGGCGACGGCGCTTGGCCTCAACGTAACGGAGCCCGCCCCGCAGGCGCCAGACCCGGTCTTCCAATACCTGGAGACCCGACCTCCATCAACCGCACCGCTCCCGTTCCTGCCGACCCTGGTGGATGCGCTGAAGCAACCCTGGGCTAAGCCGGCGTCCGCGCAGCCTATCCCACATAGGCTTGAACATTTGTACAGGACCCAGAGGGAAGGAGCGGAGTTCCTGTTCAACCACCCCGTCCCGAACTCAGTGGTGGTGGAGTCGTCCCAGACACGGGGTGGCAACTGGGCCCACCACCCCGCCCGATCGGGAAGGCCGGAAACTCGATGGCTTCCGGAGGAGGTTCTACTCGGCGGCGTCCCTGGTGTCCAGGACCGCCAACACCATGGCTTGCCTGGCGGCCTACCACCGGAACCTCTTCGATCGCCTAGGTCCTCTCCTGGCTGACCTCCCGGAAGAGTCCCGCGCGTCCGCCACGCAGATCTTGGGAGAGGCCGTGGCCGTGGCCACCCAACAACTCGCCACCTCGAGGCACGCCGTGGAGGCCACCTCGAGGGTCATGGTGCTGTGGCCCTCCGACGCCACGCGTGGCTCCGTTCCTCCGGCCTCCAGGAGGACAGCCGTCGGAGGATAGAAGACCTCCCCTTCGACGGGCAGGGGCTCTTCCACATGTCCACAGACGACGCCATGGACCACCTCGTCAAGGCCCGGCTGACGGCGAGGAAGATCGGAATCAACCAGCCTCCCCAGGCTCGCCGGTCGTCCCAGTCCAGGTCGTCATGGCGGAGGTCCTCCTCGTCCTCGGCCTACCAGCCTTGGTCCCCGCGCTCGACCGCCTCGAGACCGTCCGCGGCGTCAGCACAGAGGAGGTCCCACCGGCGGCAGCCTCCGCCGTCCAAGAAGTCTTCCTCGGGCGGGAAGGCACGTTTTTGATGCCTCCCGCAGGACACCACCGATGCCGTCCTTCGCCCCTCCAGCAGACCTCATCCATCATCCAAACCTGGCCAGACATCTCGACCGATGGCGCGAGATCACCACGGACTCCTGGGTACTTACCATCGTCCGCCTGGGGTACGCCATCGAGTTCCGGGATATTCCACCACGGGGCGTCTGCTACTCCACCCCGGCCAACCCGGCTCTGCTGGAGGAGATCCAGTCCCTGCTCAACAAAGGAGCGATCGAGAGGCTTCCACCCTCAGCCAGGACCACCGGCTTCTACTCGAGGTACTTCGCCGTACTGAAAGCGGACGGGTCCCTACGCCCCATCCTGGACCTTCGGGGAGTGAACGAATACATTCCCCCCAAGAGGTTCAAGATGGTCACGCTGCCATCGATCCTCCCCTTTCTCCGACGAGGGGACTGGCTGGCATCCATAGACCTCAAGGACGCCTACTTCCACATCTCGATCCACCGCCAGCACAGGCGGTACCTGCGCTTCGCGATCGACGGTACCAGCTACTGGTACCACGTCCTGCCCTTTGGACTCTCCACCGCACCCCGCGTGTTCACGAAGTGCATGGCTCCCGTCGTCTCCTTCCTGCGGACGAGAGGCGTCTCGGTCTACCCCTATCTCGACGACTGGCTATTGGTGGCGTCCTGCAAAGACAAACTTTACAAAGACATTCACCTCACCTTGACGTGGCTCACCCGGCTCGGGCTCAAGGTAAACCCCGAGAAGTCCCACCTCGAGCCTACCCGCCTCCTCGACTTCATCGGGGCGATCCTCAATACCGTGTCGGGAAGGGCCTACCTACCGACGGAGAGGGCCCGGACGCTCACCCGCGTGGCGCGGGCGGCCTCCCAGGCCCCGACGGTATCGGCCAAGATGCTGCAGCAGCTGCTCGGCTACATGGCGGCGACCACAGCCGTCACCTATCTCTCCAGGCTACGAGCGCGACCCCTGCAGCACTGGTTCGTCAGGGTCTTCGACCCGCTCCGGGACGAGCAGTCCCGTCGGTACCGCATTCCCCCCGAGATCCGGCAGACTCTCTTGAGGTGGCAGTCCCACCGGAACCTGATGTCGGGAATGCCGTTCCGCCAGCCCAGACCCACGGTCACGATAACGACGGACACGTCCCTGCTGGGCTGGGGAGCCCACGCTGGAGATCTACGGGTCAAGGGCGCCTGGATGGACAGCGAGACGTCCCTCCATATCAACGCTCTGGAACTCCTGGCCATCCACAAAGCCCTGATGGCGTTCCGGCACCTGGTGGTGGGCCGCTACGTGCTGATCCTCACCGACAACACGACCGCAATGTGTTACATGAACAGGCAAGGGGGAACCCACTCCACCACCCTGCTGACCATCGCGCTCGCCCTCTGGGACTGGTGCGCCTCCCTGAGGATCCACCCGCTGGCGGTTCACCTGGTGGGGCAGGAGAACACCGTGGCGGACGCCCTCAGCAGGGACACCTCCTCCTACCACGAGTGGTCCCTGGCCGACGACGCCTTCCGGATGCTCCAACACCGGTGGGGCGAGCCGACCGTCGACCTCTTCGCGACCAGCCAGAACGCGAAATGCCGACGCTTCTGCTCAAGGGCGGGGCATGATCCCCGCTCCATCGGCGACGTGTTCCAGATACCGTGGGACGAGGGGCTCCTGTACGCCTTCCGCCGTTCCCGCTCCTCGGCCGCGTCGTATCGAAGATCATCGCGGACGGAGCAGACGCGATTCTGGTGGCACCGTACTGGCCGAGGCAGCACTGGTTCGGCCCCCTGATCGAGGCCTCCCGGGGGAGGACCCTCAAGTTCCCGCTGGCGCCGGACCTGCTCTCCCACTCCAACGGCCAGGTGCTACACCCGGACCTTCCAGTATTGGCCCTCCATGCCTGGAGGATATCGCCGTAGGCGACCCGACCATCGGTACCGTCTTAACGGCGGCGAGGAAGGAATCGACGCGGAGGAACTACCACTACAAATGGCAGCGGTTTGTCGCCTTCGCAGAGGAGCGGCGTGAGCCGACGTCCCCGGCCGGCCTCCGGACCGTTCTTCACTTGCTCCTCCACCTGCGGCAGCAAGGCCTTGCCTTTACCTCGATCAAGGTCTACCTCGCCGCGATCGTGGCGTACCAACCGCCGAGATCACCCTCCGCGGCGTTCTTCCAGGACGATACCGTCAAGCGGTTCCTGAAGGGCCTGCAACACCTCTACCCGCCGGTATCACCCCCGCTACCGTCGTGGTCGTTATCGCTGGTGCTATCGCAGCTCACGAGGCTGCCCTTCGAGCCGATGGCGACAGCGGACGACAGGCTCCTGGCGATGAAGACGGCGTTTCTCGTGGCGATCACCTCTGCCAGGCAAGCCGGAGAGCTGGCGGCGCTGTGCTGCGACGACCCCTTCCTGGTCTTCCACCACGACAAGGTCATCCTCCGACCCGACGTCTCGTTCCTGCCGAAGGTGGTCTCCACCTTCCATCTCAACCAGGACATCGTGCTCCCGGCCTTCTACCCCGAGCCCACCTTGCCCCTGGAGCGGGCCCTGCACTCCCTGGACGTCCGTCGGCCCTTGCGTTCTACACGGATAGGACGGCGTCCTATCGACAGACACCTCACCTCTTCGTCTGCTATGGCAGGCACAAAAGAGGCCACAAGGTATCATCCCAGCGACTCTCCAAGTGGGTCGCCCAGATTATCTACTTGACCTACCAACTGGCCAAGAAGCCTCCGCCGGACCTGCTTCGGGCCCATTCCACCAGGGCCGTGTCCACGTCCGCGGCCCTTCTGCGAGGGGTGGACCTGCCGGAGCTGTGTCGTGTGGCGACCTGGGCCCAACTGTCGACCTTCATCCGCCACTACAGGCTTGACTGCCGTTCCAGGCAAGATGCCCGGTTTGGTCGTGCGGTGCTGTCCTCTGTCCTGTAGGGTCTGGGACCTGACCCACCATCCTACAGGTGAGCTATTCAGTCTCCTATTGTATGAGGCACAGAGACCACGAAGAAGAAGAACAGGTTGCTTACCTGTAACTGTAGTTCTTTGAGTGGTCATCTGTGCCTCATACACACCCGCCCTGCCTTCCCCTCTCTTTCAGGTCCCATGTTCTTCGGCGGACCAGAACTGAGGAGAGACCGTGGCTCGGCGGGAGGAGCATGCGCAGTACGACCGAGGGGGAGGGGCTCCCCGCCAAGCCAACGAGCTCTAGAATCTTCCGAACGCTACCGCGCAGGCGCGAAAGCTCCTATTGTATGAGGCACAGATGACCACTCGAAGAACTACAGTTACAGGTAAGCAACCTGTTCTTACTCTCCACCTGGGTTAGTGGCTTGCTGGCTTCCCATTTGTGTGAATCACAGAGACCACAAAGAAGAACAGCTTGCTCACCTGTAACTGTGGTTCTTTGAGTGGTCATCTGTGAACTCATGCAATACCTGTCCTTCCTCCCCACTTCTGTCATGTATAGAAAGTTCTGAATGATGCACTACACAGGTGCAGTTAACCCATTTGTGTGTGTTAACAGATGACTAGTCAAAGAACTACAGGTATAAGTGAGCAACCTATTCTTTTCTTCCCCTCCCACCTTGTGCAAAAGGGCAGTTAGAGGCACACAGACACAGATGTATCCCCTAGCCACTGTTTGGAGCTGCCTGGCAGCCCTTGCACTCCCAGAGAAGGAAATGAAATAGCCATGGCCTCTTAGAGAAGGCAGAAGCTGCTTTTTTGTGTCCTGGGTGTCTAATAGTGACCAAATAGCTCCTAGGTGTACCCCCACAGATGGGCAGGGCGAGGAAGCTATACCTAAGAACCTCCAGCTTTCCTTCCACATCTGGTACAAAGGCATTTCACAATGAAGACAGGATAATGTTTTTTTCAATGTCGCTAAAAGTACTTACACTGGTACTGAAATTACATCAGTTACAGGCAGCTACAGCGTTCTGACCTATGCTAGCTGAGGATAGGGATGCTCTGGTTTGATTTAAATTTGGGATGGTTTGAAAGACATGCACACACCTCATGAAACTAGCCCTGCATTTTCTGTGAAGAGCAGCAAGTTAAATGACACTAGAGTAGTTGCTGCACACCTGAGACTCTAGAGCAGAGGTATCAAACTCAATTTCATCTTGGACCACATCAGCATTATGGTTGCCCACAAAG
The DNA here is from genome assembly GCA_948474755.1 of Ctenosaura bakeri. Taxonomy (NCBI): domain Eukaryota; kingdom Metazoa; phylum Chordata; class Lepidosauria; order Squamata; family Iguanidae; genus Ctenosaura; species Ctenosaura bakeri. The sequence continues at coordinate 454,773 of CAOLHI010002383.1, read as the reverse complement.
GGCCAGTTGTATCTGTAAGGCTAAATGTATTTATTCTTTTATCATATTAAATAATGATGTTTTTGCCCCCCCAGCCCCTCTCTGTGCTCCTTTCAGCCCCCCAGTGCCTCTCTGTGCATCTTTCTGCTCCCCCCTTCCCATGGCTCTTTCTGCCCACTCCGCCCTCTCTGTATCTGGTGAGCCCAATCCTCACATTGCGGGCCACCACCTGCCAGTATTCTGAAGAGGAGCCCAGCAGCCAGCACTTGCGATCTACTACTTCTGACTGCTCCTCTGTCCAATTTTTGCGAGCCCTGTGGAGCATTGCCATGGTAAACCACGGTAATGATCTGACAGTGAGACTTGGACAGAGGAGCAGTCTGAAGTAGAAGTAGATCACAAGTGCTGACTGCTGAGCCCCTCTTCAGAATACCGGCAGCCCACAATGTGGGGATCAGGCTCACCAGGCAGGGGGAGTGCCAGAGCTGCAGGAGATGTATGAGGGCCACATGAAATGTCCTGGCTGGCCGGATTCAGCCCAGGGCCTTGTGTTTGACACATGCACTCTAGAGTGTTCACAAAGTACTGAATCACTGTGAGTAAACTCAAGTATATAAGAGCAGCAAACTGATGAACTGGATCTACCTTCCTATTGTTCATTCATATGTATCTCATCTTTTTGAAAAGATTTTGAGAGTCACAAGCTAAAAGTTAGCATCAGCTGCTCAGGCAGGGTATTGTTCATAGTCTGTCTTGGACAAAAGATGAAATTTTACATCTGTGCCATGCTTGTAATCTGACAATTTGCAACTGGAGAAAGAGAGTGGATCAAGGGGAAGATTAGATTTGAGAATGAAATTAAAAATAAATGACAAAGAAAGGTCTCTGTAGAATACCTTGAAACAAAGGCATGAATGGACTGAACAGAGAGAGTCCTAGTCTGTTATTTTTTTCTGGATCAGTTTTGTGATAAGCTGGGGAAACATGAGAACAAAAGTGAGTAAGAAGAGCTGTGTGAAGATGGGAGAATTAATTAAAGTCTATATAAGAACATTTTAAAAAGCCGTACTGTATCAGATTGAAGGCCTATGTAGTCCACCATTTTTTTTCCACTGTGGCCTGTGAATTGCCTTGGTAAAGCTTATCAAGAGGACATGGAACAACTGCACTTCCCATCTCACATTCCAAGTGGCTGAGAAACACTAAATATATAATATTTCTAAGTAGCATTCACTGATGGCCATCACTTTTATGAATTTATCTAAAACTATCCATATTGGCAGCCATCACCATGTGTTTTGTGGCAGTAAATTCCATACTGTAAGCATTTTACAAAGAAATACTGCCTTTTATCTTTTTTTAAAAAAAAAATCTACCCACCATTTAGCTTCAGTTTCGAATATTATGACAGATGGAGGAAAACATCTCAGTATCTGGTCTCTCCAACATAATCTAATTTATGCTCCTTCAGAGTATAGTCAGCCATCCTTTTGTGCAACCTCTGCAGGTACAGATGTGAAGTCACATGAAACTTCACATCCCATTATAGTCAGTGGAAACAAGTGTGTGTGTGCCCATGTTGCCAGAGGCTCGTGCACACTGCTGCCATTAACTATAATGGGATGCAGCGCTTTGTGTTTTTTATTTTATGTGGGAGTTACTGGAATGCTGCACATATGGCTGGCGCACTATAATTCTCATTGTACTCAATAGGGCTTATTCTGAAGCAAATGTGCATAGCGCTGCTGATCCATCTAGCACACATTCATCTTCCCACAGTGGATAACTAAGGGTTTCTGGGTGCAAAGGCAATACCCCCCCATCTGCTTTGATCCCCAGCAGTTGTTACTTAGAAATATAACAGCCTCTTATCATGAAGGCATCAAATAACCATCATGTCTAATAGACTTCTAGAGGCAAAAGAGAATGTGACAGTTAAAGCCTAGTTGGTAGGTAAGGACAGAGTCCAGAGAGTCACTTGTTTTATGTTAACCCAGAGTGAACTGGAATAAAAGTAAAGCAAATTGCTTAAACTGTGACCCATACAGTAGAGTATTGCCAAAACTTTGGCTCCCCATGCCTTCAAGTTATTTTTTTATTTTTTATTTTATTTAATTATTTATTTGTATCCCGCCTCTCCATATGGATCGAGGCGGCGAACAACTTACAAATAGCATGTATTTCGAAACATTTCTACACATGCCCCCAACAAGCTGGGTACTCATTTTACCAACCTGCGAAAGGATGGAAGGCTGAGTCAACCTTAGAGCCAGGCAGAATCGAACTCACAACCTTGTGGCTTGCAGTACAGGCATTAACCACTGCGCCACCAGGGCTCCATTTCAGACTTACAGTACAGTGATCCTACCTGAGGGTTTTCTTGATAATATTTATTCTGAGGTCATTTGCCATTGCCTTCCTCTGAGACTGAGAGCATGTGACTTTGTCAAGGTCACCCAGTGCATTTCCATGACTGAACAGGGGTTTGAATCCTGGTCTCCCAGTGTTCTAGTCCACTACATGATGGTGGTGCCAAAAACAGTGGTTCAAAAATAATAATGACATGTTTGGAAGGCTTTCCCATCCTTGTGCAGTCCAGATATGTTGTACTATAGTTCCCAGGGTTAGCAAGGCTGCTGTGATCTATCATAAACAACAGGTCCCTGAAAGTCTGCCAGTTGCCTCCTCCTCATATGCATATACTTTTTCCTCTTTGCAATCCCAGGCAAACAGCAAAACCAGATTTCTCAATCACCTTATTATGGCTAATGAGCTGTATTCCATTTAGATGGCCGCTTCGGGTAGCTGTGTTCCAAAGAACTGTAGAATTCAGGTTAACGTTGCCTGTTTGCTTGCCTGCTTGTTTTTGGAGAATTTGCTTATTGCCTCTCAGCCAAAGCACCCAAGGCAGTGTGTATAAGTTAACTTGTTGATCACATATTTCAGGTTAGGACAACTTGTTCAAAATTGTGATTGATTGATTGATTGATTGATTGATTGATTGATTGATTTCCCACCTCTCTCCAAGGCTCAAGGTATGGTACAACATATATTAAAATACAAGTAAAAACACACCATAGATTAAAATACACTAAAAACACATAAAACCATTTAAAATACATTAGTTTAAAATTCATAGTTAAAAGTAGACTGGGTAGGCCTGCCAGAAGAGATAGGTCTTTAGTACTTTTTAAATTCAGACAATCTGCTTCACTGTCTAATCTCTTCTGGCAGGTCATTCCACAGCCTAGGGGCAGCCAACAAAAAGGTCCTCTGGATGACTGTTGCCAGTCTAATCCTGACTAGTTTAAATACATGGCTACCAGAGGACCTGAGTGCACAGGGTAGATTGTATGGGAAGAGGCGATCCTGCAGGTAACTTGGATCCAAACTATGTAGGGCTTTATAGGTATTAACCAACACTTTGTACTTTGCCCAGAAACTAATGTGGCAGCCAATGGAGTGGTTTTAATATCGCTGCGATCTGCTTACTCCTTGATATACTTGTAACCAATCTGGCTGCCATATTTTGGACCAGCTGGAGTTTCTGAACTTGGTACAAAGGTAGCCCAATGTACAGTGCATTGTAGAAGTCCAACCTTGAAGTTACCAGCACATGCACTACCATTTTCAGGTCTTTCAGTTCTAGGAAGGGGTCCAGTTGGTGTCAGCCGAAGCTGATAGTTAGCAGTCCTGACTGTCACATCTATCTGAGTTGACAGTTGGAGACACTGATTCAGGAGCACTCTCAAGCTGTGAACACAGTCTTTCGGGGGAGTATGACCCTGTCCAGAAATGGTTGACACACCTCCAACTCCAGACTAGGACACTTAATAGTAAGCACCTCTGTCTTATCTGGATTCAGTTTTGATTTGATTTTTTTTCATCTAGCCCATTACCTCCTCCAAGCATTCATTCATAGGAGACATACTGTTCTTAGCTAAGACTGTTTTTGAAGGCATGGCAAAATATATTTGGGTGTCATCGATGTACTGATAAGACCCCACCCTATGTCTTTGGATGATCTTTCCCAATGGTTTCATGTGGATGTTAAAAAGCATTGGGGATAGAATGGTACCTTGTGGTATGCCATATAACAGCTTCTTTTTTGAGGAGCAGCTATCCCAAACCACCACCATCTGGAACCTGCCTGAGAGGTAATACCAGAACCACTGAAACACAATGCCTCTGATTCCCAACCTCCCCGCCCCCCAGGCATTTCAGAAGGATATCATAGCTGATGGCATCAAATGCCATTGAGAGGTCTAAAAGTACCAACAGGGACATGCTACTCCTGTCAATGCTAAGATGGTAATCAGCCACTAAGGCGACCATAGCAGTCTCAACTCCGTATCCTGCTCTGAAGCTGGTTTAAAATGGGTCAAGGAAGTGTGTGTCATCCAAGACCACCTGGAGCTGGAAGGCAATTGTCTTCTTAATCACCTTGCCTAAAAAAGGAAGACTAGATACTGGTCTAGTCTATTAAGGTCTAGGAGATGCAGGGAGGGCTTTTTCTCAAAAGTGGTCTGACCACTGCCTCTTTTAAACAGGATAGAAAATTCCCTTCCCTGAGAGATGCATTAATAATATGTTGGATTTAAAGTCTAACTGCATCTCCTCCCTGGACGACTAGCCAAGATGGACAGGGATAGAAAAAAAAAGTTGTTCTCCTTACTTGCCCCAGCAGCTTGTCCACATCAGCAATACTCATCAATTGAAACTGATCCAGTATAATCCCACTCACAGAGTCACTGGACACCTCAGTATCAACTTCTACTCCAACAATGGCATCTAAGTTAGCTCTTATACAAGAGAAATTATTTGAGAAATGGTCATTAAAGGCATCACAGCAAACTGCTTGAAGGCTCTAAGATTGGGTTCAGGGGGGAGGGTGCCCGGGTTAGACCTCTCACAACCCTGAATAGCTCAGCTGGACGTCAGTTTGCAGATGCAATATGTGCAGAGAAGAAACTTTTCTTTGCTGCACATACTGCCACCCTATATTCTCTATATTGTGTCTTGTCGCATAGAAGTTGAGTTTTCCACTATCTGCACTCTAGTCATTGTCCTTCCCATTTGAGCTCCCTGTATACCAAAGGAACCTGTTTACTAACTGGTCGGAGAGGACATTTGAGGGTGACCATGTCAATAGCCCCAGTTAGATTTTGATTCCATTTATTAATGAGAGGTTCAGCAGGATCATTGGTGTCACAAGCCCTAAAACCCTCTAAGGCCTCCTGGAATCTCAAGGGATCCATTAGCCTTTAAGGGAGGACCATTATTATTTTTATAATCATCATCATCGGTCAAACCTGCAGGGTAGCAGATTATGAAATACAGTAGTCTCCTCCTTATCCACAGTTTTGCTTTCCATGGGTAACTAAAACTGGTCTGAAAATACAAGATTCAGTACTGTCCATGGTTTCAGATACTTATGGGAGGGGGGTCTTGGAACGTATTCTCCACAGATAAGGGAACATATTCTCCACTGTACCAAGACCTACAAACTGAGCTTCAGGAAAAGAAGGCAGCTATGTTGCCGGTAGTGATAGGTGCTCAGAAAACCAATTCTAAATGAACTGACGAAACATTTGAATGAAATCTCCAAAGACAGGATTACAAAAACTGACACTTCTTTAGGCAAGCCACATTATGCACCAATACACTGCTAGATTCCTAGATTCTTGGATGGAGTCCAAATCATTAATGATCCAAAACTCCAGGCAGAACACCTGGTTAGATTGTGAAACCTATTGTTGTAGTTCTTGTTACGTTATTATTATTATTCTCCCTTTGCAGGAATTTGTGGCAGTATTTATCATGTGCTTCCCAGTTAAATCTTTGTAACCGCTCTGCAAAGATGAGACTGAGAATGATTGGCCTGACTTTATGGTTGCGTAGGGATTTGAATCTGGATCTTCCTGATCTAATTCAGGGCTGTAATTATTACATACCTTTGTTGCTACCTTGGAAAACCTTGCTGATGAGAACTTGTTCCTATAATTCTCACAAATGAAGAAGTGGGATGTGCATGGACAACCAAAGTATCTCATTTTCTGTTAGAGTTTTAGGGCATGTGGTTCAAAAAACTGATGCTTATCCCCCCACCTACCCACCCTCCCTCCCTCCCTCCTTCCTATGGCACCACCTGCAGCACGCAAGCAAGAAATCATCAAGATCACAGAGCAGCTGATAGAGGCTGTGAACAATGGAGACTTTGAGGCCTATGCGTGAGTAGACTGTACACGAGATCTCACTGAAATACTTGGGCTCAGAGCCCAGTTTTACATGTATTCCTATTGATTGATGATCAATTGAGGAAAAGAGAAATTGGATCATTATGCTACTTATTGCCACTTTAAATCAGTGATGGGCAAAGTGCAGGCCACAGGCCACGTGCAACACCCAGGGCCTTTTCTGACTCCCAGGGGTCAATTTTTTCCATGTGTTTTTTCAATAAATTTATTTTTGCCCCCAAATGCCCTCTAAGGGTCTTGGGGGCATTTCCAGTGTGTTTTGGGGACCTTCCTGGGCCAGCTTAAGCTCGGCGGAGGCCTTTTGTTAAAACTGGAAGTAAATCAGATATAACTTCCTGTCACTTCCTGTTTTGAAAGAAGGCCCTCCCAGGCCTATAATGGCCCGGGAGGAGTCATCTTTGAAAACAGGAAAGGGGCATTAGGGTACAAAAAATAGTTTTTGGCAGGGATAGGGATGCAACTGGCCAAGCCCTCCAGGAGAATAATGTGCCCCTAGCCTCACACAGTTGCCTACCCCTGCTTTAAATCTATTTAAGAAGTTTGCAGCTCTGAGTGGTAGAGTCCATACCAGAAGGAGCTAGCGCTCTCTCTCTCTCTCTTTCTCTTCTTTCTTTCTTTCTTTCTTTCTTTCTTTCTTTCTTTTTCTGCTCTCTCTCTCTCTCTTTGTGTCGCCTCCACTAGAATACTCAGCTGATTTATCTTGAACAGGACAGTTGTTCTTAGGCAGTGCAGATGAAACTATAGCTTTGCCCTTAGTCTGAAGGAGTTTTCCTAATCTTGATCTGGGGCTTCTGTCTAATCCTGTAAGTCTTAACATGGTAGATCACCTTAGTTCATCCCTTACCATAATGCTGATAAATCTGGTTTGCCCTGTTTGTAAAACCATCAGATCTGAACAGACCCAACTTGAACTGTAATTCTAAAGCTGAAATTTAAATTTCCCCTGCATAAACTCCCGAGTCACAATCCTCCAGGTAAAATAGCAGCTCTGCTTTAGCATTTGAACATTCTTAATCTGTTTTTTGAAGTGATATACCCCAGCAGTTTGTTGAATCATATGTGGTAGTTCACTTCTCAGTCAGAGAAATATTGTTTCTTTTTTACAAATACTTATTGTGGAAAATAATAACCCAGGTTTCTTGAGGCATCATTTTAAAAGGCAGGCTGTCCAAGGAGAACAGAGTTCTCTCTTCCTTCAGAAAGATTTCTCATATCTCCCTCTGTGTTTTCTGCTTGTATAGAAAAATCTGTGATCCAGGCCTAACTTCATTTGAACCTGAAGCATTGGGCAACCTTGTTGAAGGAATGGACTTCCACAGATTTTACTTTGAAAATTGTGAGTATATCTTGTTTTCTGTAAGATATGGGAAGGGCATAACTTTTTTGCTGGTGACCAGCACCCATTTCTCTTTCCAACACAGAAACAGAACTGCATGAGGAATAACATCTGGTACTTAGATTATGGCTTTTTGGTTCTTCCAGGTAGCCTTCCCAAACTGTATATTGGCTGTGGGAGACAGGTAACAGGTGAGTGCTTATGGAATTGCACTCCCAGGAATTGCCAGTTTCTCCGCAGGGAACCCATCTTGCTTTAGGAAACTTCAGCCTCAGCTAATGCCTACCCAGATGTGTGAAGGGCTCTTGCCAGTCTGTTCATATCTGGAGTCTTCTCTACATATTCTGAATAAGTATGTAATGCAAAAATAATAGAATGTGTTTTAGAAATGTAATCATACTTAAAACCCATCAAAGGTAATGAGAGTTAAGTTAATTGTGTGAAGATCACACCCATTGCTATCAACCTTCCTGGGGCTGTTTAACAAGTTCAGCATTTGAATACTCCCTACTGCCAAAAATTCTGTGTGTAGAAAACTAGTGCATGCACACACAGAGAGACACTTCTTTTCATTCAGTACATTTATGTCCTTTTTTCCTTTGACTTTTTCACTTTGGAAGACTCATTGTCCAGTACTAGCTTTCCAGCCTCCTCCACAGCCCCACATCTTGAACATGCATTCATACCCGTCAGGCTGGTTGTAGCATAACTGTTCCATGTAGACCAGTCAGTAGCTTTGTCTCACTTTTAAACTGAGGTACAGTTTGGGGATGTACAACTGAGGCTGCAATACTGGAAGGAGTACCAAGTTGCCTTCCCTTTTGTGTTATTTCCTCTAATCTAGACATGTCCCAGCTGCAGCTGCTGTTATCCAACTTGGCTCTGTCTTTTCCCTCTTCTTCAGCTCATCACAGCTTTAAGGAGGAAAGAGTTACATTGGTAGTATGTATTATTATGTAGTATGTATTATGTATGTATTAGTATTGGTAGTAGTATTATCTCCTCCCCGAGTGGAGTTGCACAAATCCAACACTTCAAGCCCAAAATCATTGCTTTAAAACAAAGAAGAGAACATTCATTTTGGATCATAGAAGCATCTTATTGATGACCAGGAAGTTGCTGGCAATCAGAGCAGATAGTACTAGTGTGAATGAAACAATAGTCTCATCTGAGATAAAGCAGTTCTCTGCACTGTGCAGCATGAAGTTCACATCTCTGTTTCTACAAGATGGATGAGAAAAGTGGGATTGCAGGCAGAAAGAAGCCTTACAATCCTTAGTCTCTCCAAGCTTCCCCAGCTGCCCTTCTTCTGGCCCCCCAAAAAGCATGAAGCCTCTCCTGAGAGCCTCCAGGAGAAGCAGTTTACATTTGAAGTAGGTTATAGATCCTTGCTGCACTATGTGGCATTTTAAAAGAAACAGTTTTTCAAAATGGGAAAACAGACACCTGGCTACATCTTTCTCTCTTTGACTCTCATTGTGCCTGGTTCCTGTAAGTAAGCAAGTAAGTAAACAGTTTATTGAATAAATGAACAGACCATATCAGAAACAGACAATAAAAAATACCAAATGCATACAAATGTACTAAATTTGAAAGAAAAGGAAGAGAACCTATTATTTTACTACTTTCATCAAACGTTTTTCCTTAAAATGGCTCCTTTAACTGCAAAAAGGGAAATCTTTTACATCACTAACTGGTTAGAGCCTTGCAGAACAAAATTCATTTGTCCTCAACTGTCCAATGTCCATATGACTTTTTAATATTTTTGTCATGGAGAGAGGGTGTCAGAGGTAAAAGATTAGCCACAGTAATCCTTTTATGTTGGTCATCCCATTCTATACTCATAGCCTTCCACCTTGCAATAACCACCTTCTCTTTCAAAACTCACTCTAGTTTCTTGTTTCTACCATTCCAGTGTTATCTAAGAACAACAAGCCCATTCACACAACCATCCTGAACCCTCACGTGCATGTAATTGGGGAAGACGCCGCCTGCATCGCCTATATCCGCCTGACACAGTATATTGATGGGCAGGGCCGTCCTCGCACATGCCAGTCTGAGGAGACCCGCGTCTGGCACCGCCGTGATGGCAAGTGGCAGAATGTCCACTTCCACTGCTCGGGAGCACCAGTGGCACCACTCCAGTGAAGGTAAGATGAAGGTACAGAATGACCTCCTTGTCAAGTCACTCGTCAGAACAGATCCTTTCCCATTCCTGGGGAAGACAAGCTGAGAACAAAGGAAATGAAAAAGAAAAACAATTGTATGGTTGGCAATATACATAGGAAAGAGTAAAGGTACATGCTTAAAAACAGGAGTGGTCATACAGTGTTTTGTACTGAGTTTTGGTGTTCTTCTCAAAGCTGAATGTAGATTGTTGCTGCTCTCCAAGACTTGTGGCAGACTGTTTTTTTATTATTATTATTTTGCTTATTTTTCAGTCAATTATAAATTTATCCGAAGTCCAACCACAACTCTGTTTGTCAAGGGCCTACATGGTTAATCTACTGAACCATTTGTTGCTTTTTAAATTATTGGCAAGTATTCTCAGCAGCTAAATAGTTAAGTTATAATTAAATGTAACTAAGTAACCTCTCGTGCCTTGACCCCCTTTCCCCCAGACCTGACAGAAACATCATTCACTTAATTGCTCTAATTGCTGACAAATGGACCTCTCCCCCCACATGCAGCTGATGCCCAGTGAAGTAGGTTGAGGGAGGGAAGTATGATTGAATTAGAATCAGGGCAATAGTGTCACAATTTTAACTGAGTAGGTATCATGAATAATGAACAGTTATCTAGAATTACTCATCTGTAATCATCATGATCATTGCTTAATTATGATTGCAACACTATTGCCACGATTTAGCAAGCATCAACTGCATGGGGAGAAGGAGGTCCGTTCTGCTGATGGATGACCAAAGCATGGGTGAATGACATTTCCATCACATTGGGGGAAGCATCAAGCCAGGAGAAGTTACTTAGTTAAATACTCTTAGGTATACTTAACTGAATAGTTGATATGAAATACCTGCCATTGTTTTAAAACACTTTACAGCATTTTAAAAGATCTGCTTCAAGAGAAAGGGGAGGCAAGCAGCACACTTGTGATTTTCACAAAGGCCAGCCAATCAGAGTTATATGTAAAATTATCAAAGAAGAGGAAAGAAGCTGAATATCTGATAAAGGCCTATAGATCAGTGCTGTGGAAATTCACCTTCTGCAAAAAAAAACAGCATTCCCTTGAGTTCTGACGAGGGGCAGAGAAAGTACATTTGTCTAAAACCCATCAAGTGTACGTCCATGAAGGGCATAATGCTGAAACTCTGTGTGCCTGAATGGACATACAAAAAAGGAGGGGTCTGAGATCCTGCAGCAGAGGCTACAATGCTTAATTTTATGATAATAGAGCTCTGTTGCTGACATGATGCACAATCTAGCTAGTGAATTACAATGATGCACAACAGGACATGGTGCAAGGTGTCCTGTTACACAACAGGGGCTTCCTTTGTCCCAGTGTGCAACATTTCCCACTGTGCATTGGGAGCACTGCACGGGGCACTGCTGCTGGCTCCATTTGCACCCATGTCCTGAACACATAGCTATTTCTCTGTTTCTGAGAATACAAGCTTTCCACAACATTGCATTTGACTTTTGTGTGAATATAATTCAGCTTAAGATGATGCTAGTACCTAACAGGGGTGCTAGCCAGAATGATTTTAGCAGTGTGGAAATCATTTTAGACTTCTGTATTGAGTAAGTTCTCCTTTTCCTATGATTGGTCCATGGGAAAAGCCAAGGATGAACCTTGCAGTTTTATCAGGCAAACGATCACAGCATCCCCCCTTCCTGCTTGTGTCTTTCAGAACTAATGCTGGCTGTTCTGGCTTCTTACCGAAGGAGACGGTGATTTGAGCTGAGCCGCTAGCCGGGAGCAGCGGTGACAAGCACGTGCCCGCATGCTCGTGTCCCCCCCATTCCCATCCTTCCCCTGTTTCATTTCCAGTGCCTGTGTTTGCAAAAAAAAAAAAAAAAGAGAGAGAAAAGAAAAGAAAAAAAGGGGAAAAAACACACAAGAAAAAAAATCCAACCAGACTCAATTCTAAATAAAATGAATCAGCAAACCCAGCCAAACCAACCCAGCTGTCCGATTCACAGCGTGGCCACACTACGCCTCCTTTCCCCACCAACTTCCATTTCTTTGTCCGTCCGTCGGTCCGGCTGTTCAGGTGACCAGGTGTTGCAATGAAAATGTCTCAACTTCAAACAAACAAACAAAGGCTCCACCTCCCTGTGTCAACCCCAGTGTTGAACGGTGTTAGTTTGTTAGGTGAAAAATGCATATATATATATATATATATATATATATATATATACATACACATACACACACACACACACACACACACACACACATATATATATAAAATATAAAAAACAAAAAACCCCACAAAAAACTTTTACAGTATTTGCATTCTCTGCCAAAGCATGGGCCTTCTCCAGTGGTCGTGTTCGCGCTTTTAAGTCTGTGACCTGTGTTACTGTTTGTTTTTCTTTTTGCGGAGGATGCTCTTCCTGAGCTCTCAGGCTAACCATTTCTTTTCTCCTCTAGCTGTGGTTGTGGATTATGATGATGATTATAATTATTCAGACTTTTAATTTATTTTGTTCTTCTTTTGGATGGGAGGTGACCCCTTCTAGAGGAGGGGCCCCTGCTTTCTGGGCCCCTCCCATGCTAACCCACTGCCGGTAGTTTCCCGGTGAGCTCTCAGCCATGGCCAGACTGACGGGTTCTTACATGAAGGGTAGCATAGCCTTAGAGATATAATTAGGTCTCACTGCAGGTGTTTTGAATGTCTGAATTCTCATTGGCGCTCACATTTTCCAAGCTTCCCCTCTTGTCAAGGGCTACCAACAGTGTTGGTGTGGTGCCTGGGCCCCTGCCGTGGTTTTCTGACTGGGGTGAGTTAAGTGGGCAATCTTGTTTAATTGGGTAGACTGGGACGGTCTGGACAGTTGGGTTGCATTTGCTAAGGAGGAAAAGAAACTTTGACACAGCTAAGCCTTGTCCTCTTCCAGTTCTAGGGAACTGATGCCTCCCCAAAGCAGAAAGAAGTAACAGGTGCCTCATTATTAGGGATTCTGCCTTCATCTACTCCCTTAAAAAAATGCCTAGCCCAACTTTCCCCCAGGCTTTCCCTTTGAGCATAAAGTTTGGTAATATAAAAGAAGAAAGGAAGCCAAGGAAAAGTCAATACTACCTTTGGGGATCTGCTCCAAGTTTTCATGAGATGGGAAGGAAGGCTGGGCAGCTATGCTTGTGCTTGCCAGTCACTCACACACTCTCTTTCTCTTGAGGTCACTTTCAAAGAGAATTGATTGGCAAGAACTCTGAAAATTCCTCTTGATAAAGAGGAAATCCTTTCAGGTAGCTGCTACTTCAGGAACTGACTCTTCAGGAAGCCCCAGATGTGCTAGGCCAAAAAGGAGCAGTTCTCCAAGAGGGACCAAGCCTTAGTGGAAAGAGATGGAAGAGGTTCTTCCCTTGTTTCAGTACTGGCCGTGTGCAGAAACCATGTGAGCTTTATCCACTACCAGTCACAGCTCTGCTAGGTCCTAACGGAAGGCAAAGTCTTAGCCACTGTCCCTTGCACAGCAGGTAGTATACATTTGCCAAGAGAGCTGCAAAATGTAAAAATTGTTATTAAAAAAGCTCCCTTCCCTCACCTCTTCAGATTCGTTTACAAAGACGGTCCCTTGCCATCTCTTCAGCATCTCATTGACCCCGAACTCTGCTCCTGCCTTTGGGTGGTACCTTGGCGTGTTTTAAGTCACTAGCCTTGGCCCATGGCCACCAAAGAATTAGTTGCTCATTGTAGCCCATGTCAATGCAGATTATACATTGGAGGCCTTGGACATTTATCTGTGTAGAAGTGCTCACATACTTCTCTTGTCCCCTGCTTAGTATGCCATCATCTTATTTCTTTGATAGATGATTATGATCAGAGATGTCACCGTAAAATAATGCTCCCCATCACTATGGAAGTTGGAGGGACGGCAAAAACATAGGCAAGTTTATGTTGCCATCCTATACTGATTGACTTGAGAGTACATCCAACTGAACTTGAGAGGTCTCACTTCTACATAAAACATACCCAACATCGGACTGTTAAGCATCTGAAAAGGGGGTGAAGACAGTAAGGAAAATATGGTGGTGCGTGACAAAGGGGCCTGTGTTTAGAATTAGTGTCGTGCCTTTCCTCATCCAAGACAAGAGCATCCTGACTTTTTGGCAGTCTTGTTTTGTAGCTTGTTATTGATCATAAGATACATGACTTGTAGTTCTAAATGTACATGGACCCAAGGGTGTAGTGCAATTTTTTTAAGTTCTTGAACAGTTGATTGGCTATTTAAAATATTTGCCTAGAGAAAAGAAAGCTGAGAAAATGGGGTGCTTCTAGATCCTATCACACCAAGCTAACGTGAGAAGAAATTTTCTTAAACTATTTGCCATCTTTGTCACTTCACACTGTGGCCTTGCTTTACCTACACACTTGTTGGGTTGTTTCCATGTCTACAATAAAAACAGCTTCCCCAAATGGCTTGGAGAAACAGTTACCCACTGTACACCCAGATGAAGTTTGATGGTGTTGCAAATAGAGAAAAGAGTAATTCTTTCTAATATTACTCCCTACTCAAGATGGTTGTGTTTAGTGACCCAGCCTGATCTTATCATACTGCCGTTAAATAAGTATTAGTTTATGGCAGGAAACCTTGACTGTGCAATGGCCACGTAGGTGTCTCTTTAAGGGGTTTAAAAAGTTCTCACAAGATCACATTGCCTCCTCTTCAAGGCTCATAAAGAAGCAATTGCATTTAAGTAGGTTTCCATGTATGAAGACAGACACAATGTCCTCAGTGCACAAAGATCTCCCTTTTGAGCTTTTGTGTCCTTTTTCTGTAGATATTACTGAAGCACGACTAATTGCTTGGGATTTAGATGGTATAGGTTAGGTGGCAAAGATACCCACTAGTAGGTAGTCTAACCTCAAAACCAGGGGAAGACATTCCTGTTTCTGGGATTGGGGAAGGAGCAATATCTGGTGAAATACATTGCAAGATTAGCTAGTTGTTTGCCTAGTCTGTGGACTGAAAATTCAAGTGTGAATTTTCCTGCTCAGACTATTGAAAGGTGATGATTCTTGTGGCCTCCCAATCAGTAAGTGTCATCTGACTTTGCACACTATCAGTAAATTTGTGATTTTGTCCACAGATGTTCACATTATGCACGTTTTCCATTACTGCTGTTCAGTTGCCAGGAAGAATAAAGCTCAGTATGGCCATAAAAAATGAATAGAAATGTGGTAAAGATTACTGGTACAAACACACTCTTGGCCCAAGCTTTCCTTCACTGTCCGCACAAATGGTTCTGTGGGGGCTCAGCACAGAATTAAAACATCAGATATCCACACATCATACATTCCAGGGGAGTAGATGTGACAGAATTAGCATAGGAGGCAGAGTTAATTATGCATGCCCACCATAGGAAGTGCATTTTCAAGGAAGTATTCCTCATCCTACAGCATGTTTGCCTGCCACCTGTGCAGATCCCAGCAACATGTAGAAGCACTGTAAAATAAATAGTCATTTATTGTTCTTTGTCACCTCTAATGTTACCACAAGGTAGGTCTTCCCTACCACAAGTCATTTATAAACTGGGTTAGATACATCATCCCAGGGTGAAGGCCGAAGGTCACTACTTCATCTGCAGAGCCTCTAGAGTCACTTCAGTTTGGTTATTGTATCACTCTAGAACTGTTTTAATGCACCTGAGTGTGAAAAATGTTTTAGTGAATTCTTTAATAGCTGAACTAGTTGGCAGCTCAAAAAATAGATTTTGGACTGACTCACCACTAAACAGTCTTCCATTACTACCCTTTGGCAAGCCAGTCTGATTTTCAAGATGATCCTCACTGTAGAGAAGCTTCTCTATCATATGCTTTTTTTGATGTCATCCTCATATGGTTTCATATTTTGCTTGGAACCAGAACCAGTGATAGGAGATGAATTAGTTATACACTTTCTTCCAAGGAGCAGTATATATTTAAAAATGCACCTCAGAAGGCAAGAACACCTATTTTCTCACATATAATTGTGTTGCGATTGCAAGATTGACAGTGGATGACATAGGCTCCTCAGGTAAAGGAGCCAATTCCACCACAAAGAAAATGCCTGTTTAATACACTTGGGACACTGCTGAAAATTTTCTGCATTGCAAATTTCCAATTCAGTGCCACAGCAAAGATAACCAAGGCCCAAAGATCAGGCATATTCAGTTGATCCTCTGACTATTGAATATTTCATAGTCTAGTGATACAAGACTAGATCGTTCCAAATTTTCAAGGAGTGCATGTCTCTTAATTCCATTTGAACGCCCTGTTTATTTCCATTAGGACTTACAGTTTGCTTATATTTTGGCATACATGACATTTATATTAATACTAACATTTTTAGACATTATTCCCACTCTACCACATGCAATAACCAAGTAAAAATGTAATTATTTCAATTCCAGTCTTAAAAAGATACGTCAGAAAAGTAGTAGAGTCTGGTTTAATACATAAAGAATTTATTGTGTTAACTTAAATAGAACAAATAATAGCCCAGGTGAACAACATAGCCAAGGTCATGAACAGAAGAGACTGAAAGTATCAACTTATCTTTTGAAGCAACCTCAGATCACCATTGATCTAAAATTGGGGAAGCTGTAACTTGTTCTAATTGTGAGTTAAAACAAACTGCAGTTCAATCCTCGTTTGTATTTTAACTAGCCATAGTTAGAAGAAACTGCAGTTTCCAAGCAGGAATGTATGTGGCTAATCACAATCAGTTCTTTTTAATGAGAACCCTTTACATCTGAAGTGGGCCATTGTTTCATTGGTGGGTGCTTTGAGCACTTGTTCAGTTGTGAAACCCTAGTTGTGCTTTGGATCTTGTAAATATTAGGTGAAAGTGGTCACTGTGACAGCAGACCAATATGATGGATGCTGTATGACACTTCTTCTATAGATTAAAGTATGCAAAATGGGTAGGAATAATTTAGTGGTCTGGATGGATTGTTGGTATAAAAACTAAATGGTTCCTAACAATTTAAAGCTCTGAATACTTGTACTTGTCAAGCTGCAGAATCAAGCAAATATGTTTGGTGCTCCTCAGAACTAAGAATGTGCCTCCCCAGGAGTAACACTGTAAATAAGCCAAGAGAATGATTGGATTCTAATGCTTATGCCAATAAAAGAAAATGAAAAATCAGATTGTCCCAAAGCATTTGTACCACCTTTAGAAATAATTGTTTATATTGCTCTTTAATCCTTGATGTCCAAATGATTCCAAGATTCCACTCAGCTTCCTTGTCATATGTGTTGCCATTGCTGGGGAAATTTAATAGAACGTAAGGCAGTGATATTGTAGAGAATTTGGCAAATACAGCATCACTCATCATGATGGAGGATATTGGACCTGCCAACAATTCCCTTTTGTGAAGCTATTAAAAGCACAGGAGTTTACGGCAACCTTTGATGAGCAAAGGTTAACGAGACAGTAACTTTACTAAGTCAGTTTGTCTCTAACAACTCAAACATATGTAAATATAACAGATGAAGCATTTATAAATGTCCAGCTTCTAAACACAAGAATAAAGTTTGTTACAGTGGACCCTTATGAAAATACACTCCAATTTCCATCCAGTCTCTTTCTTTGTCAGTTGTTGAAAGAAAGCATACATAAACATTTTGTTTAAAAAACAAGGTTCTCATTTATGTGTTGGAAATAAGTAGATATCCACCTGCTTGTCCTCAGTTTGTATTTTAAGATTGCAGGTGAGAAGATCTCTAGTGCATTTGTGCTTCTAGCTGAGCATGTTATACCTGCATTGAAGGGTGGAGTACTGAAAACTCATGTATGAAATACATATAGAGAAACTTGGACCAGTCCACAGGTGCATTACAGAGAGTATGCAGTTAAGCATACTGGTGCTAAATGTACCCTTCCTAGCTTTTGTTCTGATAGTAGTTTGGATCTCTGGTATCAGTAACTGGAAATAGGTAATCAGTTGTATACATTTATCCTTGTATACATTTGTCTGGGGAAATATAGGATAATATGCCAGATTCTGCAAGAAAGAATTCTATATGTACTTTCATTGGCTCTCAATAAAACACATGTCTGCCTGATCAGAAATCCCCATTCGTGTGAGCTGGACTCACAGTTGATCAAGC
The DNA here is from genome assembly GCA_948474755.1 of Ctenosaura bakeri. NCBI lineage: Eukaryota > Metazoa > Chordata > Lepidosauria > Squamata > Iguanidae > Ctenosaura > Ctenosaura bakeri. Next base: position 436,924 of record CAOLHI010002383.1, on the reverse strand, counting down.
TGGGCTAATTTGCACACTTCGTATACACATTAGATTGTATAACCTTTAGGATGCAAGGCCTAAGTGACTTTGCTCTGCATTGTAAATGTGCAGATTCACATCATAGTGTGGAAGCATTTAAACAGTTTTTTGGGAAGCTGTAAGAATGGTAAGAAATCCAGGCAGGTACTGGAACATGTTGGGAAGATATGGATGTTGGCATTAAATTGGCCATTTTTTAAGTAGGAAAGAGAGCCATGTTCTTTTAGGTCCAAAAGTGAGTTTGCCCCTGGAAACAGAAGTTTGAGGTACTGGAGAAAAACTTTATCAACCCTATGATGGTGTTGTCCTTTAGCACACTTCTAGAGTCCAGGTGGGCAACTGTTGTGTGTCCAATACTGTGCTCCTGTAAATCTCTGGGAGGCATGTGGATTGCCACAAAAAAAAATAAAAAGTTGCAACAAAATACTGGAAGTCACCTGACATTCACTTCTGTTTTTTATTATTATTTTTGTAAGTTAAACAGTGTCGGTAATTGGTACAATCTATTTAAAAGTGAATTGCTTCTTCTGGAGGCACCTCCCACCCCAAAAAAGGGTGGTCCTGGAAGCCTCAATGAGTCAAGAGCTGCAGTAACAGTTTTAAGGGGCCAAATGCAGCCCCAGCATCACACTTTGCCCATGCTTGCTTTAGTTAATAACACCGTTTCTGACGGACATTCCTATTCCAAGGACTGGTTCTAGTGCCATTCCTGCAGAGATGGTTCTACTTTTATTTTTTTTACACTTATACCCCATGAAGTACATTTGTACCCATAAGAGATCCCCACAGAGTGATAGTAATGGCCTAAATCCTACTGTTAGTCCTTGCTAGTGTAGAACCAGAGGCCCAAAGGAATTTATCTATGTGCAACTCACTGTTCAACAATTGATTGAATTGGTTAACTCTAACAGAGACTCACAAAGAGGATGCCAGCCTATGTTTCACAGTTTTATTGCCAGGTACAGCTAGCCTATAGGCAATGTCTCTGTCTTATACAAGAAGCCCTTCTAAGATTCTCCCATGAAACAAGACAAGATAATACTCTAGTTTGATTTCTACCACCCCTGTATTAACTCATATCCATGCTGATCTAAGCGCTGTAGAGCAATGCAGAACATGTGCCTCCGATGCTGTTGGACTATAATTCACAACAGCCCTAGACAGCTTAGCTGAGGGATAATAGCTACTGCAGTTCAATAATATCCAAAGGGGCATGTATTGTCCACCGTCCTCTAAGGCCAACTCTCCTTCTTATCAGAATAAGACTAATTCTTCATTCTGTTCACAAACCTAGTACCTTGTTAGTCTGCCTACAAAAGGAGAAAGATGGATTTATGGCAGGTGTTGTTTTCTCCATAGATTAGCAGTCAATTGTAAGCATACACTGATCTCAGATATTGCATCCTAAGTGACTCAGGTAGTGTGTGGCATGCAAGCACCAGTCCAGAGCTATTGCCAATGAATAAGGCAATTCTTAAATCAAGCTCACCAAAACGGAATGTGAAATGAGGAAGAGAATTTCCACATTCACTGTTGAAATCTCATTTGGTCTGGTGGGGTCTAGATCCTGCCACCAATACATTTTCTAACAAAGAGCTGCACAGTTTGCACTCCAAGTTTCAGTGCTGAGAGGACAACATTTGAACACAAGGTAGATGTGCAAAGTCCATTTGTGCCTTGGGGCTAGGCCACGGTTCAATGGTTAGACAAAGCTCATACAAATTTTATGTATAATGGAATGTATTTGCACTTTAATTTCCTCATCCATCTAAAGCAGGTATGGGAATCATACCACCCCCCAGACATTGGTGAACTGCAGTTCCCAACAGCCCTAGTCATCACTGCCAACAGTAGAGAATGCTGGGAGTTGCAGTTCACCAACATCTGGTAAGCCACATTAATTCCCAGTGCTGAAAAGCAGCTTAAGAGCAATAGACACAATCCTGTCTATTATTATTATTGAGGGCCTCAGCGGCCCTGTCCAATGGATAGGAAATTAGGGGTCTTCCAGAATGTCTCTACTATAACCCTGAATTACTGAAGTGAGATTGGGTTCATCTGTTCATTCCATAGTTGAAAGGCAGAAACGCCTCTCCTACAGAGGAGAAAACATGGGGTGCTCTTGTGACCACAGCTGGTGGATTCCATTGAGTATGGAGGATCTGTGTGGTTTCTATGTGCAGTCTTTGTCCAGAACTTCCTTGCGAGGCCATCCCTATCACCTCATGCAGCATTTCATGTGGCTAATGAATGTAAGGGCAACTTGGACCAAGCCAGTATGACTGAGCAGGGGTGGGAAAGGGGGGAGGGAGAAGAGGGAGTGGGCATTGGTGGGGGGAGGGATGGGTGTCCCACCAGCACTGACACAACATTGAAAGCACTTTATCTTAAGAGATTAGATCTCTTACTCCTGCCCAGTCCCAGGACTGGGCTTTGCACTGCACCATACCCACTGGAGAAAAGTTCAGAGGAATGCAGGATGTGTTAAATGACGCTCCTCTTTCTAGATGAAGCTTCAGAGAGGATGGTCCCCTGCATCTTTCCCTACCCCAACCCAGTTGTGTCCTCTGCACAATGAAGGGGATGCTAAGACCATAATGCAGACTGCTGAGGTTTAGGTCAAAACATTTATCTTTTCTTCCAAACACGCAATCTTAAACAGCTAAGGTGGCTCTTGTCCCCTAACCCTTTCTGCACACCCACGTGGGGGATGTTGTGCTTCCAAGATGGGATCATTCACTGTACAGCAGGGAAGAGATATCATTCAGAGCCAACACATACTCACTGACTTGCCTTCTTCTCAGAGCACCTTTATTTCTGCATTTCTTTTCCAGGGGAGGGGATGGAAACAGGGGAGGTGGGTATTCGATTAAACATGCAAAGAGTGAGAATTCACGTATGGGGGCATAATATAATATGCTTGTATGGTTTCTGTGGAAGACAAACTTGAGAAGTGTCTCTACATCAATGTATATGAAAAAAAAATTACAAGCCGCATGTTGAAAACAGGTGTTTCATTATTAAACATTAATGTACCGGGGCCTCCTCCCCTTTGATGTTCACCTTGTTTACTATGGAACTAAGTGCGTTGCTGGGGGTATTTTTGGACTGGGGAGGGGGTTGTATTTTCTTTTGCATGACCTTTAAAGAGAAAAAAAATTATATATATCTATATCTATGAGAACTAAAAGCAAAGCTGAGCTGTTAGTCTGTCCCATGAATGCTGGTGGATCTTTTCCTCTTTCTAACTTAACTCTCCCTTTCTTTTTCTTGCCATTTCACTGTCTTTCTTTCTGAGCCTTGTAAGTGTAAAAATGATTCCGACTTTGTTTTTGTCTCGGGAAACTGCAAATAAAAAAAAACACAAAAAAGGGACAAAAGGTTTGCTGGACCTTTTCTTGGCTTTATTCCTCAGCCTTAACATTCCACCCAGAAGTGTCATTTTTTGTTTTTTTGAACTGCCTTGAAAAAGCTTCATACTCACTTTTGTTACCCTGCTTGCTGGGGGTCCCTTAGGGGGATTCCCAGTGCCTGTCAAATTGTCACTTGTGGGGAAGATTAGCTCTGAGCACTGCTTTATCAATGCAAAGAGGGCGAGGTAATTAAGGATCTTTAACCCAATGTTTACGGGGTCAGGCCCAGCCAGAAATCACCCACAAAGGTCCAATGAATGACTTTATTGAATAGTAATAATTTGCACTAGCACACACTCACACACACACAAACTCGCACCCCCCCAGGGCTAATAGAAATAATGGAAATAAGAAAGAGAGAATACTGCACCTTCTCCTGAAGTCCTCTGGTTAGGGAGCAGCAACAGAGCACCAGCTCAGCGAAGAGACGCTGAGGAGGGAGGGGGAGCAGTCAGTTCATAAAACCGAGAGGCATCATGCTCATTGCATCGCTTTTCCTCTCCTGCCTAACTAGCCCCAAAACAGGGACTATCTGTAGGAAAAATTTAGTTTGAAGGCAAATCCTTTCCTGGGGATCACAAAGAGAGACAGAATAAGAAAAACACCTCCACACCTGGCATTTCTCGGAAGATAAAAAAAATTGTCATCTAAATTATAGGATCTTCCTCTGCTTTGAGGCTGTGGTGTGAGTTTCTGGAGATGGATCTGATAAGGTTTTATTGCTTCCAGTGCCTAATTTTCCGGGAACACTTTTACTCCCTTCAAGTAGACTCCTTAAAGGTTAAAGGCCTTTTGTCCACCATGGGTTATCACATGAGGTCTCCTGTTGCTACATGACTGGGGATTTTACTGGCCTGATCTGGTTCTTTTCGATCGTACAACCGTTATTGTCTACGTGCACATTCGAGTGACCTCTCTGGTGGGTTAGATTAATTTTATATCAAAGTTGTAGACTCTGGGACAGGGTTGTACACTATACAGATCCTAATACAGAGCTAGTGTACATTTCAAAGGGACATGCTAATGTCTAAGAGATTCTGGCCAAGAGGAGGTGCCCAGCAACTAGCTGCTAAGGCCATCTGGAGGACTTTGGGGAGTGTTTACAAGAGGGCTGCAATGGAAAGAAAAAAAGCCTCAACTTTTCCTTAATTTCCACTGTGGTTCAAATAAACATCTAGCAATGGATACAGTGTGCTGTCTATATTAGGCATCTTTTAGAGCAGGGAGGGCAAAATTCAGCCCATGGGCTGCATGCACCCCCCCAGGGCCATTTTTGCACCAGCTAGGGCCCAAAAAGGTAAAATAATGCACCCTGTAGGGGACTTGGGGGCGTTTTTGCCTCATTAAACCCACACACAATTTGAACCCCAATAGAGACCTTTCAAGAAAGAAAGAAAGAAAGAAGGAAAGAAAAAGAAAATCACATCCAATTATCTCCTGTTGTTAAAAAAGCATTTCCTTGGCCTAAAATGGCCAGGGGAGGCCTTGAAACATGGCAAAAATGAGCCTCCCAACCCCTAGAGGCGGCTGGGGGCAAATTTTCAAAATTCTCTTTGTGGATGGTGCAGCAGGGAACATATAGCCCTCCCATGTGAATATTGTTTCCTAGCCTCCCAAAGTTGCCTATCCCTGTTTTAGAGGAGAAACAGCCAATGGGAACAACTTATTGATATACAGCAGTATTGAGTTTCTGTGCAGTTAGAATGTTCAGCTCTGGAATGAGCAGTGTCAGAGCCTCATGCCTAATTTGCTTCCACCTTGTCATGCTCTCTGGAACCTCTGTTCCCACCTTCCATTTTGATGCCATTGCTTGATCTGCTTGGAACTCAGAGGGACTGTTCAACACTGGGATTTATCAATTTGCCACCTTTTACCATAAAGGACCCAATGTGTCTCACAAAGTAGATTGAAAAACAGAATACAGCTAAAACTCCACCTTAATTTTATGACTGCCCTCTGCTACATCTTTTGAAACTTCACATTTGGAATTTCCAGTGGGTCAAGCAGAACCATCATCTTCCACCAAAATATTGTCATGTCCAGAAGCCGACTCCCCGTTTTCTCCCTCCCCTTCCAAACACAGAGGCAAGGTCTGAACTCCACTTAACAGTCTCCACTCTGCCTCAACTTCTGAAAAAACATACAAAATTTGTTTCGGAGAAAATGAATCCAATATATAAAGAGTTTAGGGACTAACACATAAGATTCTTGCATGTATAAGATGAGCCACAGCCATTTTTGAATGTTCAGGTGATAACTTTATCCACATAGGCAAAATCCAGTACATAGAGAAGTTAAGCAATGTTTATTAAAATACAATCTTTAGTAAAAGCTTCCACATTAGAAAGAAGGAAGAGGGTAAGAACAGATGGGTGCATGTTGAGTGTAGGGGGCAAAAGACATAATTAACTGGCTTGCTCTACACTTCTCTGGGCAAGCCTCTGAAGTCCATTTTCATTTGAAGAATGACCAAATGAATGAATTGTTCTCTTCTACAGTAAGTAGTACCAGAACGCTCTGCAACTTTCTACCCATCCTCTCTTGTTAGGAGAGCTCACTAGGATGAAAGCAATCACCCACAGAGGAAACTGATTGCAACAGAAGTGGACTTTACAGAAGACTCAACTGCACTTGAGTATATCTAGAGTGGAGACAGAAGGAGGAAAGAAAAATTAAGGCTAGTGATTGCTGGCACCTAGGAGGGTACTGCATTGGTTCTATCAATACAGACTCTGCATAATGTTGATTCAAGTCTTTAATTGGCCAAGGTGCATCCTGGTGCCAAATTCCTTCCCAGGAAGGGCACAGAGAGCAAGTAGGTGCAGCCAAGCTATCAAAAGTCACATGCTGCACTCCACTACCACTCAGATAACAGAACATTTCGATAGCAGAAACTTCTTAAAATCATGGGGCTCTCTTGCCCCATTTCCTTCCTTCAGTCGCAGGTTTGGTGTGTGTTTATAAATTGCAAGAGGTCTGCAATTTGATAGTTGCTGGCTGCTCAAGAGATTTTGGGAACTGAGACACTCAAACATCATAAAAGAATGGAGGGGGGAGGAATCAACAGAATGCAAATAAGCAATTGCACTCAACAAGCCTCATATCTGGCCAGACCATTTTTAGATATCTGGGCATTTGCACTCTTTAGTATATTACTTATTATACAACAATGCAGCCAGGAAAGACCCTCCCCAATTTCCCATGTTCCTCTTCACAAAAGAAAGCTAGAGTAGCTGTGAGTTTGACAATACTATGCAGAGAAGAAAATCTGTGGTCCTACAGATGTTGATGGCCCACATCTCTTATCACCCTGACTCCTAGCCATGTTGACTAGGGCTGATGGGAGCTGGAGTCAACAACATGACCTATAGGAACACAGGTTCTCCATTCAGTCTAAAAGACAAGTGGTTGTCACTGTAACTGGGCAAATAAGATAATCACCAAGTGGCTGTTTTCTCCACAATCCTACTAATAATGAACAAAAGCACTGTGTGGCATTTCCTACCACACGGCTATAACAATTGCTTAGGGCCCCCTGTCAAATACAAGCTGATTTTAAGCATTCTTTAAGCATTAAATATACAGATATGTCCACAACAGTTGTGGTAGGAAAACAACAAGACGGGGAGTGTAGGGGGTAAGGGACAATCCCTAGCTGCAGACCAGCGTCCCTGCCTTCCAAGACAGAATGTGCCTCCAATTCCAGGCACTACTGACAGAGAAACAAGAGCATGAGTAACAACATTTTCTACAGTTACACAAAACTAGCCAGCAAGGTTGAATTCTTGGGGTGGAGGGGACATTACACCCAGCCAAGAACATCACAAAACAACACCAAGATGTATAACTTTAGCAGTTAATACACTTCTGCCCAATACAGGACAAATCACACTCCACAAGACTGGTACAGCTTTGACTGTAAAGCAGCAGATGGTGCTTCTGGACAATAGCACTATGCTATCAAGTAATGGCTAATGGTTAATACTGTGGCAGAGGCTCTGCCTAACAGCAGCCACTATGCAAAGTTGCCAGTGAAGAGACTGTGTCAGACTGTGAAACAGCATTTCCACATTGTTGAGACAAGTGTAACAAAAAATAAGCCACTTACAAAAAAAATCTGACCAGTCCCATGATTAAGCTCTCTATAAACCAACCCAAAATGCAAGGTATTTCCAGTAGTGGTGCCACATTATGCCTTCTTAAAGTAAATCCTCTGTTTGGGAATTGTGCTGGGTGTGAAAATCAGCTCTCAAAAGTTACTTGCTTCCTTCACAAATAGCCCTAAAGTAGCCCTAAAGTAGGAAAACATTCCCAGCTTGAGGCAAAAGAACTCTACTTCAAGCAATTTCACCAGTCTAAGCCATCCCTAGAAATCTTTCTCCACTTCCATGGAGCTTTTCCAATTATAAAGCAGATCCAGATCTTTTAACTAGTATGTCTGTCCACACATGGTCCCTGGGAGAGTCAGAAGGGCTGGGGATGCCTGGGTTGTTTCTGCCTTCCTTCCATAACTACAACAAGGACATTCAGTAGACAAGGGAATTCACCACCACAATTTGATGATGTGCCAAGATGGGCAAAATGAATCCTGGTACCAGCCTGCAACCTTCAGATGGGCAAGCTGTTTAGTATTACACAAGTAGACTGAAACAGGTGCAGTCTGAGTCCAGATCTGCTTCTGGGTCTCAGAAAGAATCAAAGAGCCCCACAGAGTCCAACACAACAACTGGAACAGAACAAGAACAAGAGCCCCTTTTGTAGCAGTGGGAAAGTCAGTGTATCCTTACCCCTATACAATACAAACATCTTGTCCAAGATGACTTTTTTCCAAGAGAAGAAAATAAAAGATTGCTTTAAATTCATGAACCCAATATCATATTCCATTCCATGCACCCATTCTGGCCAAGGTGGTTAAAAATCTGGAAACATGAACTGCCACAGTAGGTAGTGTTGGAGTTCATCTTCTGACTTTCTCATTCTCAGAGTCCTGAATGCAAATGAAGGCCTGATAATCCAGAGTATGTGGTGGTTCACAGCCAAAAGGGGTCACATGATTTTACAGCATGAGTTCTGCTTCCGGGCCTGAAAGATAATTTAAAACAGCACATTTAATTCATGTTCTACTTGAGTGCCCTATTTATAATGATCTTAGGAGCAAGTATATTTTTCCTTTATTGAAGTCTTTTAAGGGAAATTCCTCCTTCGCGAAAGTTTGTTTTCTGCTATCTGATACTGTGAAATATGTGTCTTTCAGAACATCTAAATTTCTAGTTAGGGCCTTACAATTACGTGCCATAAAGAACAAGGAGGGGTATGGAAAATGATTTATTTATTGTTGATTATGTATTACATGTAAATTGGCTGGATTATCCTTTTTCATTTTATCTAATCTTATTTTATTTTTTTCATTTTTGTGCAATGGCTGGCTGCTAAAATGCAATAAACTTGAACTTGATCTTACAGCATGAGTTCCGCTTCCGGGCCTGAAAGATAATTTAAAACAGCACATTTAAGAGACATTTATAAGTCTGCAGCTTTAAACTGTCAGAGGCCTCCTTAGAAGTTACCTTTGTGGTGTGGAAAGATCAGAAGAGCAGCAGTGTTACTCACTGCAAAGGTAACTGAAGAAGCCATAGGCCACAAGGAAGAAACTCATAACAGCAAATTCTTCTCTTATCTCCTTCATCCTTTTTTTTCACGTAGTTTCTATGGAAAATACTTTATTTGCTGCCCTTCAAGTTTTTAAAAAACCTGCTAGAACAGTTCACATATTAAGAACAGCAAACACACTCACGCTCCCCAAAATTAACATCTATAGAGCAGAGCAGAAAGTGTAACAGTGATGAAATCCAGTGGAATCAATAAAATAATTCCATTAGTATGCTAGGAAAATAGGGGAGAATTCAGTGAATTTGGTGATTCAACAAAGAAAGCCTTCTCCCAAGACATAATCCACTAGTTTCAAAGGGCTGGAGATGGGGACTCAAAAACCTCTGCTGGTCATTATCAAGCAAGGTTGTATGGCAGAAAGAAAACCCTAAGTTACTCAGATCTCAAGCCAGCATTAAAAACCTGGGAATATGTAACATTACGCCTGAGGTCACTTCCATCATCTTTCCAGCAAGGACAAGCACTGAAAGAGGCCGCCTGACCAGGAAGATGGAAATCTATACAGATCACACCCACCCCGTCTGGAGAATATTCATAACAGCAAAATGATGGTGGGGTCCCACATAACCTAAGGGGCACATAATATAAGGGAGGGCACAGTGACTCCAAAAGTCATCGGTTACAGAGAAATATTTAAAAAATCTGAGAAATAACCTGAGAAATAACCTGAAATTAAAAATAAAAAAAATAAAAAAAATTAGTTTCAGGGCTGGAATATTATAAAGAAAACTTTAATAACCCCAAACATAATGGAATTAAGCTTTGATTTCAATACTTTTTTGCTCTTTAATGCCCTCAGTATTAGAAGTCTGCCCTGCAATCTACAACAGTCTAAGTGCTCAGGATTCTGTTCCATCTACTATGAAAATAGTAAAGCCATAGATTATGCCATGAATACTCATTCACTGCCATTCCTCTCCCTTTCCAGCATATTGAGCATAACAGAACTTTTGGTTACTTTTAATGGGAATTCTAGGCAGAGGCTGAGCCCTAGAACCATCTTTTACTGAAATCCCTTGGATAAATAGCTATTATATTGACACATGAAAGAGATACAATTTTAAGCCCAGATTTGTTCTTTGAAATATAAAAATGGCTACATCCAATATCCTAAAACTATTTTTTCCCCATCTGTTGCCCCCACCTCAAGTTCTGGACTATGGTTGCCATGCTGGCTAGGGTTGTTGGATGTTGAAATCCAGAACAACCAGAGGGTATCAGTTTGAAGAAAACTGCTGTAATGGCTTCCCAAACATTAACAGGAAGCCAAAGCTACTTGCTTCCAAGTCTAAAAGAGTTTTTTCAGGTGATCCAATTTTGTGGTCTGCAAGAGTTAAAACTCTACTCAAGTGTAATCTGTTGCTAAGCTTTTAAACAACATTATGGAGCAGTTATGAGCATGGCCAGCAAGAAAACCAAGCATGGCCAACAAAAAAATCAAGGATGATTTAGTATCACGCCGATTCTCCCCAGGCTTAAGGTATCCCATGACCAATGTCTCATAGCACCTGGTCCCAAGAACCACCTCCAACAGTAGACTTAAAAGTCTCCCTGTGCTCACTAACCCACAGATACTCTTCCAGAAAGATAATTGTCATTTATGCTGTAGGACAATTAGGCCTATGGCTAGAACATACTTACAGTTTTATAGAAGGCTTTTGACTGTGTTCCAAGAACTTCTGATTTGGATACTAAGTCATCTAGTTTCTCTCCTCGTTCTAACAAGGATTCCATTGTATTGTGCTAAGTGGAAAAAGACAAAGATGAATGAGAGAGGCTGGGTACGGTAATCTGTCTAAAACCAGCTGCATGAGCCACTGCAGACAGAAGTACATGATCAGTACCTCTATCATCACAGCAATTTCTAGAGCTTGACTTTCAAGTTTTCCCATCTCATTCTGCACACATCTGGCTCTCACACAGACCAACTTTTTTCCATCATCAATATAAATAATTATTAATTCCTTCCACTTTTACACTGGCCCCTGCCCCCCCCCCAAGTGTGTGAAATCTAAAGTCAATGTTTAGGAAAAATCAAAAAGTACATACCACTTTTTACAAAAGGCAGACTTTTACCTTATATAAATTTCCCCTGTCCCCTTACCATTAGCTCAAGAATATGCTTTACTTCCAACATTTTTTTACTAAAACAAATAAGTCTGGTACCCTTTGCCAATTTTATCACTGGACTTCAATGAGGTTCTCACCTTCGAGTTTACTCCACCTGTGTTTATGTGGGTTTTAAAAGGCTGGGTGTCTTTAGTGTGCTTCATCCCCCAACTCAACCACATCAAAAGGAAGTTATAAATAAGGAATCAGTGTTGCAAACTTGCTCCATAAGAGTGCTAAATCCCGTTATCAACAAAGTAACTTGGAGCTAAGACAGGGGCAAGTATCAGTGCTTTCTCTGTTTTGAGATGTTGCTGGGGAGTGAACAGACCTCAGTTAACTTAGATATTCTCTAAGATTGAGCCCTAAGAGCATAGTAACATTTTAAAAATTTAGAAAGAGAGGACGGAGAGATGAAAGCACCATAAACTGTTGAGAATACATGTCATATGAAATGGTTCAACTTTGGAGCATAACTTTCAAGGTCCACAGTTCCATACTCCAGCCCCATTGCTGAACGCAGTTGTAAAGTTTCACTGCCTGCTCCTTTAATCATTAAGTGACTTGAGGTAGGGCAGGAGGCAACTGGGCAGCATCCAGATGAAGTTCTGCAGATGTGAAATAAAAGCTGCCATCAAATTCCCAAATCGCTAATGAGTCATGTGAAGGGTGCCTTCCACACTTCCTCAGCCACAAAATAGCTATACACTGTGCGTGGCCACTTCAAAGATGCCTTCCACAATATCTTAAAAAGAGCTGAACTCATGTAACCCCAGGTTTCACATGCATGTGTCATCAACAATAGTCCAACTTATATTGTAACAATTTATGAAAGTACTTGCTGGACAATCCAAGTGGATACCAAGGTGTAGTTGAAAAAATATCTACGTTTGAATCTGTTCCATCTCCAAACGTAAGACCAGGTTTTCATAGTCTTAAAACTTAATCAATATGAACATGTGGGCTAAGGTTGTTCACAATCATCCGAACTTGGCAAGAATTGTATACAGATTAACAATCAGCCAAATCCCAAAGTTTTATGGCTTAATTCAAAGAGGTGGTTCTCTAAGAACAGACGAGGTGGCAACAATACTGTGTGATTTAAGAGATGTTAGTTCCTCACCTAGCTGCCTACGTGCTTTACAAGGAGCTAACCATCCTTTCCACAGTTCCCAAGCCTTTGAATGCTACTTAAACAGAACAAAGGGAAGCAGGATTCATAACATTTCCTTTACAGCATTTTCTAATTGGAACTCATATTTGCATATGAAAGCAGCAAAATCTGGGGGATGAGCTCAAAGGATATCCAAGAAGGCCAATGACCAGCAGTCTCATTATTAGAGATGAACTCAGCCATGGCAACTGACATGACCAAGTTTAATCTGACTGCATTAGGTTTTCATCTCAGGTCTTCCATCCGACTCAGAAAATTATAAGAGGCTATTAAAAGACTGATTTAGGAGACAGACACTCCCATGAACCAGAACACACCTAAGACTCCATCTGCAGAAAAGTACAATTGTTCTTAAAGCATTTAGGAACAATTTTTATAGCATTTAAGGTCTGGCTGAAAAGGATCCTAAGCTGTTGTCTCTGAATACTGGCATCCCCAACCTGCCTGAGATTCAATATGCTGTGGAGATCTGGAAATTGTGCATCCTATTTCTGCCACACACACTCTTTTTAAAGGTGATCAAAATCTTCCCCAAACCAGTCCAGCTTTCACAGTGTATTTAAAAAAGCAGCTTCCTTACCAGAATGACTTTGGTCTCATCCAGCTCTGCTTGTACTTTTGTCATTGCATCTGCATCACGAGGATTCTAAAAAAGTAATAACAGGCTATTTATTTCAGCAGGCTACAAGACACTGGCTATCACCAGTTAGGGTTTTATTTCCACATTTTAAAAGCATCAGGAAAGTAGATTATTCCAATTACACTAAACTACACAAGTCACACCTCAGCCTTTTGACAATGGTAGTATCCAACAGAAGTATTTCTGACCTTTTCCTCAAATATACTGGGTTCTTTCTCACAGCGCTGCCTCTTATACAAAAGAGGAAGGCTTAGATGCCATGATGGACATATGATTAAAATTATTACAAAAGCAACACTTTAGATCAGGGCTTTCCAAACGGTGTGCTGTTACATATTAGTGTGTGGCACCTGAAATGTGTAGGTGTGTTGCCTACAATCTTGGGAATGTATGTTATTGTTTATAAATCATATATTTTTGAAAATATATGAAAGGTTTTCATGAGATACGTTGTGTCCCCATACATTTTGTTATTACAATTTATGTATGCGTCTGTATCTCTTATAAGGGGTTAGTTTAACCTCCGGTTTGGTAGTAAAACTGTATTATTGTATCGCGAAATGATGCATGTCCAAAAAGTGTGTCACCAACATGAAAAGTCTGGAAAGCCCTACTTTAGATGACAATATGCTAGACATGTAATCAATGAAACCAATCTATGGTGGTGGTGTCTGAAAAGGCAGGAAAAATCATACTAAAACATATACAGAAAAGTGACAAGACGAACTCAAAATTATGCATTGCAGTGTATATAATACACTGCATTATACAATATAATATTACAATTTAATATAATTCAACGTATTGTATAAAACAATCAATTTTATTGATAACAGAAGTCCCCAGGGACTACACAAGTATATATACTTTGTCTCACTTCCATGCTACCAGATCCTCTGAAGATGCCAGCCGAAGATGCAGGTGAAACGTCAGGAGAAAATACTAATAGAACATGGCCGCAAAGACCGGAAAACCCACAACAACTTATGCATTCCAGCCGCGAAAGCCTTTGACTTTACAACAGAAGTCTTTATTTATTTATTGGATTTATATCCTGCCTTTCTAGCAAAGATTGGCAAGATAGCTGAAAAGTACAGAAAGGTACTAGACCAAGAAAATCAAGCAAGATCTCAGTTCAGATATTGCACTCCCTTGGAGCTTCGTTGCTGTAAAAAGTCTAATTCAGTCCAACCATACCTGATATTTACTAAGATAGCCATCCAATGCTGTGTAGTTTATTGTTGCTGGGGTTCCAGAAGGCCAGTCTATCCTATTGACTTGCCTGGAGAATTCATCCAGCACCTTTAACACAAAGTAAAAAACAGAATTCACCTTCCCTTTCACCCTCATGGACTTCAGGATTTAAGGCAAGCATTTCATTCTAGATATCCCACAGATGATATACAACAAGGGGAAGCCTACCTTAGTACATTCATTCTAAAACCTCAAAATGCTGCCAGATGAACAGCAATATACGTGCATTCTCCAAGTAACTACAGTGAGCTTATGAGAACATTTCCCAGAATGTTATTATGCACTGCCACAAGACTTCTATTTTACATTGCAGAGGAGTCTGGAACAAAGTGACTTTAGCTGCTTCATATTATAGCCTACCTCAGAAGTTCCTTTAAAAATTGTCAGTTTTTGAACTGAAAGGGCAGTGATTTAGTGTACTTCCCCAGGTTTTTGAATAATGCCATTTCTGATATGAGATTTGTACCCATTTATTCTTTTGCATACAGACTAGTTATATTATGTATATTATATTATATTATATTATATTATATTATACTATACTTATACTATACTATACTATACTATGAATTTTCTAGTAGTTTTTCTTTGGCAAACATGAAGTGCCTTTAGAGTTTTAGCCCTTAATAGGAACATACAGACATTGAAATAATAAACTGCCAAAAACTGAGAACTGTAAGTATAGACTCCCAGTCTCTGCTGCAACATCTGCCTTTCCTATGAGACAATGCAATGAAGTAGCATGAGGTTCTGAGATTCAAAGAAGTTCATAATCAATAACAAATCAGAACAAAAATCTGCATTTACAGCTGCATTTACAGCTTTACCAGAAAACAGCAGTACTAAGCTGAGAGCACCTCAGGTAGTTTCACTGCTAAAACCAAGCAGATCTGCCTTTCTGGGACCTATCATGTTCAAACTGAAGATCAGAAGGGGCAGGACGGGAGGAAAAAGAGAAAATATAAGAAAAGGAATACAAAAGATGGCAGCCTATCTTCAGGATGTCAGCAGATTATATAGAAAAATTCTGGTAGCCAATTAACTTCTCAATATCTGAGCCAATTCCGACATCACATCAAGAAATGTGGTCTCATCTTTGAACTCTCAAAGCTTGCTTTGCAACATATTACAAACAATGGTTTGGTACAATGGTTAACAAATAAATTACAGTTATAGCCATAGTGCCTCTTCCAGAGACTTTTGTACCATGACAATAGAATCAACATATTCGGCTGAAACAGATGGGCCACAGTGGAGAGCAAGCCAGCTATTGATGAGATTGGAACTTCAAACCATTTGCTACAGTAGGAAAAGGCTGCAAGTTCTCAGCTGAACTGGGATGGGGAAAGGGTGGCAAAAGTCTTCCTTTTCATTGCCTAACCCATTTGTCCCCACACTATTTTGGTAGTGACAAACTGCACCTTATCAAACAACTGAAGTTTTGTTCCATAAAGCCACTAGCAAAAGCATACCATATTTGCTGGCATATAAAATGTACCAGTGTATAAGACGCACCCCATTTATATGTCAGCAAATACTATTTGCTGATGTATAAGACACACTGGCATATAAGATGCATCCTATTCTCAAACAGTATTTTTTGGGGGAAAAAGTAAGCCTTATACGCCAGCAAACAGGGTAATTACATATTGTCTTTCCTAACTGCAACAGAGAATGATAGTGGCTAATAGCTACCTGAATAAGCACCAGTGCCCTATAGCTGTGCTTTGCCTCCTGATATAACCCCAGCTATCAAACATATTCACCCCTACTCCACTGATTACCAATGTCATTTTAGCTCAGCATCAGGCTCGGATGTAATATCACAACTGAAGCAAAGTTTTATCCTTAAAACTAGCAGACCTTTAGCTTTTTAAAGTACACCAAACATTTCACCATATGCTCTGCTGCAGCTCAATTACAGAAACAGGAATAATCCCAGTAGAAGCTAGTGCTTACTTTATCCAACAATGTGAAACAGACCCGGGATGGATACTCATTGTCTGCAATCACTACTCCAGCCAATCCATCATTCCTCACATAAACATGGCACAGGTATTCTGAGGCAAAGAGAAAACAGAAAAAAAATCATTTCTTCTCATCCAAAGTCTCTCAGTATTTGCAAAAAAGTCAGTGGCAGATAACAGATATGCCTGGGGACACTCCATTTCAGTGTCCACACTTCTGGTATTCTAGAGCCAAATACATTATGAATTTATGAGCTTTACTTTAAAACTACTCACTGCACTTCTAGGATGGCCTTGAAACAAAAGGGAAAAAATTCATATCCCTGTACCCTAACATATCATATATCATGGGAAAAACTCTTATGGCCCTCTGAGTACAGCTCAGAGAGGTACTAAAACAGATATAATTTGCATTATCACCATTTCTAATGTGGCATCAAATCCGACAAGAAAGATTCAATTCCTGGATCAAATCATGTTTTGCCAAGGATTATGAGAATAGGAAGAAGCAACAGAAAATAACTGGGGACTGACAGGACTGTCAGATAAAGAACAAGAACCAGGGCAGAATGACAAAAATCCACTACAAGACACTGAGGGCTAACATCCTTGACACTCAGCAGCTTGTCAGAACAACTCTAATTTCTGAGTGTGACTGGATGACATAACAGGTCACAATCCTGGGGGAAGCTTAATTTGCTATATCACGCAAATACAATCATACTGTCACCAGAATCAAACCTTAAAATTAAAAGACTTAGGTATTTGTTCTGCTTTAAGAACCTATGCAGGATTGTTTAATGTGGATTTGGAAACCTGACATTCTTTCATTTAAAAAAAAAATGAAAAGCATAAGTAAATGGAACCTAAAGGCATAGAGAATTTGAGGAATAACATAGAAGACACAGTGTAAAAGACTCCAGCAGGCAGGTGGGTAACAGTTTACTGAATAGAGTGGAACAGAAAAGTATGACAACAAATGAGGCTGTTGTTACGGAAATCTGAAGCCAATACAAAGGCCGATACTTGTGTTGAATTGAGGCAGTAAGCAATGAAGAGCCAGCTTGTTGTTAGACAGCTTGTTGTTAGGCAGCTGTTCAGTTTTCCACTACTGAAGTCTAAGGCATCATTCAGTGTGGCCTGCATTCTATAACACTCCTGCCCCTCTTTTACTTGGGTGGCCTTTGGCAGGCTGAAAAAGCAGTGAATAAATATTTTAATTATATAAATAAACAACGACTTGCCTCAGAAGAATTGTAAATTTAAATCAAAGATCAATGTAATTGAGATGAAGCTACTGAAATTACTCAAAGTAATATGAATTTGTGATTCATTTCTATGACAACAAGGATTAAGTCATGCTTGAATGGCATGGCTTGTAACTCAGATGGCAACATGCAAGTCTGCAGATGCTTCTTTAAAAAAATCAGAAGTGTTTAAAAGATGCTTTAAAATCCAACTAACTCTTGTCAACCAGTCTAAGGGCAAAAATAATTCAATCAGGAGAAGCCAACAAAACATGGAGCTACCAACAGCAGGCCTAGCAACCACTGACATTAATCTCATTTTGGTGCATTAATCTCATTTTATACTGAAGCCTTTGGGGCCTAGTTGATTTCTTCCCAAATCAACATGTACAGTTGGCCCTCCACATCTGCTAGAGTTGGGGGCACAAGACCCCTGCAAAAGTGGAAGAAACACAAATATCAAAATGTGTGTGTGTGGTTCTGTAGGAAGGGGCTGAGGCATCGCAGGTAGAGCAGGCACTCAGGGCCCATACCAGGTCAGGAAAAGGGAAGGGAAAGGGGGTGGGTTGTCATGGTGATCCTATACTTCCTCTCCCTTGCCCATCTCCTTCCGTGGGTGTATGAAAGGGTCTCAGGAGAGGGTTTGTGATACTAAGAAATCAGGCTGTGAGCTGCCCTTAGCTGGCCAGGCAGTGGCTGGTGGAGGAGGAAGATGACCAGAGGCGGGTTTTTAAAGGGCTGCATGTTCTGACTGGAGGTACCAGGAGGGAAGGTTCCAGCAGAAAAGCAGCACTTGAGGTGGAGACACTCAGAAATAATCAAATCTATGAAAATGAAACCCGCAAATGCGGAAGGCTGACTGTATACGGTTTTAAACTATTGTAACCTTTCATGCTGTTTTAAAGCTGCTAAATTGTTTAATCTCTTTAAATTATGTTACTGATTTAAATTTAAAAGTATTTTATCTGTCAAACTGACTCTGACAATCTCATGATGCAGGATGAGATAAAACTATTTTAATGAAATTAAGTGTTCTAACATTCACCTCTAAGTTTTGTATCTGGGAATGCAAATGTATAGTTATATTTAATTATACGCTTACCTTGTTCCTTCACAGAAGCTCTAGTACCAGGCTCTGAACGCTCCACTATCAACTGACTCGTGAAGGTCATGAATTCCTGTACACTGAAGCAGGGGAGAGAACATCCCCAGATTAGTTACCAAAGTTTCTTGTGCCCACCAAATAGATTGCAGAGCCACAAAGACAAAAATAAGGCAATTTTACTAACAGCAGAGCAATAAACTCACTGCAAAACAAAAGAGATTTCATTTTACAAAGGATATTTAATTTTTTTCAAAAACAGGCTCCAAATCCACAACCCTTCAAAATCAAGTATCACCAGCAGCAATAATCTGTTCAGCTGAAGCTGATTTTCCTCTCATGATCTCAGTAGGCCTCACTTGTCTTTCTAACCCACTGCAACACACCACGACCATACAATTTTCTCCTCAACAGTCCATCATTTCTCCAAAGAGTATGTGCTCTGCCAGCCCTTTTACAAACAGATAAGCCTCTTTTGTTGTAGTTACTTCCACTTTAGAAGGGGGAAAAAGAGAACCTCCTCTATGTCTAAAATAGGCCATGAATGGTGAAAATAATGCAAAATGGCCCACTGGGCCACCCAGGAGGCTCAAGTGGCTGTGTGGATCCACCCAGAGGTTGTTCTATTTTAAAATATGATTTTGTGGCAAAATGGCACAAGGGGTGAAATTTGAACCATTACAAGACTAGCAGGACATTTATCTGAGAATATTTAACAACAGACATAGTAGAACATAAAAGTATACAAATGAGCTTACTCAAAGCTGTTATATATCCTTCTTGCAAACTGTATGGGGGAGGGCACACACAATATTTTATGAAAAAAGTATGTCTGTTAAGATTGAAACAAAAATCTAAACTTTTTAACAATTGAATTCACACTAAGAAGGGAACTTCTTTAAAACAAGAATATACAGTCTTCCTCCCACATGTGTGGGTTTGACTTTCATGAATTTGATTATTTGCAAGGTGCCTGCTTGCCTCCCCACCATTCTCTCCCTCCCATTCCCTGGCCTTTTGCCCAGGTGAAGAGAGGAGGAAAGATCTTCGTTCCTTGCACTCCCCTGCCCATTGCCCACATGGACATGCTGCAGGGAGAAAGATCTTCACTCTACTCACTCCCCCGCCTGTCGCCCATGCAAGTGCACTGCTAGTGGCCAGCAGGAGGGTATAGGGGAAAGATCTTCACTCTCCAGCACATTCCTGCCCATTGCCTGCATGGACATACTGACAGCAGCGGGCATGAGGGTGCCAGGGGTAAGATCTTTACTCTCCTGCACTCTCCTGTCCGAATGGAAAAAAGGAAGGGAGTGTGAGTGGCAGGCAGGAGAGCACAGGGAGAACAAGAGGTAGGAGGAGTTATTCGCAATTTTTTTACTTTTGTGAGGGTTCTGTGCCCCTAAATCCTTGCGAATGTGGAGGGCCTACTGTAGTTCTTGAGTCTATGACAATCTTTGCAAAGGTAAAAAAACCTTTTTCATCATGTAGCATATGAGATTATGTGAAGAAAATTTTTAACTTATGTCATTTAATTCCCTGATTCATCATTGTTCACCATCTTGACCTTTCTACAATAATCTCAGAGCAGACATAACATAGTTTTGAAGGCCCTAAAGGGGACATAGGGATGTATCAGAGAAAAGTTCCTCAACAGTCAGTATGATGCGGTCGGAACAAACCTGGATCGCTGGAAAAAACTAAATGATGACACATCATAGGCAGCTTTCAGTAAATGAACTTTTGGATCACCTTTGTAAAGGACACTTAAACTGTAAAGCTTCATCCTTCTGTTTACTTAATCTCTGATTCTTGGTGAAGGAAGAAAGAAAAACAGATACACAAAAATGAGTAAATTTAAAAGTAAAAATATCAGAGACAAGAATATAATATTATCAGTATAAATATCAAAAGATATTCATAACTATATATCTACAGGCTTAGAGCATGAGCACCGGAAAATTGAAAGCTTAAGCTGCAATGCTATGTGCACTTACTTGGAGGTAACTCTTAATGCTTTAGATGAGGCTTATATGCACATAAGCATGAACTAGTTTGACAAAATCTTTCTTACCAATAAATGTTTAATGTCCTACAATTTAAGAGATACATTCAGTATAGTGCACACACTGACACATCTTCCCAAAGAAAGGTCCAGCAATCTAGGTATAAAATCAAGTAGCTATAAAAAGGCTGAATCATAAATGCTCTTGTCATTTTACAAAAAACAAACACATAAACACCAAACCCTCCCCTCCATGCCACTGTGAATTTAACTGAGATGTGCAACTTACTTTGTTTTTCTGGCTGGAAAAGCTATATAAAAGCATTTAATGGCTATGAGTGAAGGGCCACAGAAACCACAAGCACATATCAAAGATTTCAGAGGTGAACATAAAACAAGTTTTCAATACTGGAACCTTCAAGAATATTTTTTGTGCATCTATCTACATTTCTATTCTATGTTACTTTTAGAACTTCAGACTAATCGCACAACTTTTCTAAAACAGTATCCTATACAGCTTTCAAAAGGTATTTTATTCTTAATATGTAAAGACAGAACTGCTTAGAGTCAGAAAAAAATGAGTATTTTAGAAATGTCAGTGTCTAAAATAATTCCAATAGAATCCTATAAACACTTGATTAGGAGAAATCCCCCAAGAATACAGAGTGACTTATTTTAGAAAAAATATGCACAATTTGGTCTCTTAGCAGCTACATTCTTTTTTAGTCACAGATAATACTTGTGTAGCTTCTGTGGAGATGCAGGAGGCAATCAGTCATAGACTAGACCCTATTTCATCAGATGCATAAAACATTATCCTTAATTGATAAGACTGTATGCAATGAGCAAAACTGTCAACAGTGGAGCCAATACAACACAAAACGTAATAAGTACAAAATATACATAAAATAAATGCAGCAACCACTATGGGTGCTGTGGCTCACGACCATGCTTATCCTGTATATCTCTGAGAAATATAAGGAATCTATCAGACATCTTCTGTAGAGGCACATCAAATTTACTGTAGCTCTTCAGGTCTCCTGCAGCTTTTTTCCTGGTTTTTTGTTCCACTATTTTCTGCCGCTTTTACATGTTTGAATTTATGTGACTGTGAAGCCCCTGTCCTGATACAAAGGTTACCCTCACACGCTCTTATTTGGATCCCTGTATTTTTAGAAATGAGTGACCCACAGAGCCTTTTCTGTTTTTGAACCCCAAGGAGACTTAGTTTAGATATAATTAACAATGACAGGTGAAAAACCCAAGTGCTCTGCCATGTCTGCCCTTGGACTAAGCCATTTTCTTAACCTTAGTGTTCTACTCTGGCAAAATACGAACACTAATCACTTGTCTCTGACCATGTCCTCCTGCATCTCTGCTCACTACATTTGATTCTTTGTGTAAGAACGCTTAGCATATGAACTGAGATACAGCTTTGCATCTAACTTCACAACATATGACTCATGAATGCAAACAGAGCTAATTGACTCCAATTTGTACAGCCACTCACCAAAATCAACTATTCTGCACCTGGGTCTAGCTAGCCAAGCGCAGGTATTGATCCCACACAAGCCCAAAGCCCACCAACAACTATTGTACAGCACCGATTACATCTGCCCTGGCTGGGGTTGCTGGGTACCCCCTATTATAAGACTTCTCCCTTGAGGCGAGACAGCTTGTTCCTCAGAAGGTTGTCAGGTGTCCCTTATCATGAGGGGTACTCCCTATTCAAGGGCTGGACGGCTTTTCCTTTTGTACAGTCTGAACAAGACCCCCAATCCAGCATTTTGGGTGTGGGCCCTTTATAAGATAGAAATACGTGCATCACATAATTTATAAAAGCAGACAGTGTTAATTTTACAGAGAAATACATGACTAGGTTAAGCAAAACCCAGAGGTATTTAGTAGAACATACATTTGTTAACAGATGCTTCCCACCCTGCATGTCATGGATTTCGACTGTCCCTTATTTTGAAAACACGGCACCACCAGCCCAGAATAAAGACGTGAAGCAACGACAGAAAGAGCCATGGCAATGGCAATGGCAATGGCAATGGCGGCGGCGCCACGCCATCCACACTCCCGCCCCCTCCCCTCCCCCGCCCCCTCCCCCTCCCCCCCCCCTCCCCCTCCCCCTCCCCCCCCCCCTCCCCGACCGGTTGCAGCGGGGGAAGGAACGACTCCCTATCAGGTAGCTCCCACCCACCCCCGCGCGCTGCTGACTTGGACAATAGCAGGCGAACCGGCGCTTCGTCCTCACCCGAGCCCACCACGCGAAAGGGGGCGGTCCGAGTCGGCTCCGGGCAGCGTCTCTCCCCACGTCACCATCCGTCTCAAGCTCTCCGAGCGACTCCCACCGTACTAACAAAGCGGAAACTAGCTACACCTTTCACCCGGATGAAGAACGCTTGAGGCCGGAAATGCTGCCAACTCAACGAAGAGCTAACTGCCATAGAGACAGGAAAAGGGTAGACTAAGATTGCGACAGCCCGCAGACAAAACTTCTTGCTCTTTTTAGATTCGTATCGCTGTTTTATTAGCAGTTGTGGCGGGGGAGGGTGTGAGGAAGCGAGGAACTGGCGAGGGTGAATAACTCACCTTAGCGGCGGAGAGGCCAAGGGAGGAGGTGCCGGCGCCCGGTGATGGCGTCATCAGGAAGCGTAGCGGGAAAGAGAAGCCGGCGCTGGGAAAGAGCTAGAAAGTGGCGGAGTCCAGAGGTGGCGAGACGCGAAGGGGGATGGGCGGAGCGGGGAGAAACGAGGCCGAGCAGAGCTAGCGAGGCGACCGCGACAAATAAAAAGGAGGGAGAAGAGGAGCGGCGGGCGGGCGGGGGGTCCGGGGCCGGAGGGGGGTTCTCTCTCAGTCTGGCCGGGCTGAGGGGAAGCGCCCCGGGCAAGGTACAGCAGACGGCGCAGATGTCTGGCCAGCGACTGCCTCCCACGAATAGCATTTTGCCATTTGAATTTCTATACTGCTTCGTGGCGCCAAGCACTTTCTAAGCGGTCTACAGTATGTTAGCTCATTGCCCCCAGCAAGCTGGGTACTCATTTTACCGACCTGCGGAAGGACGGAAGGCGGAGTCGACCTGGAGCCCGGCAGGATCGAAGTCGGCACCTTGTGACTGCAGTACTGGCCACAAACGTTGTGGCTGCAGTACGAAGCTTCCTCTTTGAGGCCAGAGGCTTCCCTCAGGAAGGGCTGGTGCTATCTACAACCCGTGGCAGGGTCTGGAGAAGAAATTTGAGGTGTTCCGAGAGGTATAAGTGGGAGCTTCATGAGTAACCAGGAATAGAGAGGATTGTAAATTGTTGAAACTATGTAACCTGTCGTTGTTGTGTGCCTTCAAGGTGTTTCCTACGTATGGATACTCTAAGGTGAACCTGTAATGGGATTTTCTGGGGTCCAAGAGTGTGTGACATGCGCAAGGTTTCCATAGCCAAGTGGGAGGAAAATCGAACCCTGGTCTCTAGGGTCATAGAATAATGCTGAAATCACTGCATCCTGCTGGCTCTTGAAACTTGTCATACTTACATACATACAAAAGGGGGATGGTCTACGATTTCTAGAAACTGATGGCACCTTGAAGCCTGTGCTGCAAATAGGATTGTGAGAAAATGGAAAGTATCCAGTGCCTGGGGGGGGGGCGCGTTCTTATATCACTATCACATTAGTTATTATTACTTCAATCATTATTACCACTATTGTTATTACTATTATGTTGTTGCTTTTAAAAGCTTCCAACATTAAAACAATGCACATTAGGTAAAAAATAAAAATCGAGGGAATCACTCCACTGCCTGTCTTCTTTCTCTGGTAAGGAAAGTTGTCTAAAGAAGACAACGGGGGAAACCCACAAGTTTAGCAGACCTGCAGTTATGGAGTAAATAGCATGTTTTTGTATTTCTTGCAAATAGCACTAAATTCTTATTTCTGACTTGGGACTTATTTCTTGTGAGAAATATAACACACACAAAAATAGTTCCTAACACCGTAACAGTAAGTAGTTGTCATTTCCCATCTGAACTCTCATTTATGACAGACTTCTGAGCTGGGGCTAGTTTGGTTTGCCACCATACAAAAACTACTGGTTGTAGGGAAGGACAGTTTATGATTTTTCCTTTTTATAGCACACACAGAGATCTGGATCAATGCATGATTTTCATTTGTCATTTGAAAGTTAAATTCTTTCCTCTTAGCTTTGTTATACTGAATGTTTTGGTCTTAAACTGAAATGACATGTTTTCAGCTGCTTTTATAGTCACCGAGGAACATCTCCATTTCATTTTCTACATATTGGTACTCTCCTGCACATCTCCTCCAACTAATATGGCAGAAGAAGACAGTCCTACATTTGCTTGTCTCCAATTCCCTGTGCTTGAATTTATGATGCAATCACATCACAACATGCTTACTGACAGTCTTCTACTGTCTAATTATAATGCCCAGGGTAGGTATGTTAATCTGTTTCACCAAAAATAAGAGTCTTATGACACCCTGAAGAGGAACACATTTATCAGTTACTCATAAAAGCTTATGGCATGAAAAAGTTTTTTTAAAACTTTTAAACTTTAAACAAGCATGAAACTTGTTTTGAATCATAGAGTTGGAAGAGACCACAATGGCCATCAAATCCAACCTCCTGCCATGCAGGAACACACACTCAAAACACCTCCAGCAAATGGCCATCTAGCCTCCATTAAAAAAAACCCATAGAAGGTGACTCCACCACACTCCAAGGCACTCCAAGGCAGCAGATTCCACAAACAGCAGATTTGATAAACGGCTCTTACAATCAGGAAGTTCTTGCCAATGTTTAAGTGAAATCTCTTTTTCTCTAGTTTGAATCCATTGCTCTGTGTCCTTGTCTCTGAAGCAGCGGAAAACAGGATCGCTCCATCTTCAACATGATATCCCTTCAAATATTTAAACATGGCTATCATGTCACCTCTTAACCTTCTTTTCATCAGAATAAACATACCTAGCTCCCTAAGCCATTCCTCATAGGGTGTGGTTTACAGACCCTTCACCATTTTGGTCACTCTCTTCTGGACATGCTCCATTTATCGATATCCTTCTTGAACTGAGGTGCCCAGAACTGGACACAGTATTCTGGATGAGGTCTAGTCAAAGCAGAATAGAGTGGGATTAGTACTTCCCTTGATCTCAATACTGTACTCCTATTGATGCAGCCCAAAATCACATTGGCTGTTTTAACTGCCGCATCACACTGCTGACTCATATTCAGCTTGTAATCCACTAATACTACAATATCCCTTTCACATGTATTGTTTTCAAGCCACATATCACCCATACTATATCTGTGCATTTCATTTTTTCTTCCTAAGTGTGGTACCCTACATTTTTCCCTGTTAAAATTCATTTTATTAGTTTTGACCCAGCTCTCTAATCTGTCAAGGTCACTTTGAATTCTGATTTTGTCCTCTGGGGTATTAGTTATCCCTCCTAATTTGGTGTCATCTGGAAATTTAATGAGCATGCTCTCTATTCCATTGTCCCAACTCATTGATAAAGGTGTCGAATAGTCCTGGGCCCAGGACAGAACCTTGTGGCACCGCAATAGTCACTTCTTTCCAGGATGAAGAGGAGCCATTGTTGAGCACACTTTGTGTTCAGCCAGTGAGCCAATTACAAATCCACCTAACAGTAGCTATGTCCAACCCACATTTTACTACCTTGTTTGCAAGAATATCATGGGGGACTGTGGAAGGGACCAGGCCTGCTTTTTCTTCTTCACTGCAGGTTGCTTTCTAGCCTGGCATAGCATCTTGCCCCCACTTCTTATGCAACCCTACTTCTCCCTTTAAAACCACCACCTTCTTGTATAAAGGGTAAAGCCAATTGTTATTCAGAATGATTTACTGATCTGTGGTAGTGTGTCTCTAAATCATTAGAACTGAAAAAAAGTACCATACTGAGTCTGAATATATATAAAAATATAATGTGATTTTCATTAAAACAACAAACAGGGGGAAAGCATTGGGTGCCATAAGTAATTCTAAGCAATGCAGAACTTCAAAAGGTATTTAACTAGTTTCTTATAGCTGCACTCAATATACAGGAAACTTTCAAACACACATTCCTTTAACTTCCTTTTGGCTCAAAGGCCTAATTCCCAAATTTAGGTCACACATTCTGACCCACCTCAAAAATGGTTTGGTTTCTCCTCTGTCTCTCTCTAGACCCCTGAGAAAGCAACCATGCTTATTCAAGCAACTATCCTGGTTGACTGAAAAGCTATAACTTAAAGCATTCTCTCTCTCTCTGGAAATCTCACTAAAGGCATCTCTAAAATGGAAGTCACTGTGCTCTATACAGAGGACTTCTCTTCACTGCCCTCAGCCCCTCCCTCTCACTAAGGGTCTGAGTTTCTCTCTCTTACAGAGCCACTTTGGTTATATGGCAACCTGTTGCAAGGGCCACGCTGCCACTCAGGTTAGCCATGCCCCCAAGCTGTGTCACAGGGACCTTGTCAAAGGCCTTAGTGAAATTGATACACTACATCCACAGCATTGCCTTCATCTACCAAACTTGTAACTCTATCAAAAAAGCAAAACAAAACAAACAAACAAACCCAGATCAGATTAGTCTGGCATAACCGTTGAATTTTACTGATCATGGCATTCCTTTCTAAGGGTTTACAGATGGTTTGTATAATCTGCTCTAGGATCTTTCCTGGCATTAATGTCAGGCTGAGTGGGCAGTAATTGTTTGGGTCCTCTTTTTTCCCTTTTTGATGATGGGGACTGTTGTCTGCTGCTACTTTGTTGCTCTCAAGAAAACAGAGATTTTCCATTGCCTTTAATGAGACACAGAATGCCAAGTTTACAATGGTTGCTGGAGTACATAATTTACATCACAATTGGGTTATGTAGGGAAGCCCACTACCACTTATGCACAATGCTCATTGGTACATGCTCCAGGTTACACCTCTCCTAAACTTCCAGCTTTTTCCCAAGGCACTAACTCCACATGCTTTGACACCAAAGCATTTCTGCATCCCATGTGTCATCTTTATTACCTTTCCTCTAAATATCTTGCTTAACACTGTACAGGTTTTGAGCTATTGTTTTGAGCTATTGTTTCCTGTCCCTTTTAGTTTTTGAACCCTCTTCACTGTGCTGAGATCCCAGGCCATTCCCTTTGATATGCTACTCATTGTTAACTGCATTCCTTATCCTAGTAATCCAAAGCCCATGCATAGTAAACCACTTGTCAGTTACTATCACTCCTAAGTAAACAAAGTCTTTCCTGGCCAGGCTAACTAACAGCTCATGTAAAACTCCAGATAATAATGCAATAAACAATGTTCAACATCGGCTATTTGATAACCCATTATGTCCATACAAACCTTATGTTGCATCAATATGCATCAACAGCATAATCAGTATACATAACATATTCTACATTCATTCACATGGCATGGAGTGTACATATGTAGTTTGTCTGGCCCTGGTGATTTGAAATCAGTTAGAATAGCCAAGTATTCCTGTACTACCTCTTTACCTATTCTGTGCTGCATCATCTGTTCCATTTTCTCCACATTGCACTCTGTTTTAATATTTTAAAAAAGGATATGGTAAAAAGAATCTAGTAGCATCTTTAGGATTTACATATTTTAGGGATAGATATATATTAGTGACATATAGCGAAGATTATATTGAGCATAATATAATCACCATTTCACGCAAAAAGTACAGTGCATAAACACTATTTATTTGGAGTGAGGTACATTGTACAAGACTTTAATGAGGAGACTGCAGTTCAAAAGCAAATACTGGAGCTTTAGAATCCCTGCTTTCCCTTCCCCTTATTCTTGGCTTTTCCCCCTGCCAAATATATTTTTGAAGATCTTTCTCTCATTCTTTAAATATTTTTTCTCTTCTTATTATTGGCAAAGTTTGAAAAAGGAACATGAGTTTGGGTAATAAAGACATTTTAAAAGCATTGATTCTTCCCAGAAAAGATAGATTTAGTTTATTCCATTTCTCCATATTACTTCTTATATCTTTCCATGTCTTTTGGTAATTGTTACCAAATAATTCTTGATTCTTCTTCGTTATAAAAATTCCCACGTATTTTGTTTTCTTAGTTAACTGACATCCTGACATTTTCCCCAGCTCAACTTGTTCTTTTTTTGACATATTTAGTGCCATTATCATTGTCTTTTCCTTGTTAATCTTATATCCTGCCACCTATCCAAAGCCTTGCAAAATTTCCGGCAACTTTTGGATTGAATCTTTCGGGTCCTCTAAGAAGATTATAACATTGTCTGCAAAGGCTCTTAATATCAGTTCCTTTTTTTTCAAGCTTTTTATCTGTGAGTACTCATTTATTATGTTTAATAATACTTTCAAAACTGCAATAAATATTAATGGTGACAGTGTGCATTCTTGTCTTACCCCTTTATGTATAGAAAAGGTTGTCAAAATGTCTCCATTTAATAGTAATCTTGCAGATTGATCTTGGTAAATCATCTATATCCATTTGCAGAAGTCTTCTCCAAGGTTGTATTCTCTCAATACCCTGTTTATAAATGTCCAAGAAACATTATCAAATGCTTTTTCTGCACCGAGAAAGAGGAGTGCTACTTTCTTGCCTGGATTCTTATCATAATACTCAATTGCATCAAGTAATATTCTCACATTATTTCTCATAAGTCTGCCAGGTCTGTTTGTCCTTCTTGGATCTTATCCTGTAGTAGTTTTCTCATCTGCTTTGCTAGTACTGCTGCAAAAATGTTGTAATCTATAGTCAACAGGGAGATTGTTTGATAGTTTTTGACTTTTCTTTTATCTTTCCCTTCTTTAGGAATCAATACGATATTTGACTTGCCCCAGGATTCCAGTTTTCCTTGCTTCTTTATTTCTGCCATAGTTGCATGTTTTGGTTGGATCAATTCTTTTGTACATTTCTTATAATGTAGAGCTATGAAACCATCTGGTCCTGCAGCCTTATCAACTTTTAAATCTCTTATGGCTTCTTCTACCTCATTTATTGTTATTGGTTTATTCAATTGATTTTGCGCTTCTGCCAATGGTTTCCACATGTTTATTTTCTCAAAATAGTCAGACAAGTATTTTCCATATTGTTGAGGGTTTTTTTTCTCTTGAAATATTTTAGTATAATATTCTTCAAACTTCTGTTTTATTTTATCGTGTTGTGTGATCACCTTTTTGCCATCTTGTAATTCTAAAATCAGATTCCTTTCCTTCCTTTTCTTAAGTTTATATGCTAACCATTTTCCAATTTTATTTGCTTGTTCGAAGTGAGTCAGGTTCATATGTTTCATCTTTTTCTCTATCTCTTCAGTTGTAATTAATTCCATTTCTTTCTGTATTTTTTTTGATCCCCTGTTGTAGTGATGCTCGAGGTGGATTTGCCTTGAGTTCCTTTTCCTTTTCTTGGAGTTTTGTCAGATTGATTGATATGGATTTCTAAAACCTGAACTGATTATATATAAAGTTGAGGTATTGCCTAAGACTTCTTCAGACCATAAATTGGATAAATGACAAAAATTGAATTTATATTTTCTAGGAAGAATATCAACAATAAAAATTAATGTCCTTCCAAGAATGATTTTTCTTTCAAATGATTCCAGTTTTGACTAAAGAAACACCATTTAAACAATGGCAAAAGGATTTGTCATGATTTGTCTGGGGAGCCAAAAAATCTAGAATGAAATATAAAGTTATGCAGGACTTGAAAGAAAGAAATGGACTTGGTTTGCCAAATTATTTTGCTGCTATGTGTATGACATGGATTAAAACAATGGATTATGCCGAAAGATAATAAACAATTGAATTTAGAAGGCCATGACTTAAGATTTGGATGGCATGCATACGCATGATACGACAAAGTTAAAGTTAATATTACTCTTAATAATCGTTGTATTAGATGTATCTTATTGAAGATCTGGAACAAATATAAATTGAGACAATGTCCAAAAACTCCAATGTGAATTTCACCACAAAAGGCTTTTTACAGAACAGAAATGAGAGCTGACTAAAAATTGTTAATAAGCTCTTAGGGAAAAAATTCCAAGATTATAATACCAAACCATTGCAACAATTACATCATGAAGGTCTCAACATGCAATGGTTCTCATATAGACAATTATATACAAGATTTAAAGAGAATAAGAAGACTAAACAATTTGAAGAGACTAAATCTAACCTGGAAGTATTATTATGCTCAGATGGTGATCATTTGATTGCTAAGATATATAAATTTTTGTTGAAATTTGAGATGAAAGAAGAACAAGTAAAGGAATACATGATTAGTTGGGCAAAGAATGTTGGATATTATATATATATATATATATGGTTTAATGGGGAAAGTTATGGACAAAGGATATTAAAAATATGCTATGACTTAAAAGAAAATTACTACAAGATGATGTATCATTGGTATGTTATGCCAGAGAAATTAGCAAAGATATACAGAGAGACTGGGAATAAACGTTGGAAGTGCCACAACCATGTTGGGTCCTTGTACCACATGTGGTGGACATGTGATAAGGCTAAACAGTTTTGGATGAAGATTCAAAACATGATGCAAAAGATCCTGAAATCTCGAATACTCGGAAAACCTGAATTATATTTTTTAGGAATTTGGGAAGAAGATACAATTGTGGACAAGAAACAACATAAATTGCTCCAACACATGCTATTAGCAGGAAGACTGATATATGCAAAGTATTGGGCAAAAAATGGACTTACCAAAAGTGGATGAGTGGTTAAACAGGCTGATGGGAATTATTGAAATGGGCAATCTAATACACAGGTTAAAAAGCAGGGCTCAAAATGAATTTGTGTCTGAATGGAAATTGTTGGTTGATTTTTTTAAAGAGTGAAGGTGATCTGATGATGGTAGCTTTTTAAAGTTAAAATTTTAGATTTATATCTACATGAGATGTGTAAAACTAGAATTGAAAGATGATTTCTGTTAGGTGTTTGAAAAGGTTATTTTTTATTTTTTATTTGGATTGTGATTATTCTTGATGCTTATCATTTTTTATTATTGATTATTAGTACTATTATCTTGCTGAATGATTTCTATTATAGGATAATATTATATTACTGGAATAAATATAGGGTATATAGAATATATATTAGATTATATTACTGGAATTCATATAAAATATATAGATATAGATATATATATAAATATAGATATATGTATTCGAATATAGAATTAATATAGAGTATAGAATATGTTAATAGTGATTTAACTTGGAAAATTAATTAACTAGATTATAAGTAAGTGGATAAATAATCAAATAAGGTAACTAAGCAAATATTTATAATGATATATGATTAGTAAGAGCTAATAGTTAATGTATTAAGGGTGGATTTAATGTTTAAGCAATATGGATTGTTTGCAATGGAGTGGGAGCCAAGCCTTTTAGTTATTTGTAGTTATGTTATGTTATCTTATATGGAGTTATGTATTGTTAGTATTGTCTGCATTGTTAGTTTGTATTTTAAATCTGTGTAGATTGTGTGTATTAGGGTTTTTCTTGTTGTTTTGTTATATTTGTGCTTAATAAAATACAAATTTATTAGAACACATACAAAAAAAGAAAAAAACTGCATCTCTCTTTTCATATATGCACACTTGCAATGTGAGAAAGATTCAAAAGCAGTTCTATAAGTACAGTGCAGTTCTGTAATTGATTACTTAGAAGGATATGCATCCAGTGGTCTCTCACCCTGAAACACTAAGGTGAAATCACCCCCACTTCTAGACCATGAGTTGCCCCTGCTTGGAAGCTAGTCCTGTTGTTTCCATCTGGACTTATAATGCAATCCTGTACAAGTCTGTTTAGTATTTTTCCTCACCCACTTAAACAGTTGAATTTGCTGTATCAGACTATATGGATGATTGCCAACTTGAATGGCTTTTAAAAATGGATGGACAAATTCATAGACAATATGACTAACCATTGCTACTAGTCACAATGGCTATATATTGCATCCAATATTGGAGATAATATGATTCTATATACTACTTGATAGGGAACATGAGTGGGAGGGAATCAATTCTAGAATAACCAAATAGTGTCTTGTCACTGTCACACATTTAACTCTGCTGTGATGCTGGAATACTGAAGAATATGCATGACAAAGTTTGAAACAAGTAAGTGCAAAACTGAATTGTTCTGAAAGAGGTAGAAGGTCAGTGTGACTGGAATTAAACCCTGTGGGATCATGCAGCAATGTAAAACACTAAGGGTGACTCCAGATTACTGTGCAATTGCCTCGCCTCATTCATAACTCTCTTGTGTTTTTCCACAATTTCTATCTTTTCTCCTACAACAAAGATATCCATTCAGGAAAAACTATGAAAAAGCTGAGCCATGTCTTTGGATCAGTAGCACTAGGAGGAGCCTTCCGTGTGGAAGTATCCATGGAAGGGTGGGACAGGAAGTGCTTGCGTAAAAGAAGTGAGTGAGTAATGTGCTTGGTAATAGGAGCAGAGGACAGGGATGCAGACAGGTGAAGGAAGGAGGGACCAAGCAAGTCTTAGAGAAGCATCTTATTTATTTATAGTGCTTCCTCTTGTGGTGCAACATCAGCATACACAAATCTGAGGTAGTGCAAAGTGTTAGCCAAGGAAGAAGCAGGAACTCAAAGAAATTCTGCATTATCTATTAAATCTACATACTGTTTCTCTATTTTTTTAAAAAAGGCCTTCAAATAGATAAACAGTGTTTAAATGAGAATCTAGGTGAAAGAGCATAAAAGAAATACAAGTGCTAACAGCCTTGCAAAAAGAAAAAGAAATAAAGCTGCACCCATTATTCCTACATTCATCAGCCGTGTTAAGATCAAAATAAACACATATATCTTTTCCTGGTATTGAAAAATCTACCCTGCACAGGAATAGAACTGCATGACCTTTCATATATCATTGTGAGTGTATGAAGGGTGGAGAGTGAATGTATTGTTACACACATGCATACACACACACACACACTCTATACATTCTGGCTTCTCCCATCTTGTTTGTGTGTGTGTGCGCGCGTGCGTGCATGTGTGTGTGTACACACACACACACATACATATATTGGAGAGGAGAAGCCAGAAGGAGTAAAAGCCAGGAGGCTGGTGGAAGAAATCAAGTAGTTAGGGTGGTTCTGATTTGAAGAACAGAAGGGGGGGGAGAAAACAAACTAAGAATCAAAGAACTGCCAGAAAAACAGTGGAGCCAGCAAGACTAGTAAGAAAGACATAAAGAAGAGCACTGAGATGAAGACAGAAAAGGAAATGGAGAAAGGAGATGAGCGAGGAAAGTAGGAACCTCACACAGCCTAAAGAAGAGACAGGCAGTAAACTTCCACCAAGGATTCCAAAGGCTGGACAGGAGTCATGAATAACCGAAGTCATCACAGCAATAGTGAAACACAAAATATGGTGAGTTGGAAATATTACATAAGGAACTAGGAAACTTTTCCCCTTCAGATGTTTGGCCAGTGGTAAGAGTGCATATGCAAAATCTCTGGAAAGTCAAACACCGCCAACGTTAGATGCTGATTTGAACTAACCAGCCAAATGTTTAACTGTAGGCTTCAAGAAAGCCTATATTTTTATGCTACAAAATCTTTTTCTAAATAGCCAATAATATGTGTGTGTGTGTGTATGTACACACACATACACACACACCTCGTAACTACACTATACATAACTGGTAGGTGATGGTTTTTTTTGTCCTAGAACCAATCTGAATAAGAAACTCAGAGATTCATCACGAGCAAACTAACACAGAGATTCATCTCTCCTAATGCCTGTGAATAGCATCAGCATGACAGCAGTGGATATTACTGAGGTTGTTCACTTTCACATTCAATAGTGAGAGCAGAAGTGATGATGTAGACACTTCCATTTTAGCAGCAGTGGCCACTCTATCCTTTAACATTCTAATATCTCTTTGGTTTCCCCATGATTATTAAGGAAGCATTTCTCCCCCCCTTTTTTTTCCCCTCTTTTGGCCAACCTTTTGCCCCTTGGAACTGTGTCTCTGTAACCCAGGATCGCTATGGGAGCAGAACAGGTTGCTAAGCCCTGCAGTTAAGTGGTTGCTGTAGCAGCAACAAAGAGATAATATATTGTTATGCCCATTTGACTTAAGCCCTATTCCCATGGTAGCAGTATTCCACATGACAACTTTAATGGATAGGAGGGACTCAAGTTAGGTGGTACTGCAACAAGATATCTCTGCTTGCCATGGCAATACAGGCTTCATTTTGAAACCCCAGGAAGCAGTCTGTGCAGACAGCAAAAATGGGAGAGCGTCACCAAGAGATAAAGTAAATAAAGTTAATGGTGAGCCCAGAAGAGCGGCTGAATCAAGAGGAAGTCAGTGGGTGGGAAAGAGACATACGCAACACTCCCATGCGCTGTTACCTGGGAGGAAGGGAGTACTTTTCACTCTGGGAAGGGCCTTCTCGCTTTGCCTTCAATAAGATGTAGATCAACAAAACGGATCCTCACAGGATGGACATTGCTTCTCAATATACCACCAAGGAAAACACAAAGTGAAGGGAAGGCCAGAAACCACATTTGGGAGAGGGAGAAATCCAAAGACCAAAGGTAAAACGGAAGAGGAAATTTTGTCACGTGCCATCCAACTTCAAAAGGAGAGGAAACAACCTTATTCATGAAATAAACAATCTAAGAAAGAAATCCTCAACAGTGACAGGAAGGACAGCCCATTCAGCTAAGGACAAGCAAGAAGTCCTAGTAAGAAAAGGGGCTGGGGGTGGGAGAAGGTAAATTTGGCACTGTGCGTCTTTTAACTTTGTCAGAGACTGATTTGAGAGCTATCTGCTGTTGTTGCTGTCAGCTGCCCCAATGCTGGATCACAGAGCTAGGATGGACAGCTCCAAGAAGGAGAAGGTAATGTTTAATATTTGATTTTGGTTTTTAGTTCCAGCAGTTTCCTGAGTGGATGCAAACTTTACTTATGGAAAGCCACCTTTGCCTACCCTCAACAGGGTTGACAAGCCATGATCCATAATATATATATATAGGTTTAAGCACTGTGGTACAGCAAGAAAAAAGGCAGCTGTAACTTATTGTCCACTGCTTCTTCTCCATCATCTGTAACACTTTAGAGTGCCTCATTTTGAACTGGGAAGGGAGCAGACCAGTGGATTTGGGAGAAATAAGAGGTGGGAAGCACTGTAGCTACGTAATCTCTTTAATTGCATCTGGAAATTTAAAAGACTATGTGCTCCCGGGACTGCAGTGTGCCAACCCTACCAGTGGAGGGCCCTACTGAAGCAAACCACAAGGACCCATGTTTTAAAGGTAAAATTTCAAACTCTAGGGCCATTTCCACCCTACATTGTTATAGTGCTATTATTCCACTTTCAACATCCTGTGGAATTCTAGGATTTGTAGTTTACTGAGGCCAAAGAGGTCTCTGGCTGAAAATTCTAAATGCCCCTCCCTAAAATGCAAACCCTAGGATTCCATAGGATGCTGAAAGTGGAATAATAGCACTATAACTGTAGTGCAGAAATGGCCTAGATTTCACATCTCCCTTTCCTCTTTCCCTTGCCAGATTGCTAATTTTGCTAAAGTTAACATGCTACACCATTGCTAAAAGGAGTTCAGTGGTTTTTAGAGTCTCCATATCTCAGTTATAAAGGCTTGTATCACTTTGAAGATAAAATGATGTTTTTGTTGTAATTTTAATAACCAGTTTCACATGTCAGAGGCATTATATCTATTTCAATTAATTCCCTGAATTATGATATATTAATTTTACAAGTAGAAAATGAAGTAAAAAACTCCCGAATACTTGCCAACATTTGAGTAAGCTTAAATCAAATGCTTAAACATCACCTGTACACAAGATATATTTCCCCTAAGAGTGCCCTTGCTGGACTAAATAAAAGTTGAGCCCAATACTCTTGTTTCCAATAGTTTGCCATAAGCACTCCAATAAAGCTTCTAATAAGATTGTAATGAAAATAGCCAAACTCTGTTTGTACCTAGCATCTAAGCAATCAGACTTATTGTGCCTCAGAATACAATGCAGTTCTTAGTTAGAATGGATAGACTCATGACATTCCAGACATAAACTTCTTGAAAACTGGAAATAACAGCCCAGTTCTCAAAGCATACTAGTGTTTAATTCAAGCTTCCCCAGTCCACTGCCCTGAGTTGATGGAAAATTGTATTTCAAATACATCTGGTGTGCACTAGATTGGGAAAAGCTAAGTTTGCACTAGATTGGGAAAAGCTAAGTTTAAGGCAATCACGGTCCCTCCCATGCAAATGTTTTGTGGAGTATATTTGTTGCCATACATACTCATAGATGTTGGTTTTCCTGTACTTCAGATGTTTTGGATCTTTGTGATACTCATTGTATTACCAGAAAGTTATAACATTGGTATATTAAGAATAATTTTTCTGTTGGTCCTTGTACTGTTGGTTCCTAATGGTACACTGCCATCAAAATCTAGTGAATTTCTAAGTCTCATAAAGCTCAATGAGATATTTTTTCCCCTAGAAAAGTATGCAAAGGATTATGAGCTAAGGCAGATCAACAGTATGCAAAGCTATTTTCACCCAACAATAACATTATGATGCATTAAAATTAGAGAGTTTGTGGTATGGCATTTCACTTAGAACTGATTTGCAGTGCAAGACTTAATTGAGGACTATCTTATACTTTGCTAGGATTGCTATGCCATTGTTACCATTCCATATTATCATGCAATTGTACTTTATGACACTAAAAAGCCAAAACTATCAGTTTATTTTTCCTGTCAACGGCCACATTCCCTTAGGGCAATCTGAAAGTCCAGGGTTAACATACTAGTAGTGAGTTGAGCCTAGGCCTTTAGCCAGAAATTCTGGATTGAAGTGGCCTGAGTATAATGAGAAATTAGTATATGTGAAAAATTAGTAAGGCATAGTAGTGGTAAAAACATTATTAAACAGGCTCCACATTCTCCACTGGGAAATAAATATGTGCAAAAACCTCTTTATGCAGCACTAATCCTCTGTCTGGCAGGCATTCTGTCAGAACACATAGGGTTTACTCACATACAGCATGTACTCCTGCATGTCTTTTCTGGGGTCAGGAATGATCAAGCTGACCAGAGAGTCAGTGATGGTGACAGTTACTTTCTCTTGAGTCTGCCTTCCCTGAATCTTCAAGAGGTGTTTGTAGCACAGAAGTTATTCTATAAGTTGACCTTTATGACTCTGGTTGACAAATCCTCCTGCTTTGGGGACAGAGGTGGCTGATATCTGGTTAAAGAATTTGTCCATTTTGCCAAGTGTGCCTATTCTGATTGGCAGCTGCTCTGCAGGATCAATTTGTTCCTCTTGCCCAGTATTGTCTGGAAGCCACTCTCTAGCAGTCACCCATATCCCCTGCTGCTTAAAAAAAATGAGATGGCTGGGAGATCTTCTGTCTTTGATAAACCTGTGTGGCAGCCTGAAAAAAAAAGTTTCCAAAAAGAAGATCCTTTCATCACAGTGTTCTGCATAAATGCCACATGACTCCTATAGATACAAGATCAAACAACGCCCCTCACTTAGAAACTGGAGTCATAATCCTTGTTTTATATAAACACTGAAAACTCTTTAGTTCAGTAAATTCTTTTTCAAAACAGGAAAATAATGTCAATTGTATACTTCAGGCTATGTGGGTTCCAGCACCACAGTAAAATATTTTTGGGTTTCTATAGTAGAAGAGAACTGTCAACATTTGTAGCACCTACCATGGGAAATGAGCTAGGTCTGCTGAATGTGTATTGAACCAATGTATTTTAACCACTGTAGAAGTATATGCTGTATATTTCTACTAAGGTTGGTTGTAATTGCTGCAAAGTATCCAATGTTAATTTATTATTGCAACAATGTATCTGTGCTGGGAGTTGCCTGGATTTGTTACAAAGTATCAATTTCTAATTGCTTTACTGCCTATTGCTACAATGTATTTGGTATAAGGGGGAAAGAATAGATACAGGCGAAAATGAAAGTGTAGCTTGAAGAAGCTCAGTGTTTTGAGAACCTATTGTCAGCAAGATAAGGAGCAGGAAGTATGTGCCCCAGTCAAACCGAGGATGGAAAAAAGTGGGAAACAGGCACAGGTCAAAGAATTGTGTGGGAAGTGGTGTGATGCATGAATTTATGGTCTTCACCAATCATGGCATTGCATGACTAAATTTTGAAATGGTTGCATATAAAAAGATGTAAGCTCCTTGTATACTTTAGTCTCAGAAATTTCCCTGGAAGTGTGCTGTGTTGCTTGTATCTATATAAATAAAGCTACTGCCTACCTCAGAGTAAATTTAGTAGAGTGTGGGTTATCCAGTACATGACAAGAATAGAGTAATTTTACTACAAAGGGAGAGGGACAGCTGGGGTCCTGTTTGCCTTTTTAAAATGGTGGAACTGTAAAATGAACCACTGGACTGAGAAGCAGGAGAGCATAGTCTACAAAGCAACAACAAGATAGAAAATGCAATGGTAGGTTATTTCTGCAATGATAGCCTGATTTGGTTTTCCAGTCTCAGTTTGTTAAGTTGCATCAGTATAACTGTGCTTGACTGTTATGTCTCAGCAACAGTCACAAGATGGTGCTATAATATTTTGTAAACTCAGTCATATTCCTACAATTAATTTAGAAGTAAGTAAACACTAACCCTTATTAAATTGGATTAGATTCAATGTTTTACTTCCAGTGAGTTTTGGACACATAGGAAATATTGGTTTAAAATACACAGAAACTAGAACTCAACTGGAGTGATTAGAATGATTCAGTAGTAACCATAATCAGGGCTCAATGACTTTGAATATGTTCCTTGATAGTACTTGAACTAAACTGCAGATTTTATGTTTACTCTGCATAAGATACAACCCAGTAGAGGGCTCTACTCCACCACAATGTGGCATCAATAAGGGCTTTCCATTGCTTCTACATATAATGGTGTTGGAGAAGATTTCTTTTTAAGGTTGTCATATGTTCTGTGTTACTCTAGACAGTTCTCTGTTTGAGGAGTTGTCCTCCTGTTCAAATCTGCTTCATAAACAGGAGCTTTGAAACCATCCATCCTCTCTTAGCCCTCAACAGTCAATGGAAGAGGCATGCAGATCACTTGGTGTTCTTCCCACCACAATTAGATATCCTATTTCTATTTAAACTAGACTAATTTTTTTCTAAATATGCATTTATATATACAGATTAGCATATGCAATTTTAAAGCCACTAAGAGTCCTTATTAGCAAATGAGTAGCAATGTGTGAGCAGTGGTCAGTGTTGCAAAGGAAGGTATGCATAATCAAAGAACTGCAATATTTTGGTAGCTGGGATTATGAGGAACAGCTTAGGGACCTTGGTATGTTTAGTCTACAGAAGAGAAGGTTAAGGGGGGACATAATAGCCATGTTTAAATATTTGAAGGGATGTCATGTCAAAGAGGGAGCGGGCTTGTTTTCTGCTATTCCAGAGACTAGGATAAAGAGCAATGGATTCAAGCTGTAAGAAAGGAGATTCCACCTGAACCTGAGGAAGAACTTCCCGACGGTCAGAGCTGTCCGGCAGTGGAATATGCTGCCTGGGAGTGTGGTGGAGTCTCCTTCTTTGGAGGTTTTTAAGCAGAAGCTGGATGGCTATCTGTTGGGAATGCTTTGATGTGTGTTCCTACATGGCAGAGTGTTGGACTGGATAGCTCCTGTGGTCTCGTCCAACTCTATGATTCCATGATTCTAAAAGTACACTCAGTCTGTCACACTCAGGCTCTGAATTACACAGTGGCTTCTGGTCACCTGTGTAGTCATGAATGAACCAATGACGTGTATTTTCTTTGTTGATGTTGTTAAAGAGGCAGCACTTGTTCATACCTGTGGAAGGACAACACTTGAATGGGACAAACCTAGCTTCTGTCAGAGAATGCTAGTGTCCCCAAATTATCAAAATAGCAATAAAGGCACAGTGGAAAATCATGACATGTATGGTCAACAGTTAGAAAGCAGCTATCAATAAGCCTGTGTTCTACTAAAATACAAAATGAAAATGTTGAATTTAGCCATGTATTTCTCTGTAAAATTAATACAGTGTCCACATTCATAAATTACAGGAATTGTAGGGGGCAGAGCTTGTTCAGTCTATGTATAAAGAAAAGCTTTCCAGTCCTCAAATAGGGGACATACCATCAGTCATGTACCGATGGGGGAGTGATGGGGGTGGTTCACCCCCAGCGGAAATGTTTTTGGGGTGTCCCGGCTCATAGCCACATACACCCCATGCCATGCACATGCCCTCATGCACATGCACCATGGCCACACCCCGACGCACCATGGCCATGTCTCATCCCACCCCCCTCCATGCACTCCAAGCTCCGCTACTTTATAATAAGGGACTCCTGTCAGTCCTATAAGGGAAAAGCTTTCCAGCCTTCAGATAAAGGACACCTCTTACAATAAGAGACACCAGGCAACCCTGGTGAGTGTATTTATGTGAATGAAACATGTGCCCA
Source organism: Ctenosaura bakeri (assembly GCA_948474755.1). Lineage (NCBI taxonomy): Eukaryota > Metazoa > Chordata > Lepidosauria > Squamata > Iguanidae > Ctenosaura > Ctenosaura bakeri. The sequence continues at coordinate 395,801 of CAOLHI010002383.1, read as the reverse complement.
CCCAAAGTATCTGCAGGACAAGATCTTGAAAATTAAGCCCCTAGACAATAGGCCCAGGTTCCCTCAGTGCTTGCAGATGGCAGTTTTATTATGAATCACCCACTTCATCCATAGAATTTAAGGGCTTGTGTTATTTTGGAACATTGTTGTCTTCCATTAGTAACCTTCCCTTTTCTAGATGCTTTTTCCACTTTTTTAACTTTAAAAATAATATTTATTTAAAGTATACAATATTCAGACAATAGACAATAAGGCAAGCAATAATAATACAGCAAACAATGAGCTTTCAGCTATGAACCCAACAGCAGCTTAAGCAGGCTAAATCAAAGATTATGATTTATGCTGTTTCTTGGAAATGAAGATACTAGTTATCAAAATAAACTGTTCCACAACAGAGCATGAAACTGTGATGGGGAATTTGTAGGACTGTTCAGATTTGAAGGGTTAATAAATTAGTCACAGTCTTGATGACTGCATGTATCCTTTATCTGATATATGAATGTCTCCAACAGTGCTGATGCCTACTCTTCCACTGGATCAAAGAGAGTTTCTGAGCATTGTTCCAGGCTGATAGTATCTCTAACCATGCTGCCAAACATGAGAAAACTATCAATTAGGCCTTTTTTTTTCCTTTAAAAATTGAAAGTCAGCCCAGTTTCAAGGAACATGTATAGCCTGATTTATAATTCTGCCTTCAGTAGAAACATTTGATCAGAATTTCCAAATCAGAGGGCAATGCCACCAAATAGGAACACATGTATCCCACTGTCTCCAGCAGCTAGCACTTGCAGAGTGTTGGTGTTTTATCAGCTCAGCCTCAAGGATGTCATATAATGGATCACTTTCGTACAATGTCATGCTCAAAACCGGTCTCATCAGTGCTGTCACCCATATATGTTTCCATTCTATTTTGATATTCAGAACTCTTTCTCAAACCAACGTTAAGTTTCTCTGGTTTGCTATAACATTTATCTAAAAAGATGTTGTAAAATGTAGAGGTTAAACCCTGAACATCATTCTATTACTGAAGCACTACTGTCTGAGGGGAAAAAAATTGTAAGAGGTCCAGGTTTTTGTGTCTTAACTAAAGGCCCTTTCATATTGCAAAATTATAGTGCTAACTTCCATGGCAACATCTTATGAATCTTGGGATGTACAGTTTAGGGAGGGGAATTTCTCCATGAGAAAGCTGTAGTGCTTCATCCAACTGCAAACCCCAGGATTTCATAGGATCCAGCCATGGAATCAGAATGCTATAATTTATAGTATGAAAGGACCCTAAGAGGTTGGCTGAAAAATAAATAGATAAACCATGAGACTTAAAGGTATAGTATAGGTATAAAAAGTTTTTGAAACCTGTGAGCCACGACATTGTTGTACAGAGTAACTTTTATGGTTTAATTCATATCAATTCAATGAAGTATTTGTTTTATTACTGTTTTGCAATGGGGGTTGTTGTTTCAGGTGATGCATGCTCCTTTGTTTTAATCTGAATGAAAAAAAGACATCCTCATAGCTAATTTGCATTTTGTATTCAGTTTTAATAGTAAAAAAAAGGTGTTTTGAAAGGAAATGTGATCTGAGATGGCAGTAATAGAAGCATAATGTCCTGATAACAGGTGATAATTGTTCTGCTGTCTTGTGTGCTGAGCAAGGTATGTCTGAAGTACTGTGTCCCGTTCTGGGTTCCACTACAAAGTCATGGGGTAGTTTTAAAACTGCAGATTTATTACAGCAGCAGCTTTTGTTGATCATAAACCTCTTTCTCAGGCCATTTCTGCACTAATCTGTTATAGTGCTATTGTTCCATTTTCAACCCTCTATGGAATCCTGGGTTTTGCAGTTTAGAGAGGGGCATTTAAAATTCTCAGCCAGGGAGCTCTTTGGCCTCAGTAAACAACAAACCCCAGAATTCCATGGGATGTTGAAAGTGGAATAATGCCACCAGAACAGTGTAGGGCAGAAAGGCCCCAAGTCTTGTTCACACTACACAGTTGAAAATGTTTGATACCACTTTAACCCTTATGGCTATATCCTAATTAAAGCCTGGAATTTGTAGTATGATGAGACACTAGAGTTCTTGGACAAAACTACACATCCCAGGATTCCATAGGTTAGATGGCAATTAAAGTGGTAACAAAATGCTATAGAGTTATTATGAAGAGTGTTTTAGGAAACTGAGTGCATTTTGCATCACAACTGGAGCCAGCTGAGAACTTAGTCTCTCTTCCTTCCACCACCCTAACAGTTAAATTCATATACAATGCGGCTTTTGATCTTTGTGCCATTTCCTCAAATTAATATTGTCTAAGCAAATATTAATTATAAAATGTTACATTTCATGTCAAGCAAATTAGATTTGGTCCTTTGCATCATGGGTCTGGCTGCATCAGCAATTAAACCCTGAATGTTTCTGAGCAAACAGAGCAACAGATGTAGGATTTTAAAACCACACATCAGTGGTCGGAATTCCACAAGAGGAGTTCCAAAAGAATTTAAAATGTCTTAGAGGTAAAAGATTTATGACAAAGAAAGAGATACCTTTTGTTACCCTGTTCTCTGGGGGTCCCAGGAAGGGCGCCCAAATAACCAAACAACAAACACAATGACTTGGGTAAAAATTAGCTGGAGCACTCACTAAAGCTAGCAAGAGGCAGGGTAACTTAGCAGGATCTTGCAACCCAGGGTCTATGGGATCAGGTCAGTCAAGCAGCCAGATGGTTTAAAATAGCAAAAATGATGTTTTATTGAATACAAACAAACATTAAAGACAACACAATCACACAGCTAACTAAAGAACTGGAAATAGGGATTTTTGGAGGGAAATGGGTGATACAACACCTGTCTCGTAGTCCTGTAATTTGAGAGTGATGTTGGGGTGCAGTGAAGAAGCTCAGTGCGGTTCGCTGAGGGGAGCTCGCCGAACAAAGCGGCAGCAAGGCGGTCTGGAACTCAGGAGCGATCCCGGGTTGAGTGGGCTCAGTTACTGGAACTGAGGGGACGGCTCGCTAAGCGGAGCGGCGGCAAGGCTGGATGGAACTCAGGAGCGATCCAAGGTGGTCTTGGAATCGGGGGTTTATATAGGGTGAATTGTGACTGCAGGCCATACCTTACTTGGTGAGAACAATGCGAGTTTGGAGTGGGACAAAGCTTTGGAAAGGTCAGAGTTTAGCATGATTGGCTTAGAACTGAATCAACAATAGTGGAGCCAGTATGCAAATGCGGAGCGCTTAATACAGCTTTGTACGGTTTACCTGCTCAGGGCAGGGCGCCTTTGTTAGTATCGCACATAAGCAAAAGAGTGTCTGCCGGAGAGGTCCCTGAAGCGACGAACCAGCTCTGTTTGGCCTGCCTAGGTGGAGAATGGAATGTCCAGCAATTATCGGCCACGCCTGTTTACGTGCTTGTCCAGAGGCCTCGCAAACATGTGGAACGGGGTGGCAGAGAAAAGCCGAATGGTTCGATATCAAAATGATATCAAGTGCTATCTCTGGGGAGGCCTGAACTGCAATAACACTTTCATATTTTTTTTAAAAAACCTTTCTGCTAGCTCGTCACTTCACACCCCAGGCCACTATTGTCTGTGGCCTGATGTTGAGTGACATCAACTCTTGCATCAAGTTGCTGAGTCAATACCAGTTAAGTGGGGTAGACCAAGCACTCAACCATAAAGTGATCTTTTAAATGTTAACTCTGTAACAGCATTGACCACTAGCAGCAGGCATATGGTGCAGGAAGGGCAGTTTGACCAATAAGCCGTGGATTGTGTATGAGGAAGAGAGAATTGTTAGTTTTCTGTAGCTGGTTTTGATAAGCACTATGAAATACCAGGTACCATAGGCTATATTTCAGATAAGGGAACTGGCAAAACCCCCTGTGATTATTCCTTGCGTATGAAATTTATGGGATTGTCAGAAGTCAACAAGCAGCTTGAAGGTACCTACATACATACCTACAGACTTATGGGTCACAACAGAGTTTATTCTAAGGTGAACCTGGTCATATGTTGTATCATGGTGTGAATGAGTGTGTGGGAATTGTATATTGGAAATGTATCTTTTAATGTAGGTGGATAAATGAGGTGTAGTAAGGAGTTAATTCTTTTCTTCTTTAAAAGAAACAAAATAGAGGGAAGGCTGAAAAGAAGCTGAACGTTCATTTTGGGATGGGAGACAATTATGCCTGGTTTAGTCGTTGAATATTTTTCTAAAAATTTCAAATTTCTTCATACATTAGACAGAAAGAACTTTAGGATATTTTTTAAAACTAAATCTGTGAGGAAGTAAAACTGACAAATTTACCCATACAGCCTTTAAGCACTGAACTTCTAAAAATCTGTCTTTGCATCTTTGGTATTTAGCCATGTTTGTGGTACTTATTTAGGACTGGTCCATTTTTAAATGTCTGAGAAGCCTGACATTAATCCAAAGTTGGTTGTGCTTTCTTACAGGCAGTTGTATAATTTTTGCCTTGTCCTGTATGTAGCCTGCAACTGTTCTACAGGTCAAGTTCATGTTGGCAAATACTTTTACAACATCAGATTTAACTGCTTCTGCAACAGCTGTCATAATCTCTTTTTGCCTACTGACCATCACTGAAAGATGCAGTTTCTTTGCAACCAAGGAACTGACAATTGGCATGCATTATTTTCTCATTTTTAAAAAATTGGCATGCATCTTCTTGTCTCTTTTTGCAAAAGTCTGTTGCTGTGCAGCCAGGTTCATCTTCAAGAACTGTAGTTTTGTCTAGCATTCTCTCTTCCCCGATCTTTATTTTAATGTTTTAGGAAGCATTACTGTGGCAGATATAAGGACAGGGCAAACATCCATCTGAGATACAGTTTTTATCCAGCTGTATACAAATACACTGTATACAAATAATTTTAATTTTAATTATATTTCACCATGACCAGTCAGTTCCCAAAGGCTTACTGAAATGAAAAGATTTTCACCCTTCCTTCAAGGAGCTCTTCCGCCTTCCTTTTAGTCCTCAAAACAACCTCTCAGGTAGGTTAGGTAGAGAAACAATACCTGACCCAAGATCACCTTGGAACTTCTTCTACTAGCCCTAGACCAGCACTAACCTTTACACTGCATCAATTTCCATGTATCATTTAAGAATTATTAATTGTTAGTACATAAATTTCAAAGTGCTTCACATGCCATCTCCTGGTGAAGCCCTTACAACAACACTAGAAGGTTTTTTTATCCCGATATTGCTGGCATAGAGACTGAGGCAGTGAGAGATTCATTGTTTAAAGTTAACTGAGCTACTGAGGTAATGACAGAGATATAAATCTTAATTGGAGATTAGTAGTTCAGGCTCATGAAGCACAGTCCTATGCATAATTACAGTAAATACTTCACTTACTGAAAATATACCACTATGTTTCTCTGTGTTCCATAGTGCTTATTCCTAAATAAGTTTATTAAGGACTTTAAACTTCACGACTAGTACCATGATGACTAGGGTATTCTTGTGGAAGGCAGTTGATGGGCTTGGACTGGGGGATGAATGGTGTCACACTGTGTGCTAATGGAGGCTACAAAAGAGCTTGCTAGAGGGAATCTACAGTCTGTATGTAAATACATTTCCAAAGAGCCAGCAGCTTTGCTCAAATGGACCTTGCTTGTCTGCTCAGTAGCTGGGGAAGTATAGACCCTATAGAAGCCTATATTTGTATTTGTCTTCAACGTGATTGATTCTCTGGAAGAATCTAATGGGGCACTCTTTACCTACTCTCCCTTCCCAACATGATGTTTTCAATAACAGCCTAGTTAACTAGTTCCTGGTTCCTAGTAAACTATGAACAAATACGTCTTCCTCTTTACTTATCCTCTTGGGATAGACTCTTTTTCTTCTTTTTAAAAACTTCACTGCATCAATTGTCTTTACATTTTCCTAGCAATCAGAGTGCATTGGACTATAAACATCCTTTTCTGATTTGGTATCCTCCAGCTGTGACTACAAATCTCATAATCCTCAGTCAGCATGGAAGTTTTTATTCAGCTCATCTGGAGAGCACCAGGCTGGTGTAGCCTTAAATGTATACCAAATGACAGTTTTCCAGCTAGTATAAAAATAGCTTAACACTTGGAGAATATATATACATATATATGCTTATACATCCAGAAAAATTTCCCTCCATAAGCAGTGTGCTTTAGACCAGTGCTACTGAAAGTGGCAATCAGTGGACCACTGTCAGTCCCCGGCAAGTTTCCAGCAAAGAAAGAAACAAGGGTATACAACGGACACAAATATAGTGCTGCCCCTGCACTCACTGTAAAAAAATAACTGCCAGTCCCCCCTGTCAGATTGTCAAAGAAACACTGTTTTAAACTATGTAAGTATGAATGTCTTTCATTGTGTCAGGTCCAAGCATATTTTTTCAAATTAGACTATATATTCAGCCATCCCAGCACACATATTACATGAATACTCTCAAGGTCAGACCTACTGTTAGGCTGAATAAGACAATTGATTCAGGTAGCAGATGCTAAGAGGAAGGGGATTAGCAGCTGAAGATCAGAGCTATTTGTGTACAACAGTCTTGACTGTACCCCTCAAACTACTCAACTGTTTTGGGCAATGCCTTCCTCTAGCCAGTATTAAAATATGATTTGACTGTAGACTGTGCCAGCTTCTTTCTAGCTAGTTGTACACAGCATCTTGTCTTTTTCTTAAGGCAGCAAAATGTCTTGGGCCAGTCCTACTACAGACTGAGCTAAGCCTCTGCCACATAAAATGATTCTTCCTTCCTTCCTTCCTGAAAACCTTTGCACTGGGATGCAGGGCTGAATTGATTCACTGTGGTAGTTCTTATGCCCTTATGAGATATCCTAATCTGTTTACTGGAGGAAAACTATGGCAGTGAAAATGACAATGATCTCACAGCTGGAGCTCTGCAAATAACTAGAATGAAACAGACCAAGTTAAAACCCATTACACCTGGCTGGCTCCTCTCCAGAACAGCTGTGCAATCTAAAGACAGAGAGTTGCTACTGGAGCCTTCCTTAACCATCCAGGAAAGAGTTGGTTCATTAGCTTAAAAAAAATGTTTAAGCCACATGTGAGAGCTCAGAGAACTTGTTTGTCTCATGAACAGTTGCTATGGATTATGTGATCATAGCCTAGGATTCTGCTGTTAAAAAGAATACCAGATAGCTCTCTGTCTTTGTGTTAAAAAAAAAGTGTGAAGGCCAAGCTTGAAAGGCAGGCGAGAGTGCAGGGACACAAACATATGACAGCATAAGGCCACAACTTTTTCATTATAAACTAATTAGTATTTTATAGACTTAGCCTGGCATGAGGCAACAAATCCAGGAATCAGACAGCCCAGCTGTTTTCCAATATGCCCAATCCCCTGCCTCACTTGTCATGGGGCTACCCTGGAGTGACATTATGAAGTCCACATGGGCACCCATCACTATGTGGTTTCCATGGCACCTGGCAATAAGGCAGTTTGAACAGCCTTTGAGCTAGGTCTGATCCTGTTTGCCTGCATCCTCAAGGTCCTTTAGAAGACTCCTGTAAAGGAGAGAGGAAGAATGGATAAACAGGCCCTGTCTCCTCCAAAACTGGATCTGGCCCTTGCCTCACTGCCAAAGTTGTAATAAAGAAACAACTTAATCAATTAGTAAATGATCAGTCAATGGTTCAAACAAACAGGAATCCAAACATTCCTACAACCTTAAAACAGCATGGGTGAACATTGCCAAGGCTGTAATATGAGTGCAGACTTTCTCAGGCAACTTGTTGAGGGACCAACACCAATAGGGAGAAAATGGTGATTCCACAGATGGTAGGACCTTATTATCCTTCTGACAAAGCACTGTTTGGTTTATTCATTCTGCAACTTCTGTGTGAGAAGGCTTCACAGAAAGCCTTCTGTTTGTGTGAGACTCGGAGGAGAAGCAGCTTTTGATTTACCTTCGGCTCCTGTCTGGCTTTAGCAGTCTTGCTAAAGAAAAGTGACGTCCTGCCACTGAAATCTGGACCTTTCCCAGAGCATTGCCTTTGTTAATTAGGATCTACAGGAATAACTTGTTATGTGAGGTATTTTTTGGTCCTTAATGGTGATTTTTAAGTCAGATTTTAGTGGGCAAGCTGATGCTTTTTTTTTGGTTTTTATTGCTCTTTTTAACCTTTTTAACACTGGAACTTTTAAACATTAAATTATAAGGCTCTGAGGTTTTAGTAACCCCCAAATTTTTATCACTTAGGGCTTTAATTATTTAAGATTTTAAGACTTTATTTGCCTGGGCAGCTGTGATCATTTGACAATTAACCTACCTGAAGCTTTTGGAAGGCCATCTGAGGGCTAGCTGAGTGCTGGCAGAGTGGAGCCCAGGCAAATTACAGCTGGGTTGTTTACATCAGAGAAGGCACTTCTACTCACTACTATTCCTTAAGAACTGCTGTCTTGCCGTTTTCATCTGGGTTGTGGACTGTTGATGGTATATTTACTCAAGTTGAAGAAGCTTAAATATAACGGTCCTTTTCCATAGCTGTTTGCATTTTTGGCATTGTCTTTATCATCTTCATTTGCCTACAATTTGGAACTCACAGCTGAAATGCTAAAGTGGTGAGCAGAGGCTTGAGATCTGAGGTTGTATCTTTGCCCTGTTGGCTGGCCGAAGAGGAGGAGGAAGGTGTTACCCTGTATTGTGGGGGTCCCGGGAGGGACGCCAAATAACCAAGCAAAAACACAAGATGGGGAAATGAACTCAAGCACTCTCTTAAGCTGAACGAGAGGCAGGGTAACTTAGCTGGATCTTGCAACCCTATGTCTACAGTGTCAGGTCAGAAGAGCAGCCAGACAAGTTTAAAAGTAACAAAGATGATAGCTTTATTAAGGGACAAACAACGAATAAGACACCACATGCACACGACTAACTAGAATAGAAATGGGAGTTTTTTGGGGCAAATGGGTGATACAACACCTTATCTTGTAGTCCTGGAGAGACGCTGAGGATTGCAGGGAAGAAAGCTCAGTGCGGTTCACTGAGGGAGCTTGTCAGACCGAACGACAGCAAGGCGGCATGGAAGTCCAGAGCGATCCGAGGAGTGCTTGGAATGGGGGGTTTTTATGAGGTGGATTGTGCCTACAGGCCATGCCATGCTCGGTGAGAACAAAGAGAATTTGGAGTGGGACAAAAGCATTGGAAAAGGTCAGGTTTTACACAATGAGCTTAGCATTAGACGACAATAGTGTAGCCAGTATGCAAATAGCTCAGCATAAAGAAAGTGCCAGCTCTCAGCCAAGTGTCTTTGTGTAAAGTTGCGCTTAAGCAAGGTGTGTCTGTAAGAAAATGATCCCTGAAGCAGCGGAGAGGCATTAATCTGCCTGCCTAAATGGGGATTGGAATGTCCAACCATTAACGGCCACACCTGTTTACGTGCTTTTCTGGTGGCCCTTGCAAACATGTGGAGCAGGGTGGCAGAGAAAGGTCAAATGAAGGCCAAATAAGTTTGATATCGAGAGATATCCAGTGCTATCACCAGGCATGTCAGAACCGTGGTAACAAAGGGAGGATATAGAACTTTCTACCATCCTATGAAGGTTAGATACTGATTGATGATGTGGGGCAGTGAGCTGTGAACTGCAAGATGTTTATTATACCTTTGTTTGAGGGTCCTACAGCATTTGGTAGAGAAGAGACTGAACTAGCAGTGAATATTGTCAGTAATAAACACTGATAACCCCTGCTTTTGAGTATGAGGAATTACCTCTGGGGAGTTCTGATGAAACTTTGATAAAGCCTGTGAACAAAGACGAACAGTCTGGATGTAGACCTGAGTTCAAGAGGTGCACCCTGGGTTCTATATGCTATTCAGCCTATTTGCTTCAGGATTGTAAGTTTGAACTGCACTGCCTTCTTTATGAAAACAGTATTTTTTTAGACTTCATTTTTCTTTTTTGTTTCTTTTAGACTCTCAGATATATGACAATCATATGTTTCTATTTTTATAGTCATATATATATATATATATATATATATATATATATATCTGTTTAGCTACTTAATTATTTAGTTATTTAATTATTTAGTTAATTAAGCATTATTTACTTAATTCAGTTCTTTTTAATTTCTAGTTGAAAGCCAATTAATATGACTTCTAGAAAGAGAACTTGGGGAAGTCCTACTTACTCTTCTCCCCCTAAAATTAAGCAGCCCAAGATTGATGAGTTTTTTAAACCTGATAGGCAGCTATTAGATGTTTTTAAATTTACAATTCCTACCTCTAATAGGTTTGATGCTCTAGAAGAGGAAAGCTTAGAGCTCCAGTATTTACAAGGCTGAGACAATTTAACTAAAAGCAACCTAGTAGATGGAGTAGACATGATGACATTCAGGAGATTATTTCTTCTTCTAATGATAGGATGCTTTTAGAAAAACAATATAATTTGGTGGCGGTAACTGTAAAAAGTATTTATTGTGAATTAAGAAATATGTCAGACAAACTAGACTGTCTTACCTCCATTATAAAAAGGGAAAGTCATACATTTCCTTCAAAAATGATCACTAAGAAGCAGGATGGTATCAAAGTTGCAAATACCATTCCTACAAGCCAGCTTCCTTCATTCCCCGTAGCTAAGAGTTTTCTAAAAGATATGAATCTCTCCCTTCAGGTTAATCAGGTTGCTTTAAGTATATTCCCTTATGGACAATCTGTTCCTCGGTGGAATACAATGAGCTGTGCTAGGAAGCATATCAGTACTATACTACATTTACCAATTAAGGCAGTTGATCTTTCATTTATCAATTTTGTATACACCCCTCCTCAAATGCAAAAATGTATCCTAGTATTTAGGTCAGCTAGAATACCTTCCCTCTTTATGAAGAGGAAAGTTTCTGTTACTAGGTTGGGTGTGCTACCTACCTGAGTGTTTCGGGATACAGTGAAGAAACCTTTATTACCCCATTCAGTATCGAATAATTCCAAAGTTTGGGGAGAACATGGTTCTAAATCAACTTTTAAGTTTGAAAATAGTAGTTTAAAAGTTCCACCCTTGGTCTCCCCTAATAAAGAATTCCACTGTATGTAGCAACACCCTGTATTGACAAACTCTTTTGAGAAAGGCTGCCCACAAGACCCATTTAATATCTCTAGGGTCAGCGAAGAAGAGCAGCTAACAGACTCTTATAAATGTTTATCTCTGACCAAAAAAAAAAAAAAGCGATCATAACAAGATTGGGCGTCTTAAGAGAAAGACCATCTGTGATGAGTAGGGCAGAACTGGATTTAGCTTCAGTTCCTATGGAACAGGATGATGTGATAATGTTTGCATCCCCTCCCAGTAATAGAAATACCATCTCTAGTCAAGCATGGCAAACAACAGCAAATTGGTTAGAGATGAGGAAATTGGAGCCTCATGAATCAGATAAAAGGAAGACTAAAAACGAAGATACTACATTTGCAGATATACATCAAGTACATTGTAGTCCTTATTCACTAATAAATGGGTCAGTGGTAACTTCAGAGGAAACCAATGAATTTGACACAACAATGACAATCAATATATTCAACATCTGGACTTTCCTGTTTGTCCTGGAATCTGGCAGGCTATATAAAGCAATTTCAGGTCCTGCTGTTCCAAGAAACCTGGCTAAAGCATGATATTTGGCTTCCTGGATATGTGGCTTACTCAAATACTGCACATTCTTCTTCTAAAGGTGGTAGACTGAGTGGTGGCCTGGCTATATTGATATCTATTTCTCTTTCAGCTTCAATTATTCCTCTTAAAAGATTAGTTCCATGCGCCATGGCCGTTTCAATTAAAAATGTACACCACTCTTATATTTTTGTTAACATTTATGTCCCCCCCCCCGTACCTCACCATATTATGATCCAGATTACTGGTATAAGTTAGAAGAATATCTATGCGAGTTAGAGTATGAATTCCCTTTAGTTCCATTGGTAATTGCCAGCAACTTTAATGCATGCATAGGTTCATCTAACCAAGATATTGCTAGGGCTTTAGGAGGCCTAACTGAGTTGTGGGAAGGTTTGGAAATTTGAAAGTCTGAAAATAAGAAGATTAATGATTTTGGCCTCATTTTTTTTACTTTACTGACAAAACTAAATCTAGCTTTAATAAATGGTTCCCATCTTGATAATTCTAAGGGAGAGTTTACTTTTATAAATAACTTTAGAGCAAGTACAGTTGACTATGTGTTAATTTCACATGAACATCGATCCTTGTTCCTTTCTTTTACAGTTGACCCAGTAGCTGGTAGTGATCAGCCACTTAGATTTTCCTTGTGGTGGTTTAACAGTACTGTTACAAATACTGCTCACCACCTTAATTCTGAACAAGCCCAATTAACCTCTGATAAAAGGATCAAATGGAATCCCCTGTTGCAATCAGATTTGCAACAGAGACTCTACTCTGAGGAATTTCTGAAATTAAGAAAAGACCTGACTCAAGCATCCAGTAGGGAGTCTGCAAATCAGCTGTATACACAATTAACAAACTCCCTCAGACCCCTTTTTTTTAAAAAAGGTATCCCACTCAGAAAATCGTCAAGCCAAAAGCAATAATGTTTGGTTTAACAAAGACTGCAGGAATCTAAAAAGGCAAATGGGAAAAGCCATCAAATTATATCGATCCACTAACTCCTCTGAAATTCTTCACATTTCTATGATCTTACTTAAAAAATATAAAAGATTAATTAGTGAGAAAAAAAGGATATATTACAAGGAACAGTGGAAGGAACTAAGCCTAGCACTCCTGCAAAAGAATCCATCGAAATTCTGGGATACAATTGCAAAGCTCAAAAAAAGGTCATCTCCAATTGTAGAAGGAACTATTTCTAAAAACAACTGGGAAAGCTATTTTGGAAAGATATTTAATGATTCAGACCATCTTAAGATTATTCCCCAGGACTATACTGGACCTAGATGGGAACATAGCTGGGAAAATATTTCTATAGATAGGGCTAATTCATTAATACTAAGACTAAAGAAAGGTAAAGCACTTGGTGAAGATGGTCTTCCATCAGACTTTTATATTGCATTTTCAGACTGGTGGGCTCCAATTTTTGCTTCATTATTTTCTTTAATTAATAATGCAGGAGTTACAACACCTAATTGGTCATCTGCTATTGTAGTTTCAATCTACAAAAAGGATCCTAGAAATGATCCAGGAAATTATAGGCCCATTAGTCTCTTGAATGTTTCTGGGAAATTTATGCCAGGTCTCTTCTAGATACATTGGAGGACTGGGTGGAAGAGCATGCATTGCTGGCCCAAGAACAGGCTGGCTTCTGTTCAGGCAGGTCAACTTTGGATAATTGTTTTATGTTGAAATATGTTATTGATAAATATTTGGCAGGAATTGTAAAGCATATTTTTGTGGCATTCATTGATTTGAAGGCTGCTTTCGGTTCTATTTCACAGGAACGTCTTTGGGTTAAATTACAAACTATGGGTATTGATAAGAATCTTCTAAAATGTATAAATATCTCTTTATTCAAATACATCCTTGAAAGTCAGAGTTGATGGTACACACCTATCAGACTCAATATCTGTCTCTAAAGGAGTAAGACAAGGGTGTCTGCTTGCTCCCTTTCTTTTCAACTTATTTATAAACGATGTAGTTGAGTTCTTAAAAGGTGACCAATTTTTCCCAGTTAAAATTGGAAATTGGAAATATTTGATCCTATTGTATGCAGGTGATGCTATCTTGATTTCCTATACTCAAGTAGGCCTGCATAGATTTGAATCAGTTTAGTTTATACTGTAAGAATGAACAACTTTCCATCAACTGTCAAAAATCAAAAGTGATGGTATTCGGCAAATCCAAAAAAATTTATAACTGGCTATTTGACAGGATAAGTGTAGCCAGACACTCATCTTAGATTTTAAAAAAGTGGACTTCTGTAAACTTAGGGAGCTGCTGGCTGGAATTCCGTGGAGAAGAATAGTGAAAGGGAAAGGAGTTCAGGAGACATGGGAGTTCCTTAAAAAGGAGATACTGAAGGCACAGTCTAAAACTGTGCCAATAAGGAGGAAAAATGGAAGGCATCTGAAGAAACCAAAATGGTTGACTAAAGTACTCTCAGCTGAGCTAAGTGTTAAGAGAAACATATACAGGAAATGGAAGAAGGGGGAAACCACCAAAGAAGAATTTAAGCAAGTGGCCAGGAGATCTAGGGAGGAGGTCAGAAAGGCTAAAGCACAGAACGAACTTAGGCTGGCCAGAGACATTAAAAACAATAAAAAGGGCTTTTTTAAATATGTCCGCAGCAAAAGGAAAAAGAAGGAGATGATAGGGTCGCTGCACAGAGAAGATGGCGAATTACTAACAGGGGGAAGAGAAAAGGCAGAACTACTTAACACCTTCTTTGCCTCAGTTTTTTCCCAGAAGGATAGAAGCATTCAACCTGGCAGGTGGGGAGCAGGTGAAGAAGCAGGGGAAATGAGGCACATAATAGGTAGAGAGGTGGTACAGGAATACCTGGCCACATTGGATGAATTCAAGTCTCCATGGCCAGATGAATTGCATCTTAGGATATTAAAAGAGCTGGCAGAGGTCATTTTGGAACCACTTGCTGTAATCATTGAGAAATCTTGGAGGACAGGAGAAGTTCCAGCAGACTGGAAGAGAGCAAATGTTGTCCCCATCTACAAGAAGGGAAAAAAAGAGGACCCAAATAATTATCGCCCAGTCAGCCTGACATCAGTACCCGGAAAGATCCTGGAGCAGATCATTAAGCACTCAGTTTCTAATCACTTAGAAAGCAACGCGGTAATCGCAAGAAGTCGACATGGATTTCTCAAAAATAAGTCATGCCAGACTAATCTTGTCTCTTTTTATGATAGGGTTACTAGCTTGATAGATGAAGGGAATGCTGTGGATGTAGCATATCTCAATTTCAGTAAGGCCTTTGACAAAGTTTCCCATGACATTCTTGCAATGAAGCTGGTAAAATGTGGGCTGGACAGGGCTACTGTTAGTTGGATTTGTAATTGGTTGACCGACCGAACCCAAAGGGTGATCACGAATGGCTACTTTTCATCCTGGAGAGAAGTAACTAGCGGGTTGCCACTGGGTTCTTTCCTGGGCCCAGTGCAGTTCAATATTTTTATCAATGACTTGGATGAAGGAATAGAGGGCATGCTCATCAAATTTGCAGATGACACCAAATTGGGAGGGGTTGCTAATACGCCAGAGGACTGGATCAAAATTCAAAATGACTTGGACAGATTGGAGAGCTGAGCCAAGGCTAACAAAACGAGATTCAACAGAGAGAAGTGTAAGGTCCTACACTTAGGTAGAAAAAATGCAATACAGAAATATAGGATGAGGGACACATGGCTGGATAGCAGTACGTGTGAAAGGGATCTAGGAGTCTTCATAGACCACAAGCTGAACATGAGTCAGCAGTGTGATGTGGCAGCCAACAAAGCCAATGCAATTCTCGGTTGCATCAGTAGTATGGTTTCTAGATCGAGGGAGGTACTGGTACCACTCTACTCTGCTTTGGTTAGACCTTATCTTGAATACTGTGTCCAATTCTGGGCACCCCAATTCAAGAAGGACATGGTCAAGCTGGAGCAAGTCCAGAGGAGGGCGACCAAAATGGTGAGAGGCCTGGAAGCCATGCCTTATAAAGATAGACTTAGAGAGCTGGGTTTGTTTAGTCTGCGGAAGAGAAGGTTAAGAGGGGACATGATAGCCATGTTTAAATATTTGAAGGGATGCCATGTAGAGGAAGGGGAGGACTTGTTTTCTGCTGCTCCAGAGACCAGGACAAGGAGCAATGGATTCAAGCTGCAGGAAAGGAGATTCCACCTGAACCTCAGGAAGAACTTCTTGACAATCAGGGCTGTCTGTCAGTGGAATATGCTGCCTCGGAGTGTAGTGGAGTCTCCTTCCTTGGAGGTTTTTAAGCAGAGGCTGGATGGGCCATCTTTCGGGAGTGCTTTGAGGGTGTTCCTGCATCGCAGGGGGTTGGACTGGATGGCCCCTGTGGTCTCTTCCAACTCTACATTTCTATGATTCTATGATTCTGCTTGAGTGCCCTATTTATAATGATCTTAGGAGCAAGTATATTTTTCCTTTATTGAAGTCTTTTAAGGGAAATTCCTCCTTTGCAAAGGTTTGTTTTCTGCTATCTGATCCTGTGAAATATGTGTCTTTCAGAACATCTAAATTTCTTGTTAGGGCCTTACAATTACATGCTATAAAAGAACAAGGTGGGGTATGGAAGGTGATTTATTTATTGTTGATTATGTATTACATGTAAATTGGCTGGATTATCCTTTCTCATTTTATCTTATTTTATTTTTTCATTTTTGTGAAATGGCTGGCTGCTAAAATGCAATAAACTTGACTCTGATTCTGATTCCACAAAGCAGCCAGACAGTGGATGAATATGATACCATCATTCACAGCATTCACCATGGGAACACTCCCTAATTGACTGAGATTATGTAGTAAAAGAGAAGATGCTTGAATAAAAAATTCAAAAAGTCTGGTGAAGCAGAAGATTTGACAGAAAACAAATACCGGTAGATCTGACAAGGGAAGTGTTCAAAGGCATGTGAGGAGGCTTGTCAAGGATCCTTCCCTCTTTCACACAGAAAACATCAATTTGAGAAAATATAGCATATCATAAGTGATAAAATATTTTATTAATGTATAGATTTGTGAGCTAGATATACATTGACTATAAAAGTTACATTATCTTATTGAAAATGAGACAAAAATATATGAGAGTACTCAGATGCATGATCCAATGAAGGTCACCTACATTTGTGAATTACTATCCTCTCTGACATCTCACAGCCAACTGTTGCTTAATTTCAATGAATTAAAATTGCATAGATTATGCAGAAGTCCTAAAGTGAACTACATTTTACCTAGATTAAGCACAGAAATACATTGTGAGAGGAGGTTTTAAAATATAATTTAAGGTGACTGTCAAGGCTGAGAGGCCAGATTTGGGTTTCTATTTTTGTTCTTATTTGTATAGAGCATGTAATCTGGAACAATTTTTGTTTCATCATATGAGGGCTCCAGCTCAGCATTCCCATTTCAGGTAAATAATTAACCAGAAGGCCTAGTCCTCAAATGAGGTAATATACTGATGTCTGCACTGTACACCTCACACTGCAGATAGGGCAGGTAGAATCCCCTTATATAGAAACTTAGCATGTCGGGATGAATAGTTGATAGCTTTTCTGCTGGGCGTCCAGTTTGCTATCTGCAGATTATTTTGTCATAATTTCTTTTTGTTTCATGATGAAAATGACTGTAAAATTGTAGGAATTGATCCCTAAATTTTATTGGTTTCTTCTTCGTCCCTTTTTTCTTTTGTGCTGCAGTTTTTAAATTCTAGCCCTGCAGCAAGGGCCTGACTTATTTTTTACTGATGTACTGTATTTTTCTTTGAAGGAAAATATGTGTTAAATTATTATTTTAAAAAACCCAAATATTCCACATTTTCATTATGTAAATCTTCAAACAAGGTTACAAACAAATTGGAACCACTTAATTTCAGTCTCAGCAGGGGATGTTTTGGTGTATGGGTCTTCTGTCCTAGAACTAACCAAGGGATGGACTACCTCATCTAATTCATTATGTCCATACCAGAAGGCTAAGACCCACTGGAGGGTCCAGTCCTACCAAAAGGCAGAATGAGCCTCTCACTTCAGGTGGAAGGTGGTATAAAGAGGGCAAAGAAACTGGCCCTGGGCCATTCTTGTCTACTGACCTATATGCTGCATGTCCTAAACTAGCCTGCTTCATTTAGGTTAGATGTTCTTCACTTTAGACAGCAAAATATTTTGGGCCACCTCTGGCCCTCAACTTGAGCATTGCCTGACTCAGGTATACACTGCTGTTCCCATCTTAGTGGTAGCTAAGCAAAGAACCAATGTGGAATCCATGGTGGCTGGCATCCTGTTCAGTATTTAAGATGCCATAAGCTAGACTTACAACCATGTAGTTTTTTTCTATTCACATTTACAATTGTAGCATCATTGCCACAACTGCAAATGTGCCCTGGACCCACCTTAAAAGCCAGGCAGCCACACTGACTAAAGAGGTTCTGCAGCACTGGGAAGTGGGTTGCTGCAGGATGAATTTTGTACTAACCATAGTTTTAACTGTATTTGGATTTAACTGAGATTGTTAGGTATCCCATATTGGAAGAAAGGCAGAATAATAAAGTAAATAAATAAATTACCAGCCAGACTTTGACTGGCACTTTGGAGATCTAGTTAAAACTCATTAAAACTCAGAATGAACTCAGGCTTGCCAGAGACATTAAAAAGGGCTTTTTAAGATATGTCTGCAACAAAAGGAAAAACAAGGAAATGATAGGGTCACTGTGTGGAGAAGATGGCCAGTAACTAACAGGGAGAAGAGAAGGCAGAACTACTCAACACCTTTTTGCCTCAATTTTCTCCAAAAAGGATAGAAGTACTCAACCTGGGGGGTGGGGAGCAGGTGAGGAAAGGGGGGAAATGCAGCACAAAATAGGTAGAAAAATAGTACCAGAATATCTGGCTAAACTAGATGAATTAAAGTCTCCAGGGCCAGATGAATTACATCCAAGGGTTACAAACTTGATAGATGAAGGGAATGTTGTAGACATACCATATCTTGAGTAAGGCTTTTGTAAGGTCTTTGACAAAGTTCCCCATCACATTCTTGCAAAGAAGCTAGTAAAATGCAGGCTGGACAGTGCTACTGTTAGGTGGATTTGTAATTCGTTGACTGATCGAACCCAAAAGGTACTCACCAATGGCTGCTTTTCATCCTGGAGAAAAGTGACTAGTGGGATGCCACAGGGTTCTATCCGGGGTGACCTTAATCACTCTCAATCTGATTTACCCCACAGGATTCTTGCGAGGAAAATATGAAGATCTATGTATTGTGCCTTGAGGTCACTGTAGGAAAGTACAACAGAAATATAACAAATAAATTATAGAATCATAGAATCATAGAGCTGGAAGAGACCACAGGGGCCATCGAGTCCAACCCCCTGCCATGCAGGAACACACATCAAAGCATTCCCAACAGATGGTCATCCAGCCTCTGCTTAAAAAACTCCAAAGAAGGAGACTCCACCACACTCCCAGGCAGCATATTCCACTGCTGGACAGCTCTGACCATCAGGAAGCTCTTCCTGAGGTTCAAGTGGAATCTCCCTTCCTGCAGCTTGAATCCATTGCTCCTTGTCCTAGTCTCTGGGGCAGCAGAAAACAAGCCCACTCCCTCCTCGACATGACATCCCTCCAAATATTTAAACATGGCTATCATGTCCCCTCTTAACCTTCTCTTCTGCAGACTAAACATACCCAGTTCCCTAAGCCGTTCCTCATAGAGCATGGCTTCCAGACCCTTCACCATTTTGGTTGCCCTCCTCTGGACACGTTCTAGCTTGTCAATATCCTGCTTGAATTGAGGTGCCCAGAACTGGACACAGTATTCCAAATGAGGTCTAACCAATGCAGAATACAGTGGTACCATTATCTCCCATGATCTAGACACCATACTCCTATTGATGCAACCAAGAATTATGTTTGCTTCCTTGGCTGCCACATCACACTGCTGACTCATGTTCAGCTTGTGATCTATCAAGACTCCTAGATCCTTTTCACATGTACTGCTATTCAGCCATGTGTCCTCCGTCCTATATTTGTGCATTCCATTTTTTCTGCCTAAGTGTAGGACTTTACATTTTTCTCTGTTGAAATTCATTTTGTTAGCTTTGTCCCAGCTCTCCAATCTGTCAAGGTCATTTTGAAATTTGATTCTGTCCTCTGAGGTATTAGCAACCTCTCCCAATTTGGTGTCTTTTGCAGATTTGATCAGCCTTCCCTCCATATTCCTTCATCCAAGTCATTGATGAAGATGTTGAATAGCACTGGGCCCAGGACAGAACTCTGTGGCACCCCACTAAATAATAAATAATAAAAACCGAATTTTGTAGCAAGCACCAGTATCCCGTTGTAATGAGCGGACAGAAACCACTGCCCATCAGTGCCGAGTGAGAAAGGCACACCCAAACCTCGCACTCAAGACCTTCTCCTGCCTGACTTTGTGCTCAGAACTGAACAGCCAGGGAGATCTCTGAATTAAGCCAGGGCCAGGGCAAACGGGTCTGCCTAATTTCTCCCTTTCTGAGAACGCAGTCTCTTCCTCACTCTTGTCCCCCCTTGGCTTCTTTGGCCCTTTTTGCAGCTTACCTCGTCGCAGCAGCGGGGAGCGGCGCTCGCGTGAACAGCCACTCACACGAGCTGCTCACGACAGCCCTTTTTGCCTCCCACATCGCCTTCCTTCTCGCGTGACCATCGCACGAGCGCCCCGTCCCTTTCTTCCACAGCGTAGTCTGGGAGTTGTAGGCTGCGCGGGGGGAAGGACACGCGACTGGGCCGCCTTGCCGACACACCGCACAGAGGTAAGTGCGCGAGGGCGCCGTGAGCATTGCGCGAGCGCGGGCCATTTCGGCTTAAAGCCAAAAATCAAAAAATGTGTGTGCGCCCAGCTTTAGCCTCGTGAGCGTCACGCAAGGGGGAGTGCGTCATACGGAGCGCTGGTCCCACTCACGCCACCCTCAAGGGTCGCTCACACACACAAAAAAAGCATGTGAAAAGGGCCTTCCTTTCAGGAGTCTCCCCCTTTGCTGCCTTTCCTCAATCTGCCCTTCTCCTGGATGTAAGGATCAGCAGTGATTTATATTGTCCAAGACTGTGGCACTGTTGGCACTAAGGTCAAGATGATATTATTGGTAGCGTGTATATTCCAGGATTCAAAATAAGACTCTGTGACATTGTTTTAAGGAACACAGAACTTCAAACGTTTATTGTAACACTGTTGCTTTAAATTTTTCTTGTATCTAAATATTTATAAGCAGTACACCATTCTTCTCTCTCTCTTTCAATTCATTCATTGTCTTTTGTACACTCAGTTTCTCAATTCTCTCTCCCACAGAGCTCTTCAAATCTCCAACCTCTCCAAACACACCATAAATCACACTCCTCTTTTCAAACACACACCAGAAGTTAAAATCCGTTATTTTCCTCTTTCCACCAGCCCCTCCCCTGAGCTATCCAAGCTTCCATTTCACCAGCCAATCAGCTTAAACACTCTCAGTTGCCAAGGAGGCTCTGTTGTCAAGGTCCTCTCTGATCAGGTTCGTCACACCCATCCCTGGAGTATTCTGGAAGATGAATAGACACTATTATCTGGATTGAGATGGAGCCACGGCTTTTTCTTTCTAGCTATCACTCTGTTCTGTCCACAGAATTTATCTTAAGAGTGTTCACAGGAAGGCTGGACATGGCATTGGAAAGAATATTTAATCATGTTTTCAATAAGCTTCTATCTGCTGTGGTAACATCCCAGAGGCCAGGCCTGGTGTCCCAATATCTTTGCATAGATATCTGCCCCCTGTGCCTTAGGTCGTTTCTGCACTACACTGTTATAGTGCTATTATTCCCCTTTCAACATCCTGTGGAATTCTGGGGAATGTAGTTAACTGAGGCCCAAGAGATCTCTGGCTGAGAAGTCTAAATGCCCCTCTCTAAACTGCAAACCCCAGGCTTCCACAGGATGTTGAAAGTGGAATAATAGTGTAGTACAGAAATGGCCTGAATATGTCCACCAGCACTGATTCCTCGTCAGCCATCTCCTTAGCCCTTATAGCAATCAACTATGACTCACTGTTTATAGTCTTCCTCAATTATCTGCTGTTCTGCAATTTTATAAAAAGTTTTAAATTGTGGCTAGGAACTTCCTATTTCTACAAGGCAAAAGTGGTCCTGCCTTTACAGAAAAGAACCACAGTCAAGGAAAAGTGTGTTCATACATATATACAAAACAACCAAGTATCTTTACATCCAAGTGACAAAGTCTTTGGAAAATGGTCATTGTTATTGTTGAGAAACCCTGATGAGAAGAATTCTGGACTGACAAAGAATTTTCACAGTTCAGGATTTATTCTGCACAAAATTTGCACATGGTTGTTTTGTTCATAAAGCAGCATTTTCTGACAGGAAAAAGCATTTTTGAGTGGAAAAACATATTTCAATGCAGCAACATTAATCCCTCTGCTGAAAATGATGTTTTCTGTAGAGGAAATGCTGTAATTGGGGATTGATTCTATATACAATGGTTGATTTCCATAGAAAATAGCATTGAAGTATTCTCTTCCATGCAGAAAATACTGTTTTCTGCACAGAAATTGCGGCAACTGAGGATTTGTGTAAAATTTGCATATGGTTGATTTGCATAGAAAATAGCATTTTCTTTGCAGAAAACAAAATTTTCTGTGCAGGAATTAATATTTCTGTAATGAAGTATTTTCCATGCCGAAAATGCTGTTTTCTGCACAAAACAACCATGTGCAAATTTTGTGCTGCATAAGTCTTGAATTGTGCACAGCCTTCAAAAAGACTGCTTGGTTTTCCAAATATTTTTGCAATGAGAAGGAAACTGCTGAAATTTTTATGTAATAGGGAAATGCTGGACAGAACAGATAAAGGGGTAGTACAGGAATAGGTGGCTACTCTTGGTGAATTCCAGTCACTAGAGCCAGATGAACTACATCCAACAGTATTAAAAGAACTGGCAGAAGTAATTTCAGAGCCACTGGCAATGATCCTTGAGAGCTTCTGGAGATCAGGAAAGTCCCAGCAGACTGGAAGAGGGCAAATGTTGTCTCCATTTTCAAAAAGAGGGGAAAAGAGGAGCCAAATAATTATCACCCAGTCAGCCTGACATCAATACCAGGAAAGGTCCTAGAGCAGACCATTAAACAGTCAGTCTGTAAGCACTTAGAAAAGAATAACATGATCATTAAAAGTCAACATAGATTTCTCAAAAACAAGTCATGTCAGATGATACTGATCTCTTTTTTTGTTTGTTTGTTTGATAAAGTTACAAGCTTGGTGGATGAAGGGAATGCTGTGGATGCAGCATATCTTGATTTCAGTAAGGCCTTTGACAAGCTCCTCCATAATATTCCTGCAAGCAAAGTTACTACCAAGTTACTATATGGGTTAGACAATGCTTTTCCATAGGTGGATGTGTAACTGGTTGACCGGCCAAACACAAAGGGTGCTCCTCTTCATCCTGGAAAGAAGTCACTACTGGGGTGCCATAAGGTTCTGCCTTGGGCCCAGTGCTATTCAACACCTTTATCAATGACTTAGATGATGAAATAGAGGGCGTGCTCATCAAATTTCCAGATGACACCAAATTAGGAGGGATAGCTAATACCCAGAGGACAAAATCAGAATTCAAAGTGACGTTGATAGATTAGAGAGCTGGGCCAAAGCTAACAAAACGAATTTTAACAGGGAAAAATGTAGGTTACTGCACTTAAGAAGAAAGAATTAAATGCGTAAATATAGGATGGATGATACCTGGCTTGAAAACAGTAGATGTGAAAGAGATCTAGGTGTCTTAGCAGACTGAATATGAGTCAAAAGTGTGATGCAGCAGCTAAAAAAGCCATTGCGATTCTGGGCTGCATCAATAGGATTATATTGTTGAGATCAAGGGAAGCAATAATACCACTCTATTCCAGACCTTACCTGGAATATTGTGTCCACTTCTGGGCACCACAATTCAAGGTTATTGACAAACTGGAACATGTCCCGAGAAGGATGACCAAAATGATGAAGAGTCTGAAAACTATGCCCTATGAGGAGCAGCTTAGGGAGCTAGGTATGTTTAGCCTGATGAAAAGAAGGTTAAGAAGTAACACAATAGCCATGTTTAAATATTTGAAGGGATGTCGTGTTTGTTTTCTGCTGTTTCAGAGACTCGGGCCATTTCTGCACTAGCCTGTTGTAGCACGCTACAACAGGCTAGTGCAGAAATGGCCTAGGATATGGAGCAATGGATAGAAACTACAGGAAAAGAGATTTCATCTAAACATCAGGAAGAACTTCCGGATAGTCAGAGCTGTTTGACAGTGGAATATGCTGGCTCAGGTGGTGGAGCCACCTTCTTTGGATGTTTGTAAACAGACTCTGGATGGCCATTTGCTGGGGCTGCTTTGAATATGTATTCCTGTATGGCAGGGGTTGGACTTGATGGCTGTTGTGGTCTCTTCCTACTCTATGATTCTACAGTTTGATACTTTAAGGAAGAAACTTGGTGAAGAATTACATCCCTAGTAATCAGCGACTGGTAGATAATATTGTGAGCCAGTTGGTATGATAATATGTTAGGTACAAATTAAGAAATACCACTTTGCTTAAATATTTTTCTGTGTGAAATGATCTTCAGTGGGAAAAATTATGCCAGTGTAAGAACAGACCAAAAATCTATTGTAAAACTAACAGCAAAGGAATATAAATTTCTTGTAATATATATAAGACCTAAATGAGTCTACCAGTTGTTACATAGGAACTACTTGTATGTTTAGAAGGGGACAGGAACAGTCATTAACATATACAGGCAGAAGGCCTTAGCACTAGAAAGCCTTGGAGGAGGAACAGAAAGGAATCTTTTCAACTTGGAGTAAAAGCTGCTACTAGTTTAGGCTTTAGGCCTTTATACTTCTTATTCAGTTAATCTTTACATTTCTAAAAAGTCAGATGTTATTTCATGGGGCTTAATATATAATGTTAATTCAAGACATCTGTACGTAATGCTGTTTCTCATATTTAGATGTTAGATGTCATCATCAAACAATATATATATATATATATATATATATATATATATATCCTCCATTAGTTTGCAGAAATTGAAGTAAGTCAGACTGAAAGGAGAAAGTGCGAAGAGGAGAGAAAAACTGGAACATGTAAAAAATAGCTGGAAAAATGGGATGACAGACAATTAATGGGGACTGTTCCTGCTAAATCAGTACAGTTGTGGGGTATGGCATCCTACTTCCCACAGTAGAAAACTAGATGCTTATAGAAAGCCTACAATCAAAATATGAGACCAAGACCGTAGTCTTGCTATTGTTTTTCAGAAAATGTTATTGAGAGAATTGAATTCTGGCACACCCCTAATTTTTTGGTGTATGGATACAGACATTTATGGGTTCACCTTTAAAATATTAGAATTTGATGTGCATCAATGAAAATTACTGATGTTTCTGGGTAATTTCAGGGCTGGCTTTTCTTCTGTGAACAAAACCATGCTACTGAGGGTTATTCAAGACAATGACTTTTCAACAATGGCACCCAACTCTGGATTTCCCCCTTAAAGCTCCCTAGTTTCTACTTTCTGTTGACATTTAGGCAACAACAAATGCTAAACTTTTCCAGAGGACTTTTGATTTTGAACCAACATTTCCCATAGATCCTGTTGGTTTACAGCTTAATAACAACATAAGAAGAATTCTGCTGGATCAGACCAAGCCCTATTCATCCAGATCCTTTTTCTTGTAGTGGTCACCCTGATGCCTGAGGGAGAACCACAAGCAGGAAAGAGGGACAATGGGGCCTTTTGCTATTCCCCAGCAACTGCACTTATTCAGAGGCATGCTGTCACAGATCTAGGAAGTATAGCTGTGATGACTAGTAATTGCCATTGATTATTTATATTCATTGTCTTGCTATTTGCATTTCTTTTGTTATTGCATTAATTGCTTTACTAGGTATTTGGATTTTAAATTTGTGAGGTGTGTGGAGGCCCCCCCCTTTTTGATAGTGCAAAGGACAGAATGTACATACTTTTAACAAATTCATGTATGAAGTTCATGTGTTCTTGGGCAATTTTTGAAGACAAACAGAGCCCCCCCTTTTTGATAGTGCAAAGGACAGGATGTACATACTTTTAACAAATTCATGTATGAAGTTCATGTGTTCTTGGGCAATTTTTGAAGACGAACAGAAATCACTGTTTGAATGTAACAGTTGCATGTGAAAACAGACACATTATGAGCACTCACAATACAAAAAGTTTAACATAGAAATCTAGGTACATCAGGATGTACAGTCAGCCCTCCACATTTGCGGGTTTGACATTCACAGACTTGATTATTTGCAAGTTTCTCTAACCCCTGTCCTCTCACCCGAGATGCTTCTTTTTTGGGGGAACCTCCCTCTTGGTGGCTCCAGTCAGGCCACACAGCCCTTTAAAACCCACCTCTGGTCCTCTTCTTCCCCCAACTGTCTCTGTCTGGCCAGCTAAGGATGGTTCTTTGCCCAGATTCTCAGCATCACAAACCCTGTACCCATGCCCCACACACACCCAAGGAAGGAGATGGGCAAGGGAGGGGAAGCACAGGACCACCATGCCAACCATTTCCTTTCCCCGACCTGATTTAGACCCTGGATGCCCACTTTCCCCACCCGTGCCTCAGTCCCCTTCCCACAGACACACAAATTTTGTTATTTGCAAATTTTTCACTTTTGCAAGGATCCTGTGTCCCTAACCCTAGCAAATGTGGAGGGCAAAGTGTACAGATTTTATTAAAAATATTCCCAATAGTCTACAGAAAAACTGTTTATCCTTTATACCTGCCCCAGCCCTGCTGTTTTCTTATCACTGTGTCTTCCATACTACTGAAGTTGTAGTGGCTGAAGGTTGATGTGCTGGAATGCCATTCTACTGTTTGCATCATATTTGTTAGTGTTGCTGCTGATAACTCGTTGTCTTTTTAATGCTGGACAATTGTTAGTTCTGCTTTTTTCACTGGTGAACCTTTAATCCTTTTGGATTGGATAGGTCGCCTTCAATATCAGCAATGCTCAGCCTTGAGCTTAAGCAAACATACAACAAAAAAAAGCAGCCACTTGGTCTGTCTTGTCAGTTCCTGACCAGGTGGCTAAGAGCATACGGGCAACGAACAGGTTTCCAATTGTACCTCAGAACAAATGAATGATCCAGAGGGTTTACAGTTGTCAGGGATGAATAAATTCTTTGAGAACTTCCAACTGGTAAGGGCTGCACTGTGCTCTTCTAAGATCTTTTTCCAAGTCTTTTCTGCTATGTTTTAAAATATACCTAAGTAGCTAGCTTGCTGTGTTTATCTTTCCAGTAGTTTCTTACTTTCTCAAATACCTGGCAGGAAATTCCTGTTTATTAAGAGCACATTCCTCCCTTCCTCATAAAACCTAAGCCTCTTGCCCTTCTGTCTTTTTTCAGTTGCAGATTGATTGCCAGTTTTTCAGTAGTTAATCTGTAAAAGAGGAGCAAGTGTCTAGAATATAGAAATACCCTCAATTGTTAGCTGAAATTAGAGGAAGGAAGTTATCACAAAGTACAGCATGTCTCTAGGATAACCACTGAATACTGGCAAATTGCTGGGCTGAGCAGTGTGCAAACATGCAAGCCAGAACTTGGAAAAGTTACTTTTTTGGACTTCCATCACAGAATTCCCTAGCTAGCCTGCACTTTCTGTCATACTGTGCAATGCTCCACAAATATATGTGATTGCAGGGGCAATAAATAATGCATGTGCAGTTAGTATGAGAAACTGTTCCAGATTTAAAAAAAGATGCACAATTTGTTCTATATTCCTCTTGATTCTTCCTACCATAATTTTGTGATTAGCAAGAAAATACAAGTGGATGTTATTACTCTCTCATATTGTACTGGTGTCCTTTCTCCACATTCTAGCATTCAAAACCTGCACATCATTGGAGGTTGGATACTTGGTTTCTGAAGTGTAAAAGATGGCTTAGGAGCTTGTTGCTCTGGTATCTTACACTTTCAGTCTATTCCTCTGATAGTGCTTTCATTCAGTAAGAAAAAAACGGTAAGACACTGTGATAAATCAAGTGTCAAGGCTGTTATGATGACATGATAGCTGGAAAGGAGGGGCATCAACTAATGTACGTAAAACTGAACTCCTTCTCATGCAAAACTACATCAATTGCAGGTGTCGCATCCCTGTATTTGCATGTTTGAATTAATTGGAAATCTACAATGAAAGAACTGAAATTTTAGCATTTTCAGGATTAATTGATGCAATAGAAATAGTCACCACTTGTGGACGGCATTTTTTTCATTCGGTGAAACCTCTATCAAGGACCTTTCTGCACTACAAACTCCAGAATTCCGCAGGATGTTGAAAGTGGAATAATAGCACTATGACAGCATAGTGCAGAAATGGCCCTAGATTTTGAAATTTTACCTCTAAAACAGGAGTCCTTGTGACTTGCTTCAGGAAACCCCCCACTGGCAGGGTTGGCACATTCCACAGGATGTTGAAAGCAGAATAATAACATTGTAACAATGTAGTGTAGAAAGGCCTCAAAACTTTGATTTATTTCTTGCTGATAAAAGGTGCTTCCACAATAGATGTTGAATGTGGAACTGATGTATCCAGTTCACTATACAAGGCATTCAGCACAATGTCATCATCCAGTTGTAATGTTCCTATGTTTACTTTTCTCTCAATTTCTCCTATCTTTTCTCACACCAAAGAAAATCTGGCTTATTTGGAGGAAAAGGCCCTGAACAGTAACACAATCTCCACAAGTGACTATAAACTTTTAAATGGTGGCATTCATCTAGTCACTTATTTGATCTTTTGAAAAGTGCTAAAATGCATTTCCAGCTATTAAAAAAAAAACAATTAAAATATAGGAACAGCCTTCTGGGAAGCAGCCAGCTTTGGAAATGTATGGGCCAATGCCAAGATGATTTCAGTTTCCCCATCAGCACATAAGACAGAGGGAGTTATCTTTTCATATAGTGCATAATTGTAGCTCTCAGCATGAAATGTAACACATATACTGCAATCCTGTATGTCCAAGCATGCATCTCTAGGGTCATAAGGTGAATTGGAAATTCCTCTTCAGAATCATCAATTATTTTCTGACCATGGAGTTGGGGGGATCCAATCTCTCGTCCTCACTCCAAGCCCCTCATAATCACCATTTACTTTTCCATGAAGGGGCAAGTATTATTGTATTGAGGATTTGACACTCAGCAAAAAAAAAGAAAAGAAAAGAAAAGAAAAGACTGTGGATCTGCTTGATCCACAGCTTTCTTACTCCTCAGATACACTGCAAAGTAGATGAAATGTCTAATTGAATACCACAATTTCTCACAAACGGGAGTGTTTTTTGACTAAGGGGATAATGTTTGTGGCAGGCAAATTAAAATAAACAACAGCTGTGTTCATAGTTCCATCTTGCCTGCCAGAATGTGGTACACTTTTGGTTGGAATGGAGTCTTATAGGTTGGAGCACCCTATCTTCCCTTAGCATTGCTCCCTGAGATAGCTTTCTGTAAGGAATTGGTGCATTCATGGACAATATATTTATTCACATCTCTCAGATGTGATAGCTAAATGGAACTTACACAATACACCTCTGTAAAGACCAGACACCAAGGTGTGGCAACAAAAAATATGGGAGAACTTTCATTCCCTGCTACTTGTGAGTTTTCCAGTGTCATTTGTTCTGATACTGTGGGAAATAGATTGCTGGAGCAGATTATGAATTTTTGGCCTAATCCCACACTACTGTCTTTATATTCTTTCATTTTCTGAACTCTTACTGTCTGAAAGGAAAGCAAATTTCCCTTGAAGAAAACAATGTATTATCTAATACAGGTAGCTAACAAGTATCACTAATATTAATAAACTAGAGTGACTAATAGGAATAGATTTGGAAGCATAGGAGTCTTGGTTGGTCCTGTCATGAAGGTCATGAAAGATCATAGGCTAAGTGATCCATTTGTAAGCCCAGTCCTCTGCTGAACTACCTGGGCCTCTGCCTGGCTACCTGAAAATGGAATTCTAAAAACTAGTTCAAATATTTAGAATTCTTACTGCGTTTAGTTCCCTTCGATCAATTATATACCACTTTTAGACCTGGCATACAACCAACAGCTAAAAATAGAAAAACCAAGGTCTGTTGGTTGCTATTTTGGACCAAGCCTTCCAAGAATTATGTAGGTCAGACTATTGATAAATAGGAGGTGGAGCAATGCTTGAAACTGAATATCCAAGTTGCAGTTTTGGAGCTGTGAGTGCAGGGTACATGAGGTCATAGCCTCACTGCTGTTTCTTTTGCAAACTGCTGTTCTGACAGCAATTATAATTGGGCATGGCATGTAGGAGAGCATACGTAGGCAAGAAGAGAATTTTTTTAAATATATGTGTGCCATCTTAAAATACAGATAAAATAATCTTCCTATTTATTTATTTATTTATTTATTTATTTGGTATTACTGGAATTATATCTGATTTTCTCCCCCAAAATGGACTTGGTATGGTTAAATGAGATCCACAGTAGCTCAATTTTCCTTTCTGAGATTCTGGGAGTGTGTGTGTGTGTGTGACAGAGAGAGAAAGAGAGAGAACAGTTGGCCCTCCACACTTGTGAGTTTGACTTTCCCAGATTAGCTTATTTGCTAGTTTCTTCAACCCCTGTCCCTCCCCATCATAGAAGCTTCTTTTCTGGGGGAACCTTCCCTCACAGTGATTCTGATCAGGCAATGTAACCCTTTAAAAACCTGCCTCTGGTACTCCTTCTCCTGCTGCCTAACCAACTAAGGATGGCTCATGGACTGATTTCTCATCACCAGAAACCGTCTCCCAGTGTCTTTCCACAACTAAGGAAGGTGTGAGAGAGGGTCTCCATGCCGACTCACCCCTTCCTTGTCCTTTCCCTAGGCCTTTCCAAGAAAACTGTTACAAGTTCGTCTTAGGGTCGCCATAAGTCAGAAATGACTTGAAGGCACACAGTAATGACGACAATAACAATTTATAAAATCAGATATTTATCAGGCACAGGTGTCAGTGAACAGGGTTTGTCTTTGGGAAAAATTAAGGGTATATACAGCTGCATTTTAATTATGCAGGTCTCTTTCCTATGAGGCATGGAAAACTTTAATTCTGGGTTTCTTGTAACTGGGCTTTTACTATGGAACAGCGCTATTTGTTAGAATTTTAAAAAATGAAAAGTTGAGTGGAACAAGAATGGAATAACTGAGATTCAAAATGACTATTTATAGGTAGTCCAAAATAAGCCCCAGTGAATTCAGCAAACTGTTTCTCAGTGGGCGACTACAGGGCTGAAATTTAAAGAATCTTTAATCAGTATTTTTGTTACTGTGCTCAATGGGAAGCAGCAGAATAGGCAGAAGCTAGAAAATGAAAAAAATAATTAAACGCACAGTTGTCCTGGGAAATCTTCAATAGAGTTTTTCTGGTCCACAATGGACAGGTTTGGTGCTGTAATTGCTTTTATTTGTTTGTTTTTTAACCCACCACAAATCATATCTAAGAAAAAAATTGAGAGAAAGATTAGAACAAAATAGGTTAGCAGAGATACTGTCTGGATTCTCTATTTAGAAATCAATGAATTTTCAGAGAAAATTGTTACTACTTTTTTTTTTAACATAGGAAATGCTATGCTTCATAAAAGGTTAGCTAACATAAGGTTAGCTAAACTAAAAGTGACTGTCATATCCACAAAAATGCTGACATTTTGTTTTCTGGGTAAATAGCAACTGAAGGGTAGCGGTGATAGCCATACAGGACATTGACCTCTTTCACAAATACATCCAAAAACTTACATAATTCTAGCAGAAATTTAACATGGGATAAGAGCTGAATGTAGATCTGCTCAGAGATTTGGACCATTATCAGGAAAAGCAGAACACTTAAACCCAACAATGTTTTGACCTTTTGAAAGAAACAGAAAAACGTCCACTTGAATAAAAAGAAGAAGAAGAAGAAAATGAGGGAAGGCCCATACTCATGCTAATCTTCTTAGATATTTGCTTGTCTCTCATCTCTTATAGGTGGAACAGATCCTGTCAGAATTCCAGCTACGGGAAGAGGATCTAAAGAAGGTGATGCGTCGGATGCAGAAGGAAATGGACCGTGGACTAAAGCTAGAGACACATGAGGAAGCCTCTGTGAAGATGCTGCCCACTTATGTGCGCTCTACCCCTGAGGGATCAGGTAACTCTTTGTCCTATTTAGAAATTCGACTTGCTGGGAGAGAAGAACACAGAATTGTCTCTTATCTCAGTCTTAGCATGCCATGGCCATCCAAGATATTCTAGTGCTTACCAAATAAATAAGTAAAATAAAATGAAATATTAAAAAAATCTAAATGACTCCCCTTGTCCCTATTGCCCTTGAAACAGCACCCCAAAAGAGTAGCTTGGGGGTTCTTCCTTAATTTGCCTGATATCAGGATTATATACAACTATGACATCGTGAATTATTTTGGAAACTAAGCAGGCTCTGTTTGATTATTACTTGGGCAGAGAACCAGGAGACAATGCCATAGGAACACAGAAAGCTACTTCATCATAACCTCCAACTGTCCCCATTTTGCAGACACTGTTTTTCTCTCCACCTCTCACAGTACCCGTTTGTCCTCAACTTATTCTGGTTAGTGTAGACTGAGTTCTAAGTGCAAAAGTGGTTTGTACTCAATTAACTCAGCAGTGGGGAAAGAAGAGGAGGAGGTAGATTTTTGCCCTTCCCAGTGGGCTCAGTGGGCTCAAAAGAGATCTGTTTCAGCAACTCCCAGCTTGTGTGTTCTTCCTAATCAATAACTTTTGATATCTTGATCCCTCTGATGTTGCTTGGCTATACATGTTCTGTATATGTCCTGGTTTTTTATCGGTGAAATCTGGGAGGGTATGCCTTATACTGGGTCAGACCACTAATCCACCTAGTCTAGTGTTGTCAACTCTGCCTGGCAGTGGCTCTCCAGGGTTTCAGGCAGGACTCTTTCCTAGAGATCCCTGGTGTGGCTTTGTGGTCTCCCCTCTGAGAATTAATCAGGCTGGACTAACTTTCCAGATCAGAGATGGGATCTCCTGGTAAGAAGAAAGAATCCTGACTGAAACACTCAAGAACCACTGCCAGCCAAAGATGACAGTAGTGGCAAGTTGGATCAAGTTCCTTCAACAAGAACTCAGTGAAAGACAACTTCCTGTGTCTCTAGTCTATGCGTGGATTAATTTGTTATTTTCCCTTTCTCATATGTTTGAAGTCTCCTAATTTTTCTGTTATCTTAAATTCCTTCCGCCCTATTTACGAGGAAATGTACACATTTTAGTTGAATTTCTACAAAAGAATCATGAGTCTCATTACAGTTCAGAAGACAACATTATCATCTTGGCAATTTGACATTAAGAATCTGAATGCTTTGGTCCCTAATGCAGCATCACAGTGGAAACTGTGGCTGTAACAGCAAAGCAGAATTAAGTTTTATGAAATTTTTGCTTCAGCCAGTTACTTTTCTTTAGCATATGACCTCCCTTGGTGTCTTAGGCCATTTCTGCACTACACTGTTTTAGCGCTATTATTCCACCTTCAACATCCTATGGAATCCTGGGGTTTGCAGTTTAGGGAGGGACATTTAGGATTCTCAGCCAGAGAGCTCTTTGGCCTCAGTAAACTACAAACCCCAGAATTCCACAGGATGTTGAAAGTGGAATAAAAGCACTATAACAGTGTAGGGCAGAAATGGCCTTTGTCTGATTTCTGGAGGTTCAGACTATTTGTTCCCTTAGCTATAATGCGGTTGAAGTAATTTGAACTATTGGAATTGTACATTCATGTGGACAAGCACCTTAATCCTAAATAGGTGAACAAAAGTCCATTGAGGTCAGTGGGACTTATTTCTACTTAACCATATATGGATTGAGAAATTAACATATATGCATATATGCATATTTTACTATCTCCTAGGTCTCAAACTGGTTTTAGGTGAGGACTGTAGATATAGTTAGTATAAAATCCTTGTACATGATAATCAGCTAGTGGCTTAATGGTAAGATTGTATTCTTTACTGAAAGTGGTTTTGCAGTGTAAATAGTGTATTACAATAAACATATTTTTTTTAAAAAATACAGGGATCAAGGCATGCTAAGAATACGTACAAGCAGCTCCAGCACATGCAGTGAATCACATTTATTTCAGTGGAGAGGCAGCTCAAGCATGTAGATGCATGTACTCATGGACTGTGTTTTCTATTGAAAAGAAGTGAGGATGCTGTTTTGAATAAGAGCCAAGTGACCTCAAAACACCTAGTATCTGCTTAGTCTTAACCAGCTGATGCAATAGATGTGAGAAATAGGAATTCCAATCTGATGCAGAGCTTGAAAACTTACTTTTAGAAAATGGCTAGCTACAACCATATTAAGGGGAACTGAAGTAGTTAGTTGTCACTATAGGTATAGCTTTTAAAAAAGAAGGCCCAATTCACTAAACTATTGATAGATTGGTGTCATTTGGGCAAGATTTTTGTAGAGAGATTGTTGCTCAGCCTGAGCAAGAAGACACCCCCCCACACCAAGTTTATCACGGCTAGCATATTGTTACCCTGATTTCTGGGGTCCCAGGAGGGACACCTCAATGTGCTCACAATGGGGAATGGGAATTAGCAGAGCACAAGCTAGCAATACGAGAGGCAGGGCAACGTAGCAAGATCTTGAACCCAATGTCTATGGGGTCAAGCCGAGTCAAGGAGCAAACAGAAGTAAATAATAATTGTTGTACAGCACAGTCAAACACATGTATGCAACACACTCATACAGAGAACAATTGACATAAAGGTAGGAGTTGGATGGAGGGTTTTTAAGAGGAGGTTTTGCATGGGAAATACTACACTTGTCCTGAAGCCCAGGTAGTCTGAAGAAAAGGTCCGTTGAAGTGGAGATTCTCAGCACGATGAGCTTAGGGAAAACTCGTCGAACAAAGTGACAGCAAGGCAGGATGGAAGCCAAGAGCAATCCGAAAAGATGCTCAAAATCAGGGGCCTTATAGGGGAAAACGTGCCTGTAGGCTAGTCCATTCCCAGGGATAACAATGGGTTTTGGCTGGAGACAAAGCCTCCGAAAGGTCAGTATTTTGCATGATTGAGTTAGGACAGAGTTGTCAATAGAGCAGACAGTGTGCAAATGCGGAGTGCTTGACAGTTGAGTATTCAGCTCATCAAGCTGCCTGCTCAGGGCAGGGAATCCTTTGTAAGTAGTGTGCATACATAATATGATCTTAAAGAGTACTTGCCTTGAGGTCTCCTAAAGCAGCAGTCTGGCTATTACTGGCCTGCCTGGATCGGTTTTCAATGGTTCAGCTATTTGTGGCCATGCCTGTGTGTGTGCTTGTCTGGGGGGCTTGCAAGCACATGGAGAGGAAGGGGTAAAGAAGGCCAAATTATTAATATCAAATGATATCTGATATCCCACAAGTCTGGACTAGAAACTACGGTAACAATATTATCTTTTTGATGCCAATAATAATAATAATAATAATAATAATATTTATTTCTATTCCGCCTCTCCACAGGGATCGAGGCGGCAAACAACATGAAATACATTATACATTAAAAGACATTAAAAGACATTAAAACATACCCAATCCTCCCCAGCCATCAACCCACCTAAACCAGCCCCTTAAAACACACAGCAATTAACAGTCCATCAATTACTATTAGCCAAGCAGCAAGAAAATTGATGGGAGGTGATGGAAATGCTAGTCTTGGAAGGCCTGTCGGAAGAGATCAGTCTTGACTGCTTTTTTAAAGCTGTCAAGACTGGTAATATGCGGGGTCTCCTCCGGCAGGCCATTCCATAACTTGGGAGAGATAGAAGAAAAGTAAAAAAAAAAAAGTTACCTCTGGGTAACTGCAGCCAACCTAGTTCTGACTGGCTGCAGTAAATTCCTCCCAGACGACCTTAATGTGTGGGGCGGATTATATGGGAGAAGGCGATCCCGCGGGTAGGCTGGCCCCAAGCCATGAAGGGCTTTAAAGGTAATAACGAACACCTTGTACTGTGCCCGGAAACTAATAGGCAGCCAATGAAGGGACTTTAAAATTGGTCTTATATGGTCAGTTTTAGGTCTACCAGTGACCAACCTGGCTGCCATATTCTGAACTAATTGAAGTTTCCAGACTAAGCACATGGGTAGCCCTATGTAGTGCGCATTGCAGAAGTCAAGCCGTGAAGTTACCAGTGCGTGTACCACCTAAGTGTTCCAGCTCCAGGAAGGGGCGCAGCTGGCGTATCAGCCGAAGCTGATAACAGGCACTCCTGGCCACCGCATCTATTTGAGTTGTCATCTGAAGTGGCGAGTCCAGGAGCACCCCCAAGCTGCGAACACAGTCTTTCAGGGGAAGTGTGACCCTGTCTAAGACTGGTTGACAGACCTCCATGTCTGGGCTAGGGCCCCTAACAGCGAGTACCCCCGTCTTATCTGGATTCAGCTTCAGTCTGTTTTTCCTCATCCAGTCCATTACCGCTTCAAGACATTCATTCAGAGGTGAGATGCCACCCTTAGTTGATGCTATTATCCAAGGCATGGAGAGATATATCTGGGTGTCATCAGCGTACTGATAGCACCTTGCTCCATGTCTACTGATGATCTCTCCCAGCGGTTTCATGTAGATGTTAAATAGCATTGGGGACAGGACAGCGCCCTGAGGGATGCCAGATTTAAGCTCCTTTTTGAGGAGCAGCTGTCCCCAAGCATCACCCTCTGGTATCTACCTGAGAGATAGGGCCAGAACCACTTCAGTGCCCCCGATCCCAAACTTCTCAGGCGTTCCAGAAGGATACCATGGTCTATGGTATCGAAAGCCACTGAGAGGTCCAAGAGTACCAGCAGGGTCACACTTCCCCTGTTGATACCTAGGCGAAGATCATCCACTAAGGCAACCATGGCGATCTCGACTCCATATCCTGCCCTGAAGCCAGTTTGAAATGGGTCTAGATAATCTGTTTCATCCAAGACAGCTTGGAGCTGAAGACCAAAAGCCTTCTCAATCACCTTGCTTAAAAATGGGAGATGAGAGACTGGTCTATAATTATTCATATCCAGGGGATCTAGGGAGGTCTTTTTTAGAAGCGGCCGTATAATTGCTTCTTTTAAACAAGCTGGAAAATTGCCCTCCCTAAGGATGCATTAATAATATATCTTAAATGGGTCTTAATTGCAACTCCTCCCTGGACAACCAGCCATGAAGGGCAGGGATCAAGAGGACAAGTTGTCTTTCTTATATTTCCAAGGAGCTTGTCTACATCCTTGGTACTCACTGACTGAAACTGATCCAGTATAATCCTGTTCATGTAATCACCGGACACTCCACTCATAACCTCTGCAGTAACACCGGCATCCAAATCGGCTCTTATCTGAGAGATTTTATCTGCGAAGTGATTATTCAAAGCATCACAGCAAGCTACGCTAGGTTCTAATAGCGAGTTTGGGGGAGTGGGAATCTGAGTCAGATCCTTTACCACCCTGAACAGCTCTGCTGGACGGGAAGTCACAGACACAATACATGCAGAGAGGAAAGTCTTCTTTGCTGCATTTATTGCCACTCCATAGGAATAAAAGAATTCTCTATAGCAGCGGTTCTCAACCTGGGGGTCGCGACCCTTTTGGGGGTCGCAAGACCCTTTCACGGGGGTCGCCTAAGACCTGGCTTCAACCCCTTCTCAGGTTGAGCTTCTAAGGCTCCCGAACCATCTTTCCCCCATTTTAACTAAGGGAAGAAAGTCATGGTGGCGGGAGCCGGGAGCCCGTTCCCTCTCGCGCTCTCTGACTGTGCACGTGGACTAGCCGACGGGAGAGGCGAAAGTGGGCGCCCTTAAAGCCCGCTGAGAGAAAGGCTGCTGAGCGAGCAACGGAAGAAATGGTGGCGGCCCCGGAGTGGGGTTCGGTCTGCGAGAAATTCCGCAGGGCCCTCAACCTCTCCTACATGGAGTCCAAGAAGGACCCGGAGACCGAGCCCTATCGCTCCAAGTATAGCGCCCGGCTGCTGCTCGAAGGCGTTAAGCAGCTGCTGGGCTCCGAGGAGGTGGGCGAGGCCGAAGGCACCCCGAGCGCGGGTGAAGATGCAGGCAATGGCCACGGCGGCGGCGGCGGCGAGGCAGAGCGCCTGTGCGCTGCGCGGCTGGCCGTGGTCGAGTACGAGCTGGAGCTGAACGACACCGACACCTCCATCCGGTCCAGCACGTGGGGAAGGCCAGGCGCAGGGCAGGAGCGACCCCCTGGAGGTGCACGGCGCAGCGACAGGGAGGCAGGGCAGAACCGCGGCTCCCTTCCCTGCGGGAGGGGAAGGGGCCGCCGCGGCGCGTCGGGCCCCTCTCGTCGCACGCACGCACACCCGCTCGGGGAGCACCCCGGCCCCGCGGCCAACGCGAGGGGATGGGGTGCTCCCGGAGCGGGCGCGCGTGCATGCAGCGACATTCTGAGCTGAGGTTGAAACTGGTCATCCCACAAAACAGTTCTGTGTGCATGTTTTTAAGACTTCAAGAGAAGCCTATTCCAAATGCAGCTTATGGTCATGTTCAGAGCGGGCGAAGGGGAGAGGGAGGGCGAGGGGGTGGGGGCGGGTGCCCGGTCCGCCGACCCCCAACCCCTCCTCCCGCCCCATCGCCGGCCCTCCACCGCGCTCGCTCTCCAAGGGATTCGCTGGGAAAATGGGTCTGGGACTGGATATTAACAGAAGAAGAGAAGGCATCCCTTTTATGCTTTTTTTTTAAATGAAAGTTTTAAGAGAATAGTAAGAGGGATTCATTGAAAATGTGGGTCCGAGATTTTTTTTTCCTGTATACTGGCATTGCTTGCAATGTGTTAGCCCTGTAAATGCTGTGGCAGAGGATAAGTTGAGCTTTCCAAGTGTGGATCTTTAGAAATTTTACCACGCTCCCTTTATATCCCCCCAGTCCTTCACAAGTCTTCCTTTTTCCAAACTTTGCCAGCTGTTACTTTCCTCTCGCGCTCTCAAATCTCTCCTTCTTTCTGTCTTCCCCACACGAACCTTGCTTGCTCTTTCCATACACTGAAGTCCAGTCCAGCTTTTCGTTCTCAGTTCAAAAGCACAGTCCCAGAATCCACCTTTGTCTCTCTTCCAGATTCTACTCTCCTTTCGTCCTTCACTGCTCAGCTCCAATTTTTCACTTCCACTCTATCTTATTTTCAGTCTTCTTTCAATTTTCTTCGTCACAATATCCAGTCTATCCCAGCCCACTCTAACTTTCCAATGTTTCTCTTTCCCTCCCTACTCCTTTCCTTCCTTACTCTCTCGGTGTTTCCGTAGCAGCTCCTGCTTTCGTTTTTCAAGTCTCTTCCCTTTTCGCTTTGTTTCCCAGCGTCTCCCAACTGTTTTGCTTTTCCACGGACAGAACAGACAGAATTCCAGGTTAATTCTTTACTCTTAATGTTCCTCAGTCTGTTTTCAACTGTTTTCAACTGCATTCCTTTTGTTTGTGAAAAAAAAAACTGATGAAAGAAGGAATAAGGGGTTGCAATTTACACTGATTTTTCATTCCTTTTGCACTACTTTACAGCCTGCTTTATAGAGTGCTGTAGAGCAGATGACACAGCTGTGATGGGAATAAGAAATCAGTGAAAGTGATCTCTTTACCATCCCCCCTTCAATGAGCAGTCTTTTTGACTGGAGTTCCACTTGCAGTGTCTGGACCCAGGCCATTTGGTTTGGCATTGTGGAACCTTTGTTAAATTTCTGCAAGACATGTGAAAAATATGCATACAGGACACATGAAAATGGCATCTTGTCACTATTTCTTTTTTGTTTATTATTGAAGCAATATGTCTTTTACATTTATTTGCCTTTTTGTAAAAGTAAACTTTGTAAGAGATTTCCAGCCATGTTTGTAATAGTACTGAAAACACAGGACAGAATAAGAATTCTAGAAAGGAAAGAAGTGAGACAAAATACTATATTAAAACTGCAGTACATGGAAGTCATGTGACACTGTTTCAGATGTAGCAGAATTAAAACAATTATATTTTCTGTACACTTCCTTATCTGAGGCAAGAAGTTGGCCTCTGAATCTTTAGGAACTACCATATGTTTTTCCAAGCCTGAGAAAGGTAGCATGGCCTATGATAATTGTACTTCTCAGAAGACAAGAGAAGCAGCCCACGAGAAATGTTGCCATTGCATTGTTTTGTATTTTTCCTAAACTTTAGGAATGAATTAAATTCTGTACAATGGTTCTTACCCCTTTTAAAGGTGCCAGTTTCCTCAAAACTTTGGCCTAGCTGGGCTTACGGTTTCCAGTGCCTGTCATGTTTGTCTGTCATAGTATATTTTATATTGGATTTGTGGAGTTGGAGAGAATAAGACAAAGACATACTGTGAGAGAATTTTCTCTTGAATGTGTTCCATTTCCAGCTGTGACAACTTCTCATTGTTTGAAAAAGAAATTTCTGGCAGTGAGTATCAAGTTAAGAATAGACTCTGCTTGGTACTCATCCACTACCTGTGGATTCTGGGAGATATAATCCAAAAAATAGTAACATTTCCAAGTTCATTATAGTTTATGTACGTTGAAAGGGCTTCTTCCCCAGTTCTGACTGCCAGAGGGAGACTATAAAAACCTGACATTTTATTTAGTTACTAAATAAATAAATAAATAAATAATAAATAAATAAATAACAAAAATAATTTTATGGCTGGGGGTCACCACAACATGAGGAACTGTATTAAGGGGTCGTGGCATTAGGAAGGTTGAGAACCACTGCTCTATAGCGTGTCCTGTCAGATAAGAGTCCAGATTTCCGCCAGTTGCGCTCTAGTCGTTGTCCAGCCTGCTTCATATTCCTGAGTTCTACTGTATACCAAGGATTACGGTTTGAAGCAGGCATACATATTATCATCTGAAGGACCTCTGTCATAAGACCATTAAGTCCAAAATGAAAGCCAGTTTAAATTATTTGATCTAGGAAAAAGCGCCACATATCAGACCTTAAAGTATCAATTTTTAAACTTGGTTTGATTTTTAAAGGAGAAGTTAGCATCTTTACATCTGAGGTGAAATGTCTGTTGATAGTCCTATATATTCTTGTGTCTCTTGAACAGACGAGGGGAATTGTCACCCCATGGGTTAGATGCATATCTCCCCAACTATGTTACTGGCTTCTCCTCAAGCTCATTTGATACCAGCCCTCTTGCACCCTCCTTGCAATATAATTTCTCCATTTCTCAGCTGTTTTCTGCTGATCAGTAGAGCAGCATGGTGAAGATTGTTGTCATTGTTGTGTGCTTTCAGGGAGTCTAAAACCACTCTGCTGATCAGCTAATCCATTGAAATCAGCTGAGAAGTAGGCAAACTAGACTATGGGGATAGGCCACGCTGCTGATGATGGAAGAGATTGCTCTATTCCTGTATCAGTATGCTGTATTTCCTTGCTGTGCACTAAAACGAGCTAAGCAGGGCTGGTGGTGTCATTAGGTTGATTGGGCAACTGTCCAGGGTGCAGGTCTTGGGGGGGGGCATAGTAATAACCTTTGAGGGCCACAAAGTTTGCAGAGGAGAAGGTGTGCAAAGTAAGATGTGCCTGAAATTGAAACTTTCAAGAGACTTACATTTTAACATCACAGTTCTCAAGGTAATTCAAAATAATATGTGCTCAGATATTTCTTTTGTATTTGCAAAAATTAAAGAGTGTTGTATTACTTATTCCTGAAATTTAAAATAAATTTATCAGTTTCAAGTTTAATGCTTTTCATTTTTTTCTACATTTGTTTTTCAAAACTGAAGTTAACAATTTCAGTGTGGGGTGTGTGTGTGCAAGTAGTTAGACTTGCCTAGAGTTCAAAATAGCATGGTACCAGCACTAAAGCGAAGAAAGCTACAGTGCATAATAATTTGTTTGTTACATTTATATATTGTCTTTCATCCAGTGAGCTAAAGGTAGAATTTATGGCTCTCCCTATCTGTTCTTTCTAGTTATAACAACTCTGTAAGGTAGATCAGTCTGAGAGACAGTGCCTCACCCAAGATCATCCAAGATCATCGTGGCTTGGTGGGATAACCTGGATCCTCAAAGTTCCAATCCAAACTTTAATTGCTATAGTGTCTCTCTCTCTCTTTTCCACTGAACTCTGCTTCCCAACTGTTAGATAGCAGAAAGACTACCCTCCTCCTTTCCATCTACTAATTGTTTCTCACATCTTCAGAAAACAAACAAACCCTAAGCAGAAATGAAAAGTAAATGAGTGTGCTAGGGCAAACTCATTGATAGGACATGTTGATCCTGATCAAATCTTTACCAAATTAATTGAGTAGTTTCCATGGTTCTTTAGCTGTGTAGCATAGCCTGCTGATCTTTAGGGTTCATTGCTAACCTTACTTATGTGTTGATTCAACAATTGATTGAATTGGTCTAGTCTAGTTGGGAGTAACCAACAGGATGCCAGTCCATATGAATTGATATGTGATTTCTAATAATAACTATAAGGTGGAGTATTTTTATGATTACATCTGATTTTTTAAAATTAAGCTTTTGTTCCTGATTAAATGTGATGCTTTTAGTTTGTCTGTGACATATGAAAATGATCACCAGTTTCTGCCTCCCCCTCCCCATTGTTGTAGTTGGTAATCTGCTAATACTTATTAGAACTAGATTGCCTGTGGGCCTTTCCACTCTACACTTGTTACCCTGATTGCTTGGGGCTCCCTTAAGGGGATTCCCAAAATCTATCAAAATTGTGGGGAAATTAGTTCAGAGCACTGTTTAGCTTTACAAGAGGCAGGGTAACTTAGCAAGGATCTTGTAACCCAATGTATACAGGTTAGGCCATGCCAAGAACTAGGCAAGTTGTTCAGTTTAAAGATTTTATTATATTCTCAGTAATTAAAGCAAACAATGACTCTCACACACACACTCATGCATTCACTCAAGAACTACTGAAGAAGAGAGTAAGGAAAATTGATAGGAATTTTGTTGTGGGGTGTTCTGGGAGAATACTACACCTGATCCTGATGCCCAAGAGAAGCCAAAGGTTGAAGACTGAGGGTTGAGAGCGCTGAAACTCAGGAAGGGGGGGGGTTGAGGCAAAACAGAGTGACAGCGATTCAAGAAGAAAATGTAAAATGAACCCACGAACAGATCCAAACATGGGGTTTTTAATAGGAAAAAAAAAATGCCCGTAGAGCTAGTTCTTTCCCAGAGAAAACAAATAGCCATGGAGGCTACATCAAAGCTTCACAACAAACATCTCGGCTGAATATTTCGCAGCGCCTTGTGAATGATTCTGCCCAGGTGAGATAAAGGCACATATAGAGTGGAAATTGCCCTCATTTGGCAGACTGAATGTGATTCTATTGAGCTGCCATACCAGTGCGAGGGCCCTTTTGTCTGTTGGATAGTCAGAATGTCTAGAGGGGTCCCTGGCTACGTGACAGGTTGAGTTGACCAAAGTTTTCCTAACTTCCGCCTTTCAGCCTTTCTGCCTACGTGTGCTTTCAGTAACCCTCTCAGACACATGGAATGATTTTTAATATTAGCCACATGGAGATATCAATTTGAGGTGGTAAATTAATACATAGTAGACCCTGGGAGAGAGCTATTAGCCATTCTAACACACTGTTATAGTGCTATTATTCCACTTTCAACGTTTTATGGAATCCTGGGGTTTGAAGTTTAGGGAGAGAGCTCTTTCACCTCTGTAAACTAGAAACTCCAGAATTTTTCGGGATGTTCAAAGTGGAATAATAGCACTATAACAGCGTAGTGTGGAAAAGCAGCCAGAAGGACTGCTAACTTTGTCAAGGAAGAAGCAAAGGTGTCCCTATATGTGTGTGTGTGAGTGTGTAAAACCATTTTCTTCTGTCCCATTTCCTTAGTCAAAATTTCTCACACACAGTTGTTGTTAGCTCCATCAGCCTACTGGAGAAAAAAATAATAGCTATTTTTCCCACTGACAGCAAGCCTGACAGCCATTTGGGGTTTTAATTTGTGGAGTTCACCTTCCTCCTGAGTTGTTATTAATGTGGAGGGTTCTATCATGTGTCTCTCTTATAGATGTTATTTCAAGACGTGTAAGAAGGACAGGGTTGCAAGCACTGTCCATGCTCTATGCACTGAAGCTCAAGGCCTCAATGGAGATCTATGTTATGTTTTAAAAGTAACTTGCTATGAAATGAGTTGCAAACACATACACACCATTGTTGTTGTTAGCATTGCAAGATTATTTCAATTTGTAGAAATTCATTAAGTGGCTCCTTGAGTTATTTTTTTTCTTTTTCTATTAATTTTTGTCTCACTTTTTTTTAAAAAAAACCTCAATCTACAAAAGTAAGAAAACGTCCTAAACCCCCCTTTTTTTCAAATTCCCTAGTATGAACCAAGAAAGCACTTTTCATCCCCCACCCCCATAATAAGAAAAAGTCATAGGTAAATGCTACTCATTGTACAAGAAAGGTAATAACATTACAGTCCTCTCTCAACATTCATGGGTTTGACCTTCGTGAATTTGATTATTTGTGAGTCATGCATGTACCTTCTCCCTCCCATTCTATTCCTCCTATTCCCCTGTGTTTCCCAGGGCATGGAGGAGAAAGCCAGTTGCCTGGACAGAAGACAAGGAAATGGGGGGAAGCACAGGCACTTCTTCCTTCTCCCCTCTCGAGCTCCCCTTCCCATTCCCTTGCTTCTGGTCTCAGCACTGAGAACGCATGCCAAGGCAAAAGGGAAGGGAATGGGGAGGAGGCTTGTGCAAGCCTTCCCTCTCTCCTCTGGAGCTCCCTCTTCTCATTCCCTTGCCTCTGGCCCCAGCAAGACAAGGCAAGGGAATGGTAGGGGGGAACCTCAGAAAGGAATGGGAGGGGGATAACGGGGGAGAAATATCTACGTTTTTCCCACTTTCACAAAGGTTCTGTGCACAAAACCGCTGCAGAAGTGGAGGGACCACTGTATGTTATTTCTCATTGATATTCGTTGGTGCAGCATCAAATAGTTCTGCGAGGAGACTTCAACATTCATGTGTCTACTCTTTTGGGAGCAGCTGAAGACTTCATTTCCTCCATGACAACTA
The DNA here is from genome assembly GCA_948474755.1 of Ctenosaura bakeri. Taxonomy (NCBI): domain Eukaryota; kingdom Metazoa; phylum Chordata; class Lepidosauria; order Squamata; family Iguanidae; genus Ctenosaura; species Ctenosaura bakeri. The sequence continues at coordinate 351,092 of CAOLHI010002383.1, read as the reverse complement.
TGGGTCTGTCCCAAGTATTATTTCATGCCATACATGCTGCAGGGCACACTTTGCATGTAGTTTTCTGGGTGGGGTAGGATGATTTTATTTGGGTGATCTTTCTATAAATCTTTTGTCATGGACAGATCACTATCTAGTGAGGTTTAGATTCACTGGAACTCAGAATTTCTGCACAGGCTGGAGACCAATTAAGATGGTTTACCCCAGGAGAGTTATGGATCCAGATGGATTTCTGAAGATATTGGGGGATTTCCTGTTGCCTCAGTAGGTGTTCCTGTTGAACCCATGGCTGAATTGGCCAGGGCAGCAAACACAATCAATGCTGAGCATCCCTTCCCAGAGTAGAGTCACGGGAGCACCCTGGTTTACTAGGGAACTGGCAGTGACAAAACAAGTGGGATAGAGACTAGCATGATGATGGTGGAAGACTCCGTGTGAGTCTCACTGAACATGGGCTAGAGCTCATTGAAAACTCTATGCTATGGCATTGATGGCAGCAAAGAAAGCCTTCTTCACTGCCACCATTGCATCTGCAGAGTGTCATCCAGCAGAAGTGATTTGGGTGGAAAGGGTGATAGTTACCAGTTCTGAAAAAGGGGTCACAGCAGAGGGATTCTGTGTCTAGGGCACCATGTATTATATCCTACAAATGGCTTGGATAGAAGCTAGAGTTTTTATACCTATTTCACACCTTGAAGGAATGTGTTGACAAAGCCATAACGGCTTTCCCATGGGATTGACAAAGGATTCTGGAAGGGGCTGATTACTTAACTGCAGAGTAACATTGATAGGACTCATGACAATCTCTTAATGTTTGATCAGGTAGGGTATATAGGGAAGATCTCCATAGGATAAGATCGAGGGACGACCTCTGATTGGTCACCAATCTGGGCAGTTAATCTTTCATTTTATTCAAAAATGCCAAGAGCCTAAAGTGGTGAAGGGATTAGCCCAAATAATCCTGTTTTTTTCTTCAAATTCTTTTATTTTCAAATTACATACACTAACACAAAGAAAAAAGAAAGAAAACACATTATCTAAAAAGAAGCCAATACAACCTAACAGAATACCAGAAGTACAAAAATTACATACAGTTATCAATTTCTCATAGATGAATATCCCCAATACCAATATAAAGTGAGTAAAATAAAATAGAATAAAATAGACTCTATGATCCAGACTCCAAAGTAATAGCTATCCACAGTGCGATTACTGACGGAGCACCCATCTCTTTTCCAGGTAGTTACAGACATCTCCCCACTCCTCTTCATATCTATTCAAAGATTTATCTTTTAACAATATAGTGAGTTTATCTATTTGCATCAAATCATATATCCCATACAACCATTCATCTATTTCTGAAACTTTCTCTTTTTTCCAGTCTCAGGCAAATAATAATCTGGCTTTAGTTATCAAATAAAAAAAGATTTTTCTATTTTGCTTCCCAATAAATCCTTCAATTAGTTCAACCATGTTCAGCAAATAACATTCAGGTAACATGGGGAAATTTGTATTTAACATTTTTGAAATTTCTATATGGATGTTTTTCCAGTATATTTTGGCTTTTTTGCAATCCCACCAACAATGAAAAATGTCCCTCTTTCAGCCTTACATTTCCAACATTTATCATTATTTCTTTTATAGATCTTTGCAAGTTTTGTTGGTGTTAAATAGCATCTATCAATCATTTTATAATAATTTTCTTTAAACATTTGACATCTTGTAAAATTCAGGTTTTTTTCCATGTTTGTTCCCAGTTTTGTAATTCAATTGGATGCCCAACATTCTGACATTTAACCATCATATTTTTAATCGCCTCCTGCCCAAGATCCCATTTTAATAATACTTTATAAAATTTTGAAGTTAATTGTTTATCTCTTCCATCCAAGATAACATCTAAGTCTGTCTTTTCATTATTTATCTTCTCTTCCCTACAATCCTGATTGAATCTAGAGGGCAAGCAAGCGTATAGGAACCATGCACAATCAAACCCCTCTTCCAAGAGTTCATCTCTTTTCTTAAACATAACTGTGCTATCTTCAAATTTTACCAATTCTTTATAAGTCCACCACCTCTGAATTTTAAGCTCATCTTGGTGAAAGGCTTCTATAGAGAGAGCTTAGGGCACAATCGCTCTTTGAACTTTTTCCATGTAAAATACAAAATTTTCCTTAAGGGATGCTCAAAAAATTCTTTTTGTGGTTGTTTTTTTTGAGTACCACAGACAATAATGCAAACCATTATCAATACCTGCTCTTTCAAAGAGCAGAATTTTGCTATGTTCTAATCTTATCCAATCTGTATTACAGTACAAAATATTAGCATGTAAACACAGCCTGTAAACTGGGAGTCCTAGTCCCCCTCTTTCTCTAACACCAATCATGGAAGTCCATTTAATTCGAGGTTTCTTCCCAGCCCAAATAAAGTTACTAACCTCTTTCTAGACATTGGTCTTTATTATTAATGGTAGGTTCTGGAACAGAAAATTAATTTGAGGTAATAACTTCATTTTGATTGCCAAAATTCTTCCCAAAAGGGAGAGCTTTAGTTTCCACCAAGATTCCATCTCTTTTTTTGATCTCTTTCCTTTTCTTATTGTAATTATTAATCTTGATTGTTCTTTGTTAACCAAATTCCCAGATATTTAATCTTCTTTTCTATTTTAAATTTAATTTTGCATTGCAGGTCTTTCTCCTCGTTTGACGTCATATTCTTAGTTAACAGGACTGTTTTTTCTTGATTAATTTTGAAGTCTGATAAGTCCCCGAAGGCTTCTAGCATCTGGTTTAAAGAATCCAGATAACACAGTGAGTCTTCTAGTGTAATTACAAGGTCATCGGCCTAAGCTCATACTTTCAATTCCATTTTTCCAATCCTAACCTCTCTTATACCTTCATTTGTCTTATCTGAATCAAGAGGGCTTCTATAATAATTAGAAAAAGTAATAGCAAAGGGGGGCAGCCCTATCTAGTACCTCTTCTAATCTTGCAAGCTTTGGTTTTTCAGAGTTAATAATTATTTGGGCATGTTGATCGGTATATAACGGTTTAATCCAGTTTAAGAAATTATTACCATAGAAATACAATTACCCGAGCAGAAATTGTTAATGGTGGGGATCTATGCGCCAACAGAAGAAAAGAACAAATTTTACAGGGAATTATATAGAGAGATTTTGAAATATTCTGAAGAAACCAATCAAGGAAACTATTTGTTGCTAGGAGACATGAATGGTGTAACGGACCCAAAAAAAGATAGATCGATAAATGCAGTAAGAAAAAAATTACATGGGAAGCTGCCTCAATCTTTTTTTCAACTAATGGAGACGATGACATTACAGGATGTGTGGAGAGGGATTCACAGAGATGCACAAGGATATACATTCTTCTCAGAAACTTATAAATCCATGTCACGTATAGACATGTTTATGATATCTAAAAACCCTTTACAAATAGTGAAAGATATGGAAGTGCTTCCAAGAATCCTCTCAGATCACAATCCCATTCAACTAGAACTAAAGCTAGTGCAAAAGAAAAGGAACTGGAGATTGAACGAGTCAGTCTTTCAAAATGATGAGTATTTGGAAAAAATAAAAGAAGCAATTAAATATTACTTTAAAGAAAACATGACAGAGGACTTAAAAATGAAAACAATTTGGGATGCGAGTAAAGCGGTGTTACGAGGACACCTTATTAAGTTAGGCTCAGAACTTAAGAAAATGAGACAGGAAAAATATCAAGATTTGTTAAAAAAAATAAAGATACTGGAAACGAAACTGAGAGGAAATACCACAGATAAGGAAACACAGATACAGTTAAAAGTTTTGCAAGAACAGGTTAAGTCAGAAAACCAAAATGAAATAAACAGGAAACTAACACAGTTGAGACAAAGGGATTTCGAACAGGCAAACAAACCGGGAAGATGGCTAGCCTTTAGATTAAGGAAGGAAAGAGAAAAGAGATTGATATTGGAGATAGATAATGGAAGTAAGACAACATCAAATCAAGATGAAATAAGGAAGACTTTTTATAATTACTATAAAAATTTATATAAGGTGAAGAAAGGTGGTCAATTTAATAAGAAGATAGAAGATTACTTGAAAAATCAAAAAATCCCTCAAATAAATGAGGACCAAAGGCAGATGCTGAATAGGAAGATCACGAAGAAAGAGATCAAAAAAACAATTCAAAAATTGAATGTATCCAAAGCTCCTGGCCCAGATGGACTAAGTGCAATATATTATAAGAAACTCCAAGAGCACATAATAGAACCATTGGAAAAATTGTTTAATGATATCAAGGAAAATGGTAAGCCTGACTCTTGGAGTGAAGCTAATATAACTCTGATTCCGAAAGAAGAAAAAGACCCAAAGCAATCAGGAAATTATAGGCCCATTTCCTTACTCAATGTTGACTACAAGATTTTTACAAAAATATTAGCAGAGAGGTTGAAGTTAATATTACAAGAAATTATTCATAAAGATCAGAACGGTTTTCTTCCAAAACGACAGATAAGAAATAATATTAGAACTGCTCTGAATGTAATCGAATACTATGAGAGGAATAATGAAAAGAAACTGGCTTTAATTTTCATCGATGCGGAAAAGGCCTTCGATAACATTCGTTGGGACTTTATGATGGAAGTACTAGAAAAGATGAGTCTTGGCGAATGTTTTATAGATTGGATTAAAGGAATCTATAAAGACCAGAGGGCGGCCATAACTATTAATGGGGACAAAACAGAGTATCTTGAGATAGAAAAGGGGACGAGACAGGGTTGTCCGCTTTCCCCATTACTCTTTATTCTAACTTTAGAAGTGCTTTTGGCCTCAATCAGAAATAATTGGGAAATAAAAGGGTGTAAAATTAAAAAATACGAATATAAAATTAGAGCATTCGCGGATGATATGATGATAATTCTGGAAGACCCTGTACAAAGTATTGATTTCCTAATGCAGACCTTGGAACAATTCGGTAATGTTGCTGGACTAAAGATTAATAAAGAGAAGACTAAAATCTTAACTAAAAATATAACGAAGGAGGAAGAAGCAAGGCTAGTTTGGAAGACAGGTTTCAAGGCAGAGAATAAAGTTAAATACCTTGGAATACGGGTGTCAAGAAAAAATAATGAGCTTTTTGAGAATAACTATAAAAAGGTTTGGAAGGAAATAAAAAGATCATTAGAAATTTGGAAGTCCCTAAGATTATCATTACTAGGACGGATAGCTGCTGTTAAAATGAGCATCTTGCCAAGATTAATTTATTTATTTCAAAATGTACCTATTATAATCAATGATAAACCCTTTAAGGATTGGCAAAGGGATTTATCTAGGTTTATATGGGATGATAAAAAACCAAGAATCAAATGGAAATTATTGATAGAAAAGAAAGAAAAAGGAGGACTGGATGTACCTGATTTAAAAATCTATTATTACGCAATTGGGCTTACATGGATTAAGGATTGGATATTACTACAAGATGAAGAGCTGCTGAATCTAGAAGGGACAGGTAAAAAGTTGGGGTGGCATGCGTATATGGGGTATGGGAAATGAAAGATTGATAAAGAATTTGAAAATCATTACTTGAGAAGAGCCCTTCTGACAATATGGTTAAAATTCAAGAGTAAATATTACGTTAAGAAACCGATTTGGCTTTCTCCACATGAAGCATTGTATGGGAGGTGGAGAGAGCCGCTAGAGAAATGGATAAAATATGAAAATATACTAAAGGGAGACCAAAATCAAGAATATAAGTTGAGATCAAAAGACGAATTAGAACAAAATGGATTCAAATGTCATTGGTTTGTATATAGACAGTTGAGAGAGAGGTTTATAATGGATAAAAATGCAGAAGGAATTGAACCAATGCGGAAGGAGGACCCATTTGTTAAAATAATATCTGGAACAGATAGAGGTATGATTTCAAAGTTGTATAAATTATTATTGGAAAGAGAGTTAGAAACGGAGCAAGTGAAAGAGGTTATGATTAAATGGTCCCAAAATATTGGTCGGGAAATTCAACTTGAGCATTGGGGAAAAAGTTGGTGGGCCACAAACAAATTCACAGTAGCACAAAAGCTGAAAGAAAATTATGTAAAAATGTTTTATAGCTGGCATTTGGATCCAGTAAAGTTGAGCAAGATGTATAAGTTAAAAGAAAACAAATGTTGGAAGTGTGGTAACGATAATGGCACTTTTTTCCACCTTTGGTGGACCTGTGAGAAAGCCAAAAGTTATTGGAAAGACATTCATGCGAAAATGAGTGAAATTTTACAGATAAAATTACCTATGATACCGGAACTTTTCTTATTGAACATGACTCAGAAAATTGAGAGGGAAGAGGAGAGAAAGTATTGGAGGGTTATTTTATACATGATAACCGCAGCGAGGCTTATTTATGCACAAAACTGGAAAAATAAAAATATACCTCAGGTTGGTGAGTGGTTGATAAGGATGACAGAATTAAAAGAAATGGATAGATTATCAGAGTCAATTCAAGGAAAAATGCAAAGTTGTTACATTGAAAGGTGGAACAAAGTAGATCAGTTCATGGAATTAGAAAGGCTTAGGAATGTATAATGGAGGATTAAAACTCTTGGTATAAAGCTTTAAAAAGACAGTGGTGGGTGAAAAGGACTAAGAGATTAAGCAAAATTTATACATGTATATAAAGAAGCAGAGAACAAGTATATATTAGATGAAAATGAAGAGTATTAGAAGGATTCATTTAAATCAGATATGAGATAATATATATGTAACTAGATAAGTAAGAGGATAATCTGTCAAACATTGGGTAATAAACATGGAAATGGTAAGAAGAGAGCCGAAGTAGGAATGAGTAAAAGTGAGATAATGTGATGTGACGGAAGTAAAAATTTGTAGAGAATTAAGATAAGGAACTATTCTTATTAGCGAATGTTTGAGTTGTAAGACTGAGAGAGATTGGAATGGAAAGAAGGAATGAAAGGAAGATGGACAAGAAGAAGACGACAGAAAGACTGCTAAGAAGAAGAGAGGAAAAGATCTTGTAGCTAAAGGATGGGTGTATAGAATGTAAAATATATTATGTGTGTGGATGATGTTTTTAAAGTTTGTTGTATAATTTAAATAAAGAATATTAAAAAAAAAAAAAGAAATTATTACCACAGTTCATTTTTTGGAGAGCTGCAAAGAAAAACTGCCAGGAAATGTTATCAAACACTTTTTCCGCATCAAGAAAGATTAGGCCTAGTTTCTTCTTTTTATAAGATTCAGCATGATGGATTACATTCAGAATCATTCTGATATTATCTTTTAGATGATGGCCCGGTAAGAAACCAACCTGATCTTCCTGGATCCAGTCTATAATACTTTTTTCAGCCTTTCTGCAAGAATCTTTGTAAAAATCTTATAGTTGACATTAAGCAAAGAGATCAGCCTGTAGCTTGATAATAGTTTAGAATCTTTCCCTTCTTTGAGGATCTATCAGATCATAATCCAATTATGTTAGTTTTGAAAGAGCCAAAAGCTGAATTTATGTGGAGATTAAATGAGAACATTTTGAAAGATAATAAAGTTGTTGAACCACTCAGACAACAAATAAATCTATACTTCCAAGAAAACATAAACAAGGAGACTCCCATGAACACCATCTGGGATGCTGCTAAGGCAGTTTTCTGTGGTTTGATTATATCTCAAGAAGCTCAAATTAAAAAGAAACGGTGAGAGAAAGAAGCTCAGATAGTTAATTTACTGAAAGAGAAAGAAAATGAACTTAAAATGAGACCAAATAATGATAGGATTCTCAAAGAGATTAAAAGTCTTCAGAAACAATTGTTACCCTGTGTGTTGGGGGTCCTGGGAGGGGCACCCAGATAACCAAATAAAAACACAAGTTGGGGGAATTTAGCTTGAGCACTTTCTTGGCTAAACGAGAGGAAGGGTAATTGTAGCTAGGATCTTTTAACCCAGTGGTTCTCAACCTGGAGGTCGGGACCCCTTTGGGGGTCGAACGACCATTTCACAGGGGTCGCCGCTCCTCAATCCTGCCCCCCTTTTAAAAGAAGATGGCCTCACAGCTAATGGGAGCAGTGCTTCTGAGACCCGTGCGCTGGGGTTCAAACTGCAAACCCCAGGATTCCATAGGATGGTGAAAGTGGAATAACAGTGCTATAACAATCTAGTGCAGAAATAGCCAGGATGACTTTCTCCTCTCGCTTTTGTTGTGCGTGGACCCTTGGCGCTTGCCACACGCACGTGTTGTGTTCTTCGCCCTGACTGTCTTGCATTCCTCGCTTTTTGTATGTTCAGCGTCCGCACTCCCTTTAAGGGAGGGAGGAAGGGAGGGAGTGAAACAAAACATGTCTGCTTATGCTGCTGCCATCTTTCCTCTCTCCCTGTCCTTTCCTCCCTGCGCCTCGTGTAAAATGTGGGCTGTTTCGGCATTGCCTTTGGGAGTGACTGGCTTTTTGAACTGTGGAAACCCACCATTCAGAACTAGAACTACTGCCTTAATTCTGGCATTGATGGACGCTTTCTGTGCTTAAAAAAAGGGGGGAGGGTTACCAGTTTTTAGGCATTAGAAGTCTATCCAGAGCAGTGATTTAGGACAGTGTTTCCAATCTATTTGATGTTGGAAATAACTAACTAACTAAATAATAAATAAATAAATAAATAAATAAATAAAAAAACAAATAAAAAATAATGAAAATGATTTTATGGTTGGAGGTCACCACAACATGAGGAACTGTATTAAGGGGTCGCGGCATTAGGAAGGTTGAGAACCACTGTTTTAACCCAATGTCTACGGCTTCAGGTCAGAGAGCAGGCAAGCAAGTTTAAAAGTAACAAAAATAACAGTTTTATTGAAAGATAAACAGCAAATAAAAACAACACACAGACTAGCTAACTGGGAAACAGAAAGGGAGAGCTTAGGGGATAGGTAATACGACACCTCGTCTCGTAAGTCCTGGAGAGAAGCAGGGTTCCGGGGAAGAAAGTTCAGTGTGGCTGGCTGAGGGGAGCTCCTTAGACGACCAGCAGCAAGGCAGGATGGAAGTCCAAAGTAGTACGAGGAGGTCCCAAAAGTGGGGACCTTTTATAGGGTGGAGTTTACCTACAGGCTATATTATGCTCGGTGAGAACAAAGGAAATTTGGAGATGGACAAAGGAGTTGGAAAAGGTCAAGTTTAGCATGATTGGTTTAGCTCTTGAAACAATAGCGTGGCCAGTTTGTTAATGGCCCAACATAAAGAAATGGCTTGGCTCTTGGCTGCATGGCTTTGTGTAAATCCGAGCTGAGTAGAGCCTGTTTGCAGGGAGGTTTTTCCCTAAAGTGACGAAGAAGCTTAAAGTGCTTGCCTGAATGGGGTCTTGGAATGTACAGTCATTAACGGGCGCGCCCGTACGTGCTTGTCCAGAGGACCTCTGCAAATACATGGAGTGAGGTGACAGAGAAAGGTCAAGCAAAAGCCAAATTATTTGATATCAAAAGGTTATCTAGTGCTCTCACCAGACATATCATAACCATGATAACACAACATGCAATTCTGTTAGAATCACAATTGGATAGAAAAATGGTATATATGAAACATCACCACTTTGAGTCAGCTAATAAACCTGGTAGATGGTTAGCATGTAAACTTTTTTGGACAAGATTCTAAAGTGTGTTGTGGCCTGCCAGCTCCAAGGGTTCATGAATGAGTTGGATTATTTATATCCAATTCAGACTAGCTTCAACCCTGGCTATGGAACAGAGACAGCTTTGGTTCCCTTGGTAGATGAACAGTGTAGGGAATTAGACAGAGGGACTGTGTCCCTGATAGTGTTGATGGATCTCTCAGCATTTGATGCTATCAACTGTGTTATCCTTCTGGATCACCTCTCTGGGATGGAAATTGAAGGCATTGTTCTACAATAGTTTTGGTCTTCTTGGAAGGGCAGACTCAGAAATTGGTTCTGGGGGATGCATATTGACCCCAGTTTGTGGTGTCGCTCAGGGCTCATTTCTGCCCCCCATGCTGTTTAATATTTACATTAAACCACAAGCAGTTATCACCCAGAGTTTGGGGGTTCAGTGTCTCCAGCATGCTGATGAAAGCCAACTATACCTCTCATTTCCATCCATTTCCAAAGAAGCTGTCTGTACTAAACCATTGTCTGCTGTTCCTAATGGACTGGATGAGGGTGAAGACATTGAAACTTAATCCAGGCAAGACAGAGGTATTGTTGGTCAGTTGAAAGGCAGATCAGAGAATAAGGATTCAGCCTGTGATGGAAAGGGTTACACTTCCCTGAAAGCTCTGGTTCACAGTTTGTGCATATTGCTAGATTTGGAACTGAGTCTGGATGCCCAGATTTCAGTGATGGCTAGAAGTGGACATTTGCACAGTTAGAACTAGTATACCAGCTGCCCCCATTTCTTGAGAAATACAATCTCACTATAATAACTCATGCCTTGATTGCATCCCGTTTGGATTACTGTAATGCATTCTACATGGGCCTGCATTTAGAAACTATTCAGAAACTAATGCCATCACAATGCTGCAGCCAGGCTGCTGACCGGGGCTGGTTACAGAGATCATATGATCCCCTCCACAATTGAAACAATTTCACTGGCTGCCAGTTTACTTCCTAGAGCAATTTAAAGTACAATCAGCCCTCCACATTTGTGGGTTTCACTTTTGTGGATTTGATTATTCATGAATTATTTGCTGTCACCTCTGCTGCTTCCCTATGCCATTTTTAACAAGGCCTACAAGCCTCATGAGACTGAGAAATTATGAACAAGGCTTGTAAGTCCCTATTAAAAATGGTGTGAGGCAGCAGTGGTGGCAGCGTAAGCCCCACCACCCACCCACTTCTGCCTTGTGAAGGAACCCTGATGCCTCAAAGGAATCCGTGGTGGGTTGAATATGGTATGTAGTATGGGATATTTTTTGTATGTAGAAAAAAATTATTTTTTGTGTGTTAAATATGGTTTGGGAGGGCCTAGACTTATTCATTGTTTTTCCCACTTTCAGAGGGCTCCTGTGCCCCTAACCTTAGTGAATGTGGAGGGATTACTGTACTGTTTTTGACCTGTAAGGCCCTACACCTTAGGTCCAGACTATGTGAAAGACCATATCTCCCTATACAAGCCAGTGCAAGCATTAAGATCTCAGAGGAGGTATTTCTATTGATCCCATCACCTTTGCAGGCACACTTGGTGAGGACATGGGAGAGAGCCTTCTCTGTGGCTGTTCTTCCGCTTGAAGTCCTGTTGGCCCTTGCCTGATCTCTTTTGACTAGCAGGTAAAGTCTCTTTTATACAGGCAGGACTTTCATGTTTTAAATTATATAGCAGCGGTGTATGTGAAGTAGTATACTATACTTCTTAAAAAATCTTTTATTAGTAATTACATTTTAAATGTTTTTAACTGTTTTAATCATAGTTTTTAATCAAATTGTTATTTCATTATTTTTAACATTGGTAAAATAAGATTTTAATTTAATCTTATTTTGAATTTTGAATCCCATCCTAGGAGAAAGGTGGGGCATACATTCAATAAATAATTAAATAAATATTTGTTGTGGGGGGAGAAGAAGTTATGGGCTCATTATCCTCCCAAAATAATCCATTACAGGTAACTTTATTCCTTGTATTGGTTGTATAGGTTGCTTCTAAGCCTGCAGTCTGAGATTTATATGAATTACATGGGTAACTACCAGGCTGATGTCAACTATCTTGAGGTTGTTAAATGGTTTGAAATGGCTTCATTTAGCTTCTCAGGAACAATACAAACACAATTAGACTAATGTGCTATAATTTCTGGTGGTAATTAAGAATCTGTGCAAGTTATGGTCACTTCCAAAGGGCCCATTCCTACATTCTGGATGACGACTTCCTTTAGTATAAAAAAACATGCTGTATGGCTACTTACTCTGGAGGTTAAAAGGAAGTCAGATGTGTTTTCCACATCATTCTCTTATCACTTACCTTCAGGATAGGTCTAGGGGATTTGTGTCCCTCTAGATGTTTATGACCTACTAGTCCCTTCATCTCTTGCCATTGGACAACCTGACATGGGCTGATGGGAACTGAGTCAAACAACATCTAGAGGGCCACAGGTTCCCCAGCCCTACTCTAAGAGACAGATGCTAGGCACTATCACAAGATAAGGCAGTCATCAGTCAGAAACAGGGACAGATATTTAATATCTCTGGATTAAACATCTCCTAATTATATTCAGACAGTTAAGCTGAATTCTTTTTGGAGCTGTCATACACAAGGCTGCCTATCTACTTTCCCCCCTAAATGTATAACTTATGTAAGAGCCAATGTGGTATAGTGGCTGAAGTGCTGGACTAGAACAGGGTGGGAAATACACAGGCTTCCAGGTGCTGTTGAGCAGCAACTCCCAGAATTGCTCACCATTGGCTATTCTGGCTAGGACTGCTGGGAGTTGCAGTTCAGTGACATTTGAAAAGCATCACAATTCTCATGCTTGAACGAAGGAGATTCAGTTTCAACTGCCCATTCAGTAACAATGCTTGCTGGGTTAACTTAATATAACCCATGTTTCAAGGGTTATAAGGATAAAATGGGGGGAGAAGAACCATGTATGCTACTTTGAGCTCCTTGGAGAAAAAGCTGGGCTATAAATACCATGAATATGTGACTGTAAATGGTGAATGAAGGAATGAATGACAATGTACTCTGGGATTGCAGAGGTTGGAGACTTTCTGTCCTTGGATCTTGGGGGCACCAATTTTCGAGTTATGCTGGTAAAAGTGGGTGAAGGTGAAGAAGGACAATGGAATGTGAAGACAAAGCACCAGATGTACTCTATCCCAGAGGATGCCATGACAGGAACAGCTGAAATGGTGAGTCAAATCATCAGGTCATATTAACCTGGTGGCATGTTCTGTATTTTTTGTGCAAGTGTCAGAATTATAATGAATGGAAGAAGACTTGTTGTGGGTGGGGGAGGGAAAGGAGAATACTTATCAGATCTTATGTCACCCAATGGACTCTGACATTATCACCCCTACACATATTCCCCAGGCAGTTGGAGGTACTTGCCACCATTTTAAATTCCCTTGGTAGCTTAAAAATGAATGCTCTAGGGCAAGGGTGGATAAACTGGGACCCATGGGCCATGTGCAATCTCCCAAGTCTATTTTTGTTTGTGTCTGGCCCCTGTAGAACCCCACACCCTTCAACTGACCTAATTTGACAGAGACAGTGCTGTTTAATCCTCTGTCATCCCACTTTTTGAGGTGCTTTTAAAATGTAAGTTTCTCTCACCTTCTCCCACTTTCTTCCTTTGTTCTTGGCTTACTTGTCTTACTGCAAACTGAGTACAAATTGCAAAAGTAGTTTGTGCTTAAGTCAGCAAGGGCCTTCTCAGTTCAATCATGCAAACGCAAACTACTGCAGTCTGTCCTAGCTTGTGTATTCTTCCACATTAATATCTGATGCATCTAATGAAGTAGACTTTGTCTATAAAAGCTTATGCCACCAACTTCTTTCTTTCAATTGCCCTCAAAGGTGCCACAAGATCCCTTTTGCATACTCTTTAATAGTGTTTGTCATCTTGACCACAATCTGATGTTGCTTGGTTCAATGTCTTCTGGTTTTCATATGTGAAATGTTGGAGTGTATGGACATGCTGTGAGTTAAAGCAAGGATGCTTGCAGATGGAGGACTCTTGAATGTTACTATGTAGGGCCTTTCTGCACTACACTGTTATAGCGCTATTATTCCACTTTCAACATCCTGTGTAATTCTGGGGTTTGTAGTGTATTGAGGCCAAACAGCTCTCTGGCTGAGAATTCTAAATGCCCCTCCCTAAGCTGCAAACCCCAGTATTCAAGAGGATGTTGAAAGTGGAATAATAGCACTATAACAGTGTAGTGCGGAAAGGCCCTTAGTGTGGGAAACTGCAGGTTTATTAACAGAAGCCATTGAATCCCTGTAAAATTCCACAAATGAAGCAGAGCCTTGCATGATAGAAAGTCAGTAAACCCACCAGCAGAATAAATTTGTTGTTATGTGCCTTCACGTCATTTCCGGCTTAAGGTGATCCCAAGGTGCTCAAGGTCACTCAGTGAATTTCTATGGGTGAGCAGGGATTCAGACCCTGGTTTCCACAGTCCTCGTCAAATGCCCAAACCACTACATCATGTCAGCTCTTGAACAGAATGGATGGCTAGAACATCCCAATCCTATATACTGTATACAATTACTGTATTTGCTGGCGTATAAGACTCGTTTTTTTCCTGAAAAATACTGTTTGAAAATGGAGTGTGTCTTATATGTCAGTGTGTTTTATACACCATCAAACAGTATTTGCCAATGTATAAATGGGGTGCATCTTATACGCTGGCAAACACAGTAGTTTAGGATCAGTTGCAACATCTGGAGAGTAGAGTGCCATCTAGTGGTACAAAGTATTTTAAAGGGGAGCAGGTAGGAAAGACTGCTTAAATTTTAGGAATCCAAATTTCCTTGCCTAGTCTCTTGCTCTTAATCATTATTATTTACCCTAAGGAAAGAAAAGCACCACTCTATCCTGTAGACATATCCACCCTGTCATTTCTCCCACTTTCTGTCTCTATATGGCAAGGACTGGGAACTCTTGGCCTTTCAGATTTTTAGACTATAAACTCCACAATACCTTAGCATTGGCTGGGACTTTTCAGAACTGAAATCCAAATCAGCCAGAGGATGAAAGATTTTTCACCCCTGCTATATTGCTAGGTAGGAAGTTCCCATTTGAGTGTTCTGAGACAATGTAAAGAAAGACAGTGTTCTTCTACCTCTAATAAATGGTGTAGTTTTATATATATATAGCTTGTGAGGCTTTCTGATGTGGGTGACTAACAATTACTATTTTCCGCAAGGGACTGGCAGCATATTTATGCCCATTTGTTGCAGCTGTTTCCATTTTTTCCTGGAAACTTACAAGAAATTGGCACCAGTCCAGGGACCATGACTTTGAGTTGCACTGGTGTAGAAGAAGGGCTCATCTGATGAAAATTCTTCATCTACACAACCATTACAAGCATTGGAATCCTGTCCCCCTGTGCATTTATTCACAGTAACTTTGAGAGAATATGGCCCTTTCTGCACCTTACCTGCATTTCACGACATCCTGGCATCATCCCAGCAGTGCCTTTGCCGAGATGGGAATGTGTCCCAAACGCTCCCCTCCACACCTGGCTGGATGCTGGTGGAAGGTAGCGCTCAGGACACGCTCCTTCCTTCCGCAGCGCAGTCAGCCTCTTCGTGTGCTGCACTGAGAAAGGAAGTGTCTTGATAGATCATCACACGAAGGGGCCTGTTACCAGATTTTTTTCTGGTAATAGTATAATGCGTGATTGCAACAGCTGGGGACATGACAGGAGCAGGACTGTGATGACATTGTACAGTAGCATGCGTCGTGGACCATCTTAAACACATCCCCATGCCAGGATGGGGCTATAGTGCAGAAATGGCCTTTGCCGTCAAGGCGTGGTTATTAGAACTGAAACACCCCATAGGGAGTCAACAGAATTACCCAATTGTTTATTAAAGTTTTCTTGTTTCTTTCGTTTTTTGTTGTCTTAATGATTTTCAATTGCCATTTTATTATATCTTAAACTAGTATATTTACCCAGCATTGCTCGGGATTTTATTTTCCTCTCAAGACCTCACCAAACTGTCTTCTCTAGTACCTGTAACTTTTCCTCATATTTTCCAATGCAATCTGTATTCAGAGTTATTTACATACACAGTTTGGGTTCATGAGGGAATACACTATCTTCCTCCTTGCTTCTAGGCCTCGTTGCCATAGCTACCGGCCTCTTCCAGTACCTGAAGCTTTTCCCCATATTCCCCAATCCAATCTGTATTCAGAGTTGTTAACATACTGAGGTTGGATTCCTGAGGGAATGCACTGTCCTCCTCCTTGCTGCTAGGCCTCATCTCCATAGCAACCGGCCTATTCCAGTACCTGTAACTTTTCTCCATAGTCCCCAATCCAATCTGTGTTGTTTGACAACGCTAATGTACTGTATTTGATTTTTTTGCTTTCTGTTGAATTTATGCAATGGTGTTATGTTTTTCTGGAAGCATTTTTTGTTTTGAATTTCAGCTTTAAGATTTCCTCACAAATGGAACCCATACAATCTACTGTGTAAGGCAAGAAGACCTTGTAACTAGGTTGTGTATGTCACTTTAATTTTTCTCACATATGCCTCCGAAATCTTTTCTGGCATCCTTATTGATGGTAGGCCTCATCTCCATAGCAACTGGCCTGAGGCCCAAGAGCTCTCAGCTGAGAATTCTAAAGGCCCCTCCCTAAACTGCCAACCCCAGGATTCCATAGAATCTTCACAGCCTACCAATCATATGAGGTCTTCTCACCTCACTTAGCCAATCGTATGAGGTCTTTTGCCTACCTGCCGCAGATAAACAGACAGACTTGCAGACAAACTTTGACTTTTGTATAGTAGACTACTGTAGTTACCTGGCGTTGCCTGGGATTTTATTTTCTCATACGTAATACTTGTTAGAAATACCTTAGGAATTAACTTACCTTACCTTAGGAATTAGAAGTGGTTGAAATACACAGATTTGAGATCCTGTGTCTGTAATTCTCCAAACTGTGTTTCCAGTATCTGTAACTTTTGCCCATATTCTCCAATCCAATCTGTATTCGGAGTTATTAACATAGAGAGGTTTGGTTCCTGAGGGAAATGCACTGTCCACCTCCTTGCCTGCTAGGCCTTGTCTCCATAGCAACCAGCCTGAGCTGTTTGGCTGAGAATTGTAAAGGCCCCTCCCTGAACTACCAACCTCAGGATTCCATAGAATCTTCACAGCCAGCCAATCATATGAGGTCTTTGCCTGCCTGATGCAGACAAACAGACAAACTCACAAACAGACAAACTTTGACTATTACATAGTAGCAGTTGTTTGGTACTTTGAAAACCTTTGAAAGCAGCAGAAAAGTAAACTTTTAAATAATAAAATAAAATATAACAACAACAACAACAACAACAACAGAGAATTAGGCTATGAATTTTTGTTCCCTGGATGGCATTTTAAGAAAATATATCCTTGGCTGTGTTGTATATATAAAATGAGTCAGAGTGTCTTGCTCTTTTAATAGTTGTGCACAGAAGAAGGTATTAACAGGTCTTTCTTATGCAATTATGAAAATTTCCTTTTCTGCACAACTGTTCAAGAAGCATAGAAAACTTGTTCTGTTTTGCAGTGGGCCGCTAGAGGATCAATGCAGCACAGCTGCTGAATAAGGTAGATTGCAAGAACAGAAAGAAAATGTTCAGAAAACAGCAACTGACATTTTTAATTTTTTTTCTCCCCAGCTCTTTGATTATATCTCAGAATGCATCTCTGATTTCCTAGACAAACATCAGATGAAACATAAAAAGCTACCTCTGGGCTTCACCTTTTCTTTCCCTGTTCGGCATGAAGACATTGACAAGGTGGGATCTAGGGTGGAATCTCTCCCTTTTATGCCCTATTTCACTCTTGCCCATGTGAGTTGGTGAACCATTTATAACAGTACCCACAGAATATTAAAGTACATGCTATTCCTTCTGTATCTGGATTCTAATAGGACAACATTCCAACAATGTTGGCAGCTGACTGCTTGCTAACAGTTCCTGGAACTCAAGGCCTGGCCCTGAGTCTCCAGTTTTGCTGGGTCATGTCAACACAAAGACAAGGATGCAAATTCTTCAATTTTGGAGGGTTTAGCTCTGGGCAAGAGGAAAGGGCTCAACAGAAATCTCCAGCTCAGCTAGGAGAGTAGCAGCTTGCTATAGTTTGCAAAGCTAATTGATTGGTTGTTGCAACTTGGAAAGATTTGGGGTGGGGGTGTATCTGTGTTTCCTTAGCTTCTTCCTTCTGTCCTAGTCATTGTGCGTGTCAGGGCTTACTCTCTGCTCTGCATTGCATCTACCTTCTGGCTAGAAGTCAATGGGCTAGATTAAGTGTTTATAATCTTGAAACAGATTATTAGGAATAATCTGCCCATTTCACTTTAGATTTCTGTCTTAACTTCCAAACAGGAAAATTTATTCCCTCTCTTTCTCTGAATGACAAGCTCTGAGCAACTATGGTTGGCACTTAATGGATAACACTTAATGACATCATCAGTGGCCTTCCGCAGCTTCTGGGCTGAAAAGCTCTGAATGATCCTGAAGTGGTAGTCCTACTGCTTGCAGAAGAAATAACTTTGAGGGGGTGGACTTCTTTGAAATGAATTTTGAAATAGTGCCAACTAGAATAAATCACTGAATCTGGAGGATTTACATAATTCTTGGTTTATCACTCAAACAACTGATTCAGTTGGTCTATTGTAGGTTTAAGGCCTTTGTTTTTATATGTACCTTTTAGTTAATCTTCTTGCCTTGAGTCCCAGTTTTTGGAGAAAGACAGAAAATAAATAAAGCAGAGGGTAGTTTCAAGTTGGAGTGGTGCTCAGAGGACAGATGGTGTTATTGATTTTACTGATTCTTTTATCAGTGTAAATCTTTTAAACTTTTGATTACAAGCTGTGTTGAATATTTGTTGGAACACTATACCTATAAACACTCCACATGCAAAATACATATATCTGTAACAAGAAACACACACATTCCTCTGCCTTTTGTGTCATGTATAAACCTGCTTAGGCCTTAAGCAGGTGTGCCATCAAGATGTATTAGTTTGACAAAATCTAGAGGCAGGGCCTTTTAGCAGTGGTCCCATGCTTATAGAAAAGTCTTTTCCACATAATCCTATTTTGTTGGATTTTAAGCAGCTCTTGAAGAGTTTCTTACTTTAAACTGTTTTCAAAAAATATGTAGAGTATTTTAGATTGTTTTTGACTGTTGCTCTTCTGGTGCTTTAAGTATCTATTAATCAACATATAGTGCTTTAGTTTGTTTTAAAATGCTGCTATGCAAACTTTAATGTGTTAAAGTTTCAGTATGGGCTATGAGTTATTTGTTATGCTGTGATAAATTATAAGATTATTAATTTTTTATAGTTATGTGAGCCACCTGAAAAGCAGGATTCAGATGTTGAATTACATATTCATATATTAAGGACAGGATTCTGTTGGTGCATAAGTTGCTAAAGATGCAGGTGGATATTTTGCAGAATGATGCAGAATGGCCATGGTAATTTAAGGATGCAGAAGTAGAGCTGAGATTGTACATTGTTTCATTGCGTGTTCATTATTGCAATGTCACAGTTCACTAAGGAGGTAGGAATGCACAACTGTCATGTAAATCAATGAGCATAAAGTTCTGTCCTGTCTCCTCAATGTAGGGTCTCAGCCTATTTGGGGGCTAATGTGGGAAATAAGAGCACATAACTGTTTTAAGCTGGGTTCACACTAGAAGATCTAGGTAGCAATCAACTGTGACCACAGTGACAGTAGTGTAACTCTTGCTCAGGAACAGTGTGGTTCAGAAGTGGAGAATGTGCGAGTCTCTAGGTGTTATTGGCCCCCAGCTCTTATTTCATCTTGCCATTGGCCATGCTTGCTGGGTCTGATGGGAATTGCAGTCCAAGAAAATCTGGAGGGCTACATGTTTTCCACCCATAATGTTGTGCAAATGTCTACTTACGCCCAGCAAAGGTATTCTTTGGGCTGATATGTTATAACCATGTAGAAATATAGACTACGAGTAGTTGTGTGCAACCATTCCATATGCTAGGAAAATACTTGCCATGCCTGTCTACCTTCCCACTTGCAGCTTGTTGTATGCTTGCTTACTATATAGAACTGCAGGATTTTTAAAAAATGTTTTAAAAATAACATTGGTCTGATGTAGGATTCATGCTCGTTTTGGAACGTTTGGTCTGATCCTTTTCATCATTTGTTCTACAGGGGATCCTACTGAACTGGACTAAAGGCTTCAAAGCATCAGGAGCTGAAGGGAACAATGTAGTAGGGCTTTTGAGAGATGCTATCAAACGGCGAGGGGTGAGATGAAAATAATTATCTGCTGTTCAGTGCTTCCTATAAAATTATCAATATCCATATTCATATTCAGTTTTCCCTGTTGTTTCACAATATACCTTCTTTTATACCACAAGGTCAGACTATTTGTCCCTCTGGCCCAGTGCTGCCTGCTGTAATTGGCAACTATACAACAAGAGGGTTTGTCCTCTGGTTAGAAGGCCACTTTAGACAGTGGATGCTAGAGATGAGAGTGGCAGAGAGATGCTGGGAAACAGAACATGCCACTTAATTTCTGTCTCCTAAATTAGTTTGTGGCCTTCAGGTGCGACAGAGGATACAGTCACTTCATCTGTGCTGTGCTGACCATAGAAACAAGGGCACCATCTTCCCCTCTGCAGGCTGGAATATATCCAGAACCACGCCTGCTTCCAGATCTTAGTCCCAGGTCTTTCTACTATTCTTTTAACAGACCTGGGACCTGTCCTGCTGCTGTCCTGTGTCTTTATGTATGCATCTAATACACTCAGATTCTAATACACTAAGAATATTATACCAAGAAAATACACTCAGTTTCATGCAGAGTTCTTCTTTTCTTTTTAACAATATACCTGTTACTTCCAAATCTGCAAGCTTTTGTAGTTATAGTAGTCTATTGTGTGATTCCCCCTCAACATGTTTTACCTCATCCAGGGTTTCCTCTTACGAGGCTTTGAGATTATATTAACTCTTTTAACTCTGTGTAGGACTTTGAGATGGATGTAGTTGCAATGGTCAATGACACAGTGGCAACAATGATATCCTGCTACTATGAGGATCACCGATGTGAAGTTGGCATGATAGTAGGTAAGTCATTCTAGCTGTCCTTCTGATATAACTGCCCTTGAACACAACCACTGTAGTCAAGAATGTTAATATTTTAAAATCTATATTGAGCACCGCTTCATATGAAGCACACAGAGTTGCCTTATGCCAGGTCAGACTATTTGCACATAAAATCATTGAATCATAGAGTTGGAAGAGACCACAGGGGCCATCAAGTCCAACCCCCTGCTATGCAGGAACATCCATCAGAGCATTTCCAACAGATGGCCGTCCAGCCTCTGCTTAAAAACTTCCAGACTCCACCACACTCCCAGGCAGCATATTCCACTGCCGGACTGCTCTGACTATCAGAAAGTTCTTCCTGAGGTTCAAGTAGAATCTCCTTTCCTGCAGCTTGAATCCACTGCTCCTTGTCCTAGTCTCTGGGGCAGCAGAAAACACGCTCACTCCCTCCTCAACATGACATCCCTTCAAATATTTAAACATGGCTATCATGTCCCCTCTTGACCTTCTCTTCTGTAGACTAAACATACCCATCTCCTTAAGCTGTTCCTCATAGGGCATGGCTTCCAGACCCTTCACCATTTTGGTTGCCCTCTTCCAGCTTGTCGGTATCCTGCTTGAATCGAGGTGCCCAGAACTGGACACAGTATTCCAAATGAGGTCTAACCAATGCAGAATACAGTGGTACCATTATCTCCCATGATCTAGACACAATACTCCTATTGATGCAACCAAGAATCACATTGGCTTTCTTGGCTGCCTCATCACACTGCTGACTCATGTTCAGCTTGTGATCTATGAAGACTCCTAGATCCCTTTCACATGTATTGCTATCCAGCCACACATCCCCCATCCTATATTTGTGCATTCCATTTTTTCTGCCTAAGTGTAGGACCTTACATTTCTCTCTGTTGAATTTCATTTTGTTAGCTTTGTCCCAGCTCTCCAATCTGTCAAGGTCATTTTGAAATTCGATCCTGTCCTCCGGAGTATTGACAACCCCTCCCAATTTGGTGTCATCTGCAAATTTGATCAGCATGTCCTCCATTCCTTCATCCATGTCAGTGATAAAGATGTTGAATAGCACTGAGCCCAGGACACAACCCTGTGGCACTGCACTTGTCACTTCTCTCCAAGATGAAAAGCAGCCATTGGTGACCATCCTATGGGTTTGGTTGGTCAGCCAATTACCAATCCACCTAACAGCATCCCTGTCCAGCCCGCATTTTGCTAGCTTCTTTGCAAGAATGCCATGGGGAACTTTGTCAAAGGCCTTATTGAAGTCAAGATACGCTACATCTACAGCATTCCCTTCATCTATCAAGCTTGTAACCCTATCATAAAAAAAGACAAGATTAGTCTGGCATGACTTATTTCTGAGAAATCCATGTTGACTTTTAGAGATTACAGCATTGCTTTCTAAGTAATTACAAACTGACTGCTTAATGATCTGATCTAAGATTTTTCCTGGTATTGATGTCAGATTGACCAGGCAATAATTATTTGGGTCCCCTTTTTTCCCCTTCTTGAAGATGGGGACGACATTTGCCCTCCTCCAGTCTGCTGGGACTTCTCCTGTTCTCCAAGAGTTCTCAAAGATTATTGTGAGTGGTTCAGAAATGACTTTTGCCAGTTCTTTTAATATCTTTGGATATAATTCATCTGGCCCTGGAAACTTGAATTCATCTAGTTTAGCCAAATATTCCTGTACTACTTCTCTACTTATTCTGTGCTGCATTTCCTCCCTTTCCTCACCTGCTCCCCATCCCCTAGTACTTCTATCCTTTTGGGAGAAAACTGAGGCAAAGAGAGTGTTGAGTAGTTCTACCTTCTCTCTTCCTCCCGTTATTAATTGGTCACCTTCTCCATGTAGTGATCCTATCATTTCCTTGTTTTTCCTTTCGCTGTGGACATATCTTTAAAAGCCCTTTTTATTGTTTTTAATGTCTCTGGAAAGCCTGAGTTTATTCTGCACTTTAGCTTTTCTAATCTTCTCCCTACATCTCCTAGCTATTTGTTTGAATTCCTCTTTGGTGGTTTCACCATTCTTCCATTTCTTGTACATATTTCTTTTAACAGTTAGCTCAGCTGAGAGTTTTTTAGTCAACCATTCCGGTTTCTTTAGACATCTGCCATTTTTCCTCCTTATTGGTACAGTTTTCAATTGTGCCTTCAGTATCTCACTTTTAAGAAACTCCCATTCGTCATGAAATCCTTTCTCTTTTAGTATTCTTGACCACAGGACTTCAGCAAGTAACTCCCTAAGTTTACAGAAATCAGCTTTCTTAAAGTTTAGGATGCCTGTCTGGCTACACTTGGCTTCTCCTTCCCACTGAATGACAAACTCCAAAAGAGCACGGTCACTCCCCTCTAAGTATCCCACCACTTCCACCTCATCAGTTAGGTCATCCCTGTTGGTCAATTAGGTCATCCCTGTTGGTCATCTTGCCCAGTATTTTCCGCTCTCTGATTGTCAGAATCCATGGTGCACACAGTGCCCTCCCAGTGCTAGGAACACCGTTGCTGCTTCCAGATCGCCCCTACTCCCCACTGGATTTACCCCTTTAATTGCGACTGCCACTAGAAATGTGAAGATCTCTTGGTCTCAATTTAATTGTTTCCTCCAAACCCAACTTGCTGCATTTTCCTTTCATCCTTGTTTTCTATCAGATTACAGGACATTAAAAAAAATCTTCCCACATGGAATGCATTTTAATGCTAAATTTTCCTAATATAAATATTTATTTATGCATTTTAGCTGATGTCTGTTCTGGTGGGCACATGGGAAAAGTGATTATTGTGATTGCTTCTAGGCACTGCAACTCTCTTCCTAAACAGTTTAGATTGAGTTCTTCCTTCCTTCTGTTGAGGGATAGAATATTTTTCTATTCTAATAGGCTTTTGGGAGCTGATTGTTTATAAAGAATGAGCTTCTTGCCTTGTTAATTATTTTGTTTTAAATAGTTTTGATTTAGCAGAATTATTGATTACATTTTTACAGTAATGTAATATATGATCCTTTGCTAGAAGTGATAGGAACTGTACCAAGGACTTCTGCCGGCAACACTTGCATCCTACCATATTGCTGTCATCCCTCCTTAGTCTCATAGCTTTTGATATCATCTATATTATTAACTTATTTACAGCAGACTTGCTGCTGATTCATTCTGGATGATCATTAATACACTGTTCTTGTCCATTTAAATGTGTTCCCTGTCATTCTAGTTCAGATTAAAAAGAACATTGTGGAAACATGGTGTGCTGAGTTTTCCTGTAATGGGCAAGAAGGGGAGGAGGAGAATGTGCCAGTAGGGGTCAAAAACAAGTATCTGATCCACCATTTATTTGAAGAAGAGTATTATTGTTTGCAGTGCTATGGTAGCGGGCTTCCTGGAAAGAATTTCTTTTTAAGCATTTAAGTGCCAAATGTTGCCACAGTGTTACTTGAGGGTTCTGGGAACACATTTTTTTTATAGTAAGTGGACATTCTCAAACACTCCTTTATCAACACAAGTTCCCACACTTGACACCATTTTATGGCCCTGGAAGATTAAATGTGTGTTGCATAAGACTGAGGCATAAATCACCCTGCATCAATTAAATGCATGGTAGGTAAAGAACAAAGGGGTGGCTGCACATAAGAAAGGCTAAGAGCACTTTACACACAAGAGGTAAAAGCACTCTTTGTAACATTTTCCTCAGCAATAGAATTGTTCACCTACACTTGCTAGAACAGGAGAGGGCACAGAGGACCGCAGTGTCTGTCAAAACTGCTTTTCAAAAACACAAATAAACTAGAATTGGCTGGAAATTCTCTAAATGTTAAATGGTTCAAGGTGGCCCTGTGATGTCGCTATAGAATAATACAGTCTTAGAGATGGGCTGTCTAATCCACCACTGGTTGTGCAAAAATACAGAATTTCAGCACTCTTGGAAGATGTCCTTCCAGCCTCTGTTTAAAGACCTTCAAAGATGGAGAGTCCACCACCCCCAAAGCAATGTATTCCATTTTTGAACAGCTCTTACAGTGAAGGAGTTCTTCCTAATGTCTAGGTGGAATCACTTTTCTTGTAATTTGAATCCATTGGTTCGTGTTCTAGTTTCTGGAGCAGCAGAAGACAAGCTGGGTCCATAGTCTATACAACATTCCTTCGGTTTTTGAAAAAATGAATCACTTCTCAGGTGCTTCCAATAGAGGAGATTCATCCTTTTTTGGCAGGAAAGGGCAGCTGCTATGGGATCAGTGCCTGTTGTTGTTGCGTTGTTGTGTGCCTTCAAGTTGTTTACGACTTATAGTGACCCTAAGGCAACCTTATCATGGGTTTTTTTTCTGAACATGTTTGCCTTTGGCTCCATCTGAAAC
Organism: Ctenosaura bakeri; assembly: GCA_948474755.1. Taxonomy (NCBI): domain Eukaryota; kingdom Metazoa; phylum Chordata; class Lepidosauria; order Squamata; family Iguanidae; genus Ctenosaura; species Ctenosaura bakeri. Next base: position 325,981 of record CAOLHI010002383.1, on the reverse strand, counting down.
TAAGAGAATGTGACTTGCCCAAAGTCACATAGTGGGGTTTCCATGTCCAAGTGGAGATTTGAACCCTGGTTTCCAGAGTCATATTCTGGTGATGAAATCACTACACCATACTAGTTCTCAATCAGAGCCATACCTACATGATATTAAGTAGGAGAAAGCACGAGATCATCCTGTCCCCCTTAAGAGATATACTGTTAAATTTGGCACAATTCATGCTGTCTTAGCATAGAATTGTTCTTGGGTTCCTCCACCCACCTAGCCCATAACTCAAGGGTCCAAAGTATCTGAAAGACTGTATTTTCCTGTTTGAGCCTGCCTAATATTTCACCACCACTGCAGATATGTTTGTTCAGGATACATGGAAGGACCTTCTTGGTAATAATTCGCAGGCTTTTGATTCCCCAGTCCCACCAATAGATGCTAGATTGGCCTCCTCTTTCCTTTCTTTCCACTGTCAGGCAACAATCTTTTTATTTAGAAAAACTTGTGGAAGGGTCTTTCTAAATAAAAAGGGCTGTACTTTTGCTCTCATTGGTGTGTTTTAGATGTTTTAATGTGGTGTTTTCTGTAGGATAGCTTTTTTAAATTAAATCATAAATTATTTTTAGTTGCATTTTGTTCAATCTGCACTGTAAGCTACCTTTGATCCCATGTTAGGAAGAATGCAGGGTATAAATTAGATCACCGTCACCAACGCCATCCAAATCAATTCAATTTTAGTTCCAGAGACTGCATAAATTTGATTGTGGCGGTGTGTGTGTGGTGATGAGGATGATTTCTGAGGCATTTCATGTATCTCTGAAGAAAAAGGACTATGGAAATATGATGTCTCAAGTTATTGAACATGCAACACACATGCTAAATTAGACAGCAGACAGTAAAAACCATCTCTTCCAAAACTTCTCTCCAGTTAAAATCTGTCCCCAAGAGATGCTTTAAATGGACATTGGCATAGACTGGTATAGGTATTATTGATACCCCGTGTAACGTTATGTCTGTTTGACTGCTAAGTTTATGGGAGTGAAAAGAACCATAACAGTTGTATGCTACTGGCTTATTCTATGATACTTGTGCATTGACTAATAATAGAATTTTTTAAATTGTTTGTTTGTTTTGCATTTCCATTCTGCCAGGCACAGGTTGCAATGCTTGTTACATGGAGGAGATGCAAAATGTTGAGCTGGTGGAAGGGGATGAAGGTCGGATGTGTGTAAACACTGAATGGGGAGCCTTTGGAGCATCTGGAGAGCTGGATGAGTTCCTCTTGGAGTATGATCGTGTGGTGGACGAGACATCGCTTAACCCCGGTCAGCAGCTGTAAGGAATATGACAGATGAAGTTAACGTAACTACTGCTTGCTTTCCTGGTCTTCACACTTCTCCTTTCTGTTTAGGGGTGAGGTGGGAAATACTTTTGAATGATCATGAATCCTCTTAAACCTTATATATAAGTCATGAATATTCTGCTATCATAGGACAGGATCAAAATTCAAAATGACCTGGATAGATTGGAGAGCTGGGCCAAGGCTAACAAAATGAAATTCAACAGAGAGAAGTTTAAAGTCCTACACTTAGGTAGGAAAAATGGAATTCAAAAATATAGGATGGGGGACACATGGCTGGATAGCAGTATGTGTGAAAGGGATCTAGGAGTCTTCATAGACCACAAGCTGAACATGAGTCAGCAGTGTGATGTGTCAGCCAAGAAAGCCAATGCAATTCTCGGCTGCATCAATAGGAGTATGGTGTCTAGATCGAGGGAGGTACTGGTACCACTCTACTCTGTTTTGGTTAGACCTCATCTTGAATATTGTGTCCAGTTCTGGGCACCCCAATTCAAGAAGGACATGGTCAAGCTGGAGCAAGTCCAGAGGAGGGCGACCAAAATGGTGAGAGGCCTGGAAGCCATGCCCTATGAGGATAGACTTAGAGAGCTGGGTATGTTTAGTCTGCGGAAGAGAAGGTTAAGAGGGGACATGATAGCCATGTTTAAATATTTGAAGGGATGCCATGTAGAGGAAGGAGAGGGCTTGTTTTCTGCTGCTCCAGAGGCCAGGACAAGGAGCAATGGATTCAAGCTGCAGGAAAGGAGATTCCACCTGAACCTGAGGAAGAACTTCCTGACAGTCAGGGCTGTCCAGCAGTGGAATATGCTGCCTCGGAGTGTAATGGAGTCTCCTTCCTTGGAGGTTTTTAAGCAGAGGCTAGATGGCCATCTGTCGGGAGTGCTTTGAGGGTGTTCCTGCATGGCAGGGGGTTGGACTGGATGGCCCGTGTGGTCTCTTCCAACTCTATATTTCTATGATTCAATGATTCTATGATTCTATAATAATTTCATCTAGAAATTCTAACATCTGCCTGTGTACATGCAACAGTGTTATTGTGTTGTTGCGTGCCTTCAAGTCATTTCTGACTTATGGCTACCCTAAAGTGACCATATCTGGGGCTGAGTGTGTGTGATGCGCCCAAGTGGATTTCCATGCTTGATCAGGGAATCAAGCCCTGGTCTCCAGGGTTGTATTCCAATGTTCAGATTATTACACCATGCTGGCTTTCAATGACACACATTTTTGTGCGTAGATGTCCCTCCCTCCCTCCCTCCCTCCCTCCCTCTGGTTTTCACTTGTACACATGTACATACCCATACCTGTGTACTACTAAACCATTCAATACCCTTCTTGCCAGGTATGAGAAGATCATAGGAGGGAAGTACATGGGTGAAATTGTACGACTAGTTCTGCTAAAACTTGTCAATGAAAACTTGCTCTTCAATGGAGAAGCTTCAGAGAAGCTGAAAACCAAAGGGTCATTTGAAACTCGTTTTATTTCCCAAGTTGAAAGGTAATGTGTTTCTTCCAAGTATTCAGTTTTATTAACCTGCTCGCTCTTTGACACTAGCAGGATCTTCTTGGATAGCACGTTGATATCTGTGGTTGCCTTGGTAGAAATATGAAAAAGGGGCTATCTTGTTGTCATGTCCAGGTTTTAGAATACCCTGCCCTGGAAGATAAGTTTGGGTTCCTCTCTGACAGTGGTTTGCTCTATACCAGTGGTTCTCAAACTGTGAGGCAGAACCCTGGGAAAGGTGAGTGATAGTTGCTCAAGGGAGGAATACAAGAAAAATCAGCCTGAAGGTACAGCAAATGTGAAAAGCAAGCCTTTGTGTGTGTGAGCATGCCCCCCCAATGCACACACTGTTAAGGACTAACTGGTCCTTGCAAAACAGCAATGCAAAAGGTCTTCCTCCATTATGCCTTCTTCCAAGCTCAGACATAGCAAAAACTGGCTTCCCTTTCTTTATGTTTTTCCCACTCAGCTTCTCATTGGTATGGGAGACACATGCCCCTTAGCAACCATGAGAACTCAGCAGTGAGAGAGAGGGCACGTATGGCACGAGAGGCTTGTGAGGGAGAGATGGAGAGAGAAGCATAGGATAGCACATAGAAAGAGCCTGACTGGAGCAGGGGAGCACATTGTCCTCATGTAGATATAAAGGGGGGTACAAGGGTAAAAAAAAAATTGCTCTGTGCCTTTAAAACATTTCTATTTCATCAGGCCTTTGATGCAACAAAATGGGATATCCCTGCCAAAATGGATCACCAGAACAAAACAAAAAGAATAAATAAAGAACATTTTGAATTTTTTTTATAATCAGATTTCACATCCTAATACTACTTCATTGAGCACATTTAGAGGTCAGAAGGTTTCAAATTTGAGTACATAAGCTCTTCATTTTTCTCTGCTGCAGCACGCTCAAACTTTTGAAAGCTTTTTTTTGTTTGTTCCAGATTTCTTTGATGGGGGAATATTGGGGTCTCTGAAACATATTAGATTAGAAACCTTTTGAATTTACCATAAAGTTGTGTGTGTGTGTGTTGAAGCTTTAGGCTTTTGGTCTATTACATATTTGAGTGTTTTATTCTTTATGTCTTCCCTTTCTGTTCCCTTCTCTGCCTTTTTGTCTACTTGTTTTCTGATTTACTCTACATGCTATTCTGCGTTTGGTTTTTAGTTTTGTTTTGCATTTTACTGATTATTTGGAATCTTGGAAATTATGTTTGTATCATTTATGGGTTGCCTTTAGTGCCTTGTATGGAAACAAAAAGGAAGAATATATATCCTCTGAAATTTAATAGATAAAAACCAGGACACACGTGGCCAAACGACATCAGAGTGTTATCAAGATGGCAAACATTATTAATGAGGAAGGATATACAAGCTAGGAGAGGCCACAGCAGTTTGCTTTTGCCTGAGCCTACTCCATCCCTTATTCACCTCTCCCTGTTAAGTTAACTAAATGCAGACTACTTTTGCCCCCTGAACTCAGTTTGCAGCAATTGAAATATGTTGACAACAAAGGGGAGAAGTGGTACCAGGAGAAAGAACCAGGAACATTTTAAAAGTGTGATAGTGTGTTGATAACCACCAAGACTACAGTACCCATGTAAGTGCTGTAGGAGTTGATCAGCCAATCAGATAAAGACATGGGTAAGAATAGGATAGGCAGTGTTATGCGAAGGTTCTGGAACAATGACCATATAAGGAAAAATGTTGTTTTTGTTTGTTTGTGCCTAAGTATAAAAGGGAGTGTTGTACACCTATCAGGGCTCTCAGACTTTGTGGAATGATCCCTCTGAGGTCCTGCCGGCAGTTTAATAAAACCCTGCTTTCTCTCAATTGTGGGTCTTGACTCCAGACTTGATTTCTGTTACATTTTCTGGGGGCTCGTCTGGGATCAAGGCGGCATTTGGCCCGCCCTGGCCACCATCTTGCGTTCGGGATCACAGTGGGAATGACTCCGATTTTGGCGCCACCAGCCTTTTGTCGGAAAGTCGGCCTTGAGACTACTGTGATAGCCGAAGCTGATGTGTGTGCCACGGAACCCGGACACAGAAGAAGAAACCAGGACACATCATTGGTGAGGCAAGTATATGGGTGTGGAAACTTGTTGGAATTGTTTTGGTATACCTTCTCTTAAGGGAAGAAGAGAGGCCTGATCACCCCCTACGTTCAACCCTAGTACCAGACTCTGAATAGAGTTTGTGAAACTGTTGAATGAGGTAAAAAGGGAAAAGAAGGTGGGAAGCTATGTATTGGCATTAATGCTGATTTGCTTGGTCGCCGCAGTTTCTAGTGCATGCTGTTGAGTGTCTGGGTGCCTAGGCCGGTGACGAGTGCTTGTGGTGTCTCTCCCCTTCTTGTTTAGACCGTTGAGACTCCTTACTCAATGGTCACCCACCCCAAATCCTTTTGTGTCTGTGATTGTCTTTGCAAGGGGTGGTCATGGGAGGCAGTGGAAGTAAAGACATTACTCCACTGGAATGTATGTTGAAGAACTTTAAGAAGGGATTTAGAGGAGATTATGTAGGGAAACCCATGAATCCACAGAGACTGAGGACATTATGTGAAGTAGAATGGCCCTCTTTCAATGTAGGATGGTCAACTGAAGGGTCCTTAGATTACTCATTAATGAGGAGGGTGTATTCAGTGATAGTGGGAAATCCAGGACACCCCGATCAATTCCCATATATTGATTCTTGGGACACCGTAGTCAGGGAAACCCCCCAGTGGTTGAAGAAATGCAAGGAACAACAGGCAAAGATTATGGTTGTACGAATGGAGAAAATAAATAATAAAAGTGGAAAGAGGCCTATATATCCAGAGTCTCATTCAGAGGCATTAGAGCCAATGGCGCCTCCACCGTATGGGACTTTGCAAAACCCTTTCCAGGTGACCCCAGGAACACAAAATAATGACCCCTTTTTGGACAACGTCTCAGGAAATCAGATGCAGATTAATGATGATTCACGTGAGGGAAAAATAAAACAACCCATACAGATACAGAATTCAGAGGAAGGACAGTCAACATCGGGAATGCCAGCATATGATCTTAGGTTCTGCACTATAAAGAAAAACCTCCCTAAGGGCTGGGCGAAGGCAAGGGATGGACAGAAGGCACATTACAGTGATGGAGATCTGTCAGAGTCAGAGGAGGATAGAGAACCTATACTACCCTTGAGACAAGTGACACAGACCATTCTAGATCCAAATGAACAGGATGGCATCAGACAAGTGCAGTCATATATGTACACTCCTTTCACTACATCAGACCTCCTCAGCTGGAAGACACATTATGCTTCATACACTGACAAGCCCCAGGAAATGATAGAACTCTGTTCTAGTATAATGGCATCCCATGTTCCAAATTGGCAAGATTGCCAACAACTGTTAATGACTCTGTTTACCACTGACGAACGTAGGCAAATAATCCAACATGCCGAATGGATAGCCAGAAGTAGGGCTCCCCCAGGAGAGGCTAATCCAGAACAATGGATGCGGAGAAGGGTCCCTTTGGTCGACCCAGGGTGGAATCTGAATAGACCAATCAATTGGCTAGGCTCACCAACCAGACCCTATTGCTGGAAGCAATGAGAAAAGGGATGAAGACACCTGTTAATATGTCTCGGGTCTCAGAAGTCCTTCAGGGAGCCACTGAACCCCCTGAAACGTACTTAGAGAGGCTACTTAATGCGTACCGTCAGTTCACTCCTCTGGACCCGGATGATCCGGACAATCATAGGACAGTAATTCTAGCTTTCGTGGCTCAGAGTTACCCAGACATCAGTAAGAAACTCCAGAAACAAGAAGGATTTGCTGGAATGAACTTAAGCCAGTTGTTGGAGATTGCTCAGAAGGTATACGTCAACAGGGATCAGGGGGAGAAGCAAGAAGAAGATAGCGGATGGCTTGAAAGGCAGAATTGTTGGCAGCGGCACTAACAGATAGAAAGACCAAATGGGCCCCACAGGGAAGGGGTTGTAGAGACAGGAGAAGAGGCAAAGGAAAGGGGGGAGACGACCCCCATTGGGTAGAAACCAGTGCGCGATTTGCCGACAGGAAGGCCACTGAAAAGGAGAATGTCCAAATCGCCAGAGAGGTGGGGAAAAAGGAGGCCAAGGTGCCACTCGAGAGCGATGGCAACAGGGAAGGGTCACTGATGGCCAATGTCAGGCCCCCACTGAACCAGAATATATTGGGTTGGCCGAGATGGAAGAGCTGGATTATTAGGACAGACCGGGTACCCTATATCTTGGCCCCGGGGAACCCTTAGTCAAAGTTGAAATGGGGGACCAAGAAATTCCTTTTATGATAGATAGGGGAGCCTCAAAATCCGTGGTTACCAAATTAACCGCCCCTATTACCAAAAAGGCTATAAATGTGCTAGGTGCCACTGGAATTCAAGAAAGATGCCCCCTTTTGGAACAAAGAACTCTGAAGAACCAGCTATCTAAGCTCTGCCAAGAGACAAAACTTAAGTGGACTGATGTTCTACCTTTAGCCCTATTTAGACTACAGTGTACCCCCAACAAGGACACAGGTCTATCTCCCTTTGAACTCCTGTATAGGTGACCCCCATTAGTAATAAGTGGTCTAAGGGGGGATATAGGGGAATTGGGAGGAATGGCATTGCAACAAGAGGTCCAATTACTGGGAAAAACCTTGGCCAACTTGAAAGGGTATGTCTTAGAGCGGAGACCCCCTCCCCTTACTCCATACTCAGGTGCACCCCTTTCAACCAGGGGATGAGGTATGGATAAAGGAGTGGAATGCGGAACCCCTAGGACCCATGTAGAGGGGACCGTTAACGGTTCTGCTCTCTACTCCCATAGCAGTCAAAGTGGCAGGAATTAGACCCTGGGTGCATTGGACCCGTGTAAAACGGACTCACACTGATTGGACTTCAGCCTCAGTGCCTAACCAACCCCTATGCCTCGTGATCCGGAAAAAAGTTTAGGAGTAGAAGATCGGGACTAGGTCCTACTGCAATCACACTACTGGAAGCTGGTTGCTCTACATACGGCCAGATCTCCACTGGAAGTGAGGAATTGATGGACCCATTGCAAGTTGGACTGATTGTCTTAGGCAGGGTTTTAATGATACTGGCCCTTGTGCATATGTTGTATGCTTTCAGACGATATTTTATTGGGAGCCCTCTTCATTCTTGTATCCCAGATACGGAGTAAGTAAGAGGTATGTTGAGGGGACTGGTATTCGTTGTAGGATTAATACTCTTGGTCAAAACGGAGTGGAATACAAATGAATTCCATAAACTACTGTATAAGATCGTAGGGGATGTTAATATTACTCAATGTTGGGCATGTGCTCATGGGCCATCCTCCCATTTTCAGGGATGGCCAGTGATGCCAAGTTCAACATTAACCTTACTAGGTTGGAACAACACTTATGTTTATGTAGCAAAGAAACCAACACAAATCCCAGATCAGACTGAAAAGTACATAGTAGAGCCAGACCAATTCATGCTTGGGAAAAGGGGAAACTGGCCCATGACTGCCCTCTGTATTCACTGGTGAGACACCAGCTCCTCCTTACAGAGTGAGAACCAGACATACTCTAGGATACCTCTGGGAAATTACCCAAGGTGTAATGTGACAGTAGTACAGACCCCGGCAGGTGTGTGGTGTAACCAAACAAACCCGAAACTAACCAGCCCTTTATCCTGCTATGAGAACGTGAAAGGAAGAACGGGTTATGTATGTCTGTACAACAGTTCTGAAGGAGGAACTCCTCTAGGACAAGTCCAAGATCAAGCCAGTATTCCCAGGGACATTATATTTATGGGTTAAGTCAAGGCCTCTATTGGATATGTGGAGAATGGGCAGGAAAAGTGTTACCCCCAGCATGGAATGGTACCTGCACCATAAGTAGTTTGACTTCCTCCAGACTAACCTTCCACGAGTTTAAGCAGCCCCTGGAAGCATGGAATAAGCAGTTTGGGTGGTCCCGGATCAAGTGGAAATATCAGGAGGATTATAGATATGACCCCGACAACACTTACTTGATTGAAGGAGAGAGATTTGGAACCATTATATTTCCGATGGCAGGGGTGACTGTGAATATCAGGCAATTCCAGAGAATTTCAGCCCAATTGGAACTGTTAGCTAATGCCACCACCAAAGGCTTGGCAGCCATACAGACCGAGATTGAATCAATGGCCGGAGTGTTAGCTCAGCATAAATTAGCCTTAGATTACTTACTTAGCAAAGAAGGAGGACTGTGTGTTTGGCTAAATACAACCTGTTGCCATTATATTAACAACTCAGGAGAGGTGGAGGAGATTGTGGAGAAAATACATCAAGTAATTGCAAATATTTGAAAAACCTATACTGTCCAAGGTGACTGGTGGACGTGGCTAACCTTGTGGCTTCCCAATCTCCAGTGGATGAAAACTATTTTTGTTGTAATTTGTTTAGTGATATTGGTATGTGTAATAGTTCTGATGTGTATACCATGTATCGTAAACTTGGGACGAAGGGTGGTAGAAGGATAAATAGAAAGAAAGGCTGCAGCCTACGCTCTGACTACTTGGGAATACCGACCATGAGGTAATGCAACAATTGCAAGGATTGTGCATTAAAGGGGGGAATGAGATAGTGTGTTGATAACCACCAAGACTACAGTACCTGTAGGAGTTGATCAGCCAATCAGATAAAGACATGGGTAAGAATTGGATAGGCAGTGTTACGTGAAGGTTCTGGAACAATGACCATATAAGGAGAAGTGTTGTTTTGTTTGTTTGTGCCTAAGTATAAAAGGCAGTATTGTACACCTATTGGGGCTCTCAGACTTTGTGGAATGATCCCTCTGAGGCCCTGCCGGCAGTTTAATAAAATCCTGCTTTCTCTCAACTGTGGGTCTTGACTCCAGACTTGATTTCTGTTACAAAAGCAGCTGAAAAAGTGGGATGACATGATAAATCAGGACTGTCCCTGCCAAAGCAGGACAGCTAGAGGATAAAGTGTTTTTAATAAAATAATAAAATATTGTGTGCTACCCCATCTTGGTTGGGGAATTCTAGGAACTGTAGTTCAAAATAACTTTTCAAGTCTCTCTTATTTTAACTTATTATTTTATTGATATTAAATTATATTCAATTAATATAGAGTAAAGGTGCAGCATTTCTGTTCTAAACGACATATAATGTTATAATACTTTTTACATTAACTTATCTGCTGCATTTTACAATCCTTTCAGAGTACATTTCCCCCCCAAACTTTGTATATGATTGTGCAAATATATATTCAAATCCTTTAAAAAAAAAGAAAAACAAAAATTGGAAAGAGAAAACAAACTAAGCAAAACAGTACAAAAAATACAAAAATTAAATAATAACTCCCTCTGATTAGGATTCACACAGCTGACTGGCCAATTTCCATATATTCGTGTTTCTTTTTTTTTTTTTTGTCTGCCCCCTTTATTTTATTTTTTCCCCCCATACTCTGATGTCTTTGTTGTTATTCCTCCATTTTATGTTAATCCAAAATTGTTTTACCATTGACCATTGTTAACAGTTGTTCCATTGTACCATTCTTCCATCATGCCCTATAATTATTGTTCATTCATACCTACATCTGTTCATTTGCTCACTTTGTAGCACGTATTACATACTTTGTAATGTATAACTTATGCCTTCAAGGTACCTGATATATACTGTATGTTTGTGCTATCTGTATATCTGTAATATAATGTACACTCGTATTTATTTAAATTTAAGCACTTTGGTCTTTCTTTGCACTTGTAATCAACATAACATTTTATAAATTTATTGTATTTCTTCCAAAAATATATTTCCCCATGTATTTCGGAGGAACTTTGTTACTGGTTGCCATTCTTTCATAATTTCATCAGATTTCTCTTTTATACTTGTCAGTCGATCACTTTCTTTTACTTCTAATATTTTTAACATCCAATGATCAATGTTTAAACTTTCTTTGTTTTTCCAATTTTTTGCGATTATAATTCTGGCTGTGGTTATTAAGTACAATAAAATTCTCCAATTTTTTTTTGAAATTCTTGAGTCTATTATTTGAATCATGTTTAGTAAATATATTTCAGGCCTTAATGGTATTTGAATTTTAAATATTTTCATCAGTATTTTATTTATCTCTTTCCAGAATTTGTTTGTAATTGGACAGCTCCACCACATATGCATGAAGGTCCCTGTTCTTTCCTGACATTTCCAACACTTATCTTGCTTTGTATTATTCATTTTTTTCCCCTCTGGAGTTATATACCATTTGTAGAACATCTTTATGTAATTTTATTTTAGATCTTGCAATAAAGTAAATCTTTGTGTTAGTTTCCAAGATGTTTCCCATAGGTCTAAATCAAGTGGATGTCCTATTATATTTGCCCATGATATCATAGTATCTTTCACTGTTTGGTCTTCCAAATCATATTGTAATAGATGTTTGTAAAACTTTGCCATAACATGATCCGATTCTCCAAATATAATCTTCTCTAGTTCATTAAGTGCTGATCTTCTGTTAAACCCCTCTAATTTTATTATATCTTTCATAAAGTTGCCTATACAGAAACCAGTCAAGTTTGAAACCAATTTGCTGTAACTGTTCTCTTGTCTTTATTTGTGGTGTTACATCTTCCATATTTTTCAGCAAATCCTTGTATGTCAGCCATTTTTCTTGTCCTTCTACCCATCTTCTGAAAAGGCTTCTTGTGGGGATATCCACATTGGTATTCTATTGTAGAATTTTTTCTTCATTTCCCCCCATATTTTCAGTAGGGAACCTCTGATATAATGATTTGAGAAGTTTTTATCAACTCTCACCTTATTATGCCATAGATAGGCATGCCAGCCCATCCTATTATTGGCACCTTCCAAGGTTAGTATTCTTTTATTTTGCAGTATTATCCATTCTCTTGTCCAAAGATAATCCGGATGCATAGTAATATAATCTTAGATCCGGTAAACTGCATCCTCCTCTTTCTTTTTGATCTATGAAATTTTTCCAACTGATTCTCAGTTTTTTTCCTTCCCATATGAATCTTGTAAGTTCTTTTTGCCATTGATTAAATGATTTTTCATTTCTTATTATTGGAATGTTTTGAAACAAGAAGATCATTTTAGGGAGTATGTTCATTTTTATTACTGCTATTCTTCCGAGTAAGGAGAGATGCAATTTATTCCATTTCTCTAGATCTTTCTTTATTTCAACCCAGACTTTTTTGTAATTGTTATTATACAGATCTATGTTTTGTTTCATTAGCCAGATACCTAAATATTTGATTTTCTTTTGTAACTGGAAGTTGGTCCTTTCGATTAATTGTTTTTCTTTCTTCCTGTACGTGTTTTTAGTTATTATTCCCGTCTTTTCTTTATTTATATTGAAGCCTGCTTTTCCACCAGATTCATAGACGACCTTTAATAAATAGTCTATGCTTTCTAATGGTTCTTGCAGAAATATTACTAGGTCATCTGCATAAGCTTGTAATTTATATGTCTGCTCCCGGATTTTAACCCCCTTGATACTTGGATCTGATCTAATCTTGTTATTTAATATTTCCAATATTAAGTTAAATAAAAGGGGTGAAAGGGGGCATCCCTGTTTGGTACACTTCTGGATTTTTATCTCTCTTGACCTTTCTCCATTTACAATCACTCTTGCTGTTTGTTGTGAATATATTTCCCTTATCCATTTTACAAAGTTATTGCCCATTTTCATTTTTTCCAACGTAGCTAACATGAAGTTCCATTTCACTTTGTCAGAGGCTTTTTCAGCGTCCAGGAAAATCAATGCCAACTCTTTTTCATTATGTCTTTCAAAATATTCTATAATATTCAGTACTGTTCTTACATTATTTTTTATTGACCTCCTTGGTAAAAAAACCATTTTGATCTTCATGTATCAGTGATGTCATGACCTTCTTCATCCTTTCCACCAATATGCTAGTAAATATCTTGTAATCTGTGTTAAGTAATGAAATTGGTCTGTAGCTACTAGGTGACAATAAGTCTTTTCCCTCTTTAGGGATTAAGGCAATGTTCACCTCTGTCCATGTTCTTGGTATTCCCTCCTTTGTAATTTGATTTAACATTTCATGTAAAGGTTGTATCATTTCTTCAGCAAAGATTTTATAGTATTTCGCTGTGAAACTGTCAGGCTCTGGTGCTTTCGAAGCTTTTAAGCTTTTGATTGCCTTCGAGATTTCCTCTTTAGTAGTTTTCTCATTTAATATCTCTTTTTGATCTTATGAGATTTCCAATGTTTCTTGATGGTTTAAGTATGTGTATATCTCTTTTTCATCATCTTGTTGTTCTGTGTTTTCTTTATAGAGGTCTGTAAAGTATCTGTGAAATATTTCCTTAATTGATTCCTGATCTGTGTATATTTTGTCCACTGCTTTCAACTGAAGAATCTGTTTCTTTTCCCTGTGTTTTCTTAACTTGTAGGCCAGCCATCAGCCGGGTTTGTTAGAATTTTCAAAGTAGTTTAATTTACATTTCTTGATTTTCTTTTCGATTTCTTGGGAATGTATTGATTTTAATTGTTCCTTTAATATTTTAATGTCTTCTTTCAGCTTCTTGTTTGCCATATCTTCTTCAAATTCCTTTTCTTTTAATATAAGCTCATTATAAATATTTTTGGTTTTTTCCATTAATTTCTTCCTATTTATGTGTCCTATTTTAATCAAATGTCCCCGCATTACGACTTTGCTGGTGTCCCAGATGATTTTTGCAGGCAGATCAACATTGTTGTTTTCTTCAAAATAGTTCTTCAGAATTTCCCTTAATTCCTCTACATTTTGAGTGTTTGTCAATAGAGTCATTCAGTTGCCAAGAATATTCCCTTTTCCTTATTTTTAGATCTAGTTTTATTAAACTGTGGTCTGATTAAGTCTTTGGTTGAACTTCCATGCCATGTATTTCCGCATGTAAGCTGCTAGATATTAAAAATAGATCTATTCTTGAGAACGAATTGTGCCTGTCAGAGTAAAATGTATAGCTTCTTTCCCCTGGCTGTTTAAATTTCCAGACATCCATTAAAGAGAGGTCTTCCATTAGTGAGAAGAAACTTTTAGGGAGTTTCCCCTGATTTTTCTTTATGTTTTTCTCAGACTTTCGATCTTCTATAGGGTTTATTACCGCATTGAAACCTTCCATAATCAATATGTTTTCATGGTTTCTTTCAGAGAGGCATATATTTATTTTCCTGTGGAGTTCCCGGAAATTTTTTCCTTGTTTTCTTGGGGTGCGTATACACCTACAGTGAGCAATTTATATCTCGGGAGGACGATCTCTAAACCTAAATAATGTCCATCTGGGTCAGAAAATACTTTCTCCACTTTATATGTCGGTCTTACATATATGACCACTCCTCTCTTCTTTTTTGAGTATGCTGCATGAAAACAATTCCCTAACTTGGGATTTTTTAGATATTTCATGTCCTTCTCCCGTATTCTTGTCTCTTGTAGAGCTATTATATCTGCTTTAGTTTTTTTCTAAAAAATGGAAGACCTGTCTATGTTTGTGTTCTGAATTAAGTCCTTTTTTGTTCCATGATATTATTTTTAGTGCCATTTTCTTTTCTAGTTTACTTTAACTTTTTTTTCTTTAGTTTTAATTTAATTTTAGTCTTCTTCGCTCTGTATACCTTCTATGTCTTCTTCTTCCTCTTCTTGTTCTTTTCCTTCATCTTTATCTGTGTCGTCACTGATTTCTTCTTCTTCTTGTCTCTTTTCCTCTTCTTCCTTGCCAACCTCTTGATCTGTCTTTGTTTTTGTTTCCTTAAGGTTCTCTTGTTGGGTAGGTTTCTTTAAGTCAGATTTTAGGTTGTAATCTTGTAAATTTTCTCCCAATTGTTTTTGTCTTGTCTCACTATACTGATGCATTTCTGTGTCCCAGTCTTTCTTAATTTTGTCATATATTTGTCTCACTTTATTTACCGTGGTTATCTTAAATCTCTTCTGTTTATATATAAATGATAGTCCATCTAGTCTGTTCCATGTGTAACTTATGTGCATTTTAAATAAGAGTTGCACCAAGAATTTATATTCTTGTCTTCTTCAAGTATTTTCCCAGGTATATCTTTAAAGATTTTTATTTCTCTATCCTCCACAATCAGTTTTTTCTTGTAATTTTGCTGAAGAATTAACTCTTTAGTTTTTGTTCTTGTGAAACTGATAACTACATCCCTGGGTAATATTTTTTCTCTGGCTATCCTAGAGTTTATGTGGAAAATTTGATCAATATCTTGCTCTAGGGTATCCTGATCTGTATCCATATATGTAGCAAGTATCGTTAAGACCCTATCATATATATCCTCTTCTCTTTCCTCTGAAATCCTGCGTAGTTTTAAGCATTTGTCCTGGTATCTTAATTCTAGTTGAGTGATTGCAGTTGCACCTCGATCTTGGTTCCTAATTATTTGCTGGGTGACTGTTTCTGTCTCCTCGACCCTTTTTTGGAGGGTACCCATATCATTTTTTATTGTTGTAATATCATTTGAAATTTTTTCTAGTTTTTCTCCGAAGAGATTTAATTCCCTTTTAATTTCAGATCTAATTTCTGTTCTTGTTTCCTTAAGTTCCTTTCTCATTTCTGTCTTAAAATTCTTGAATTCTTTCAGCATCTCACTTATCTGTAGAGAAACACCGGCTATAGAGGTTGACAGTTCTGGTTGTAAATCCTTGCCCTTTAATATTTGTAGCTGCGGTGTTTCTGTTATGTTTGTTGCTGACTCAGTTGATAGTCTGCTTCCTTTTAATGTTTGAGTTTGAATCAATAATGTTGTGGCTTTCTTTGCAGCCATTCTGCAAGATTTCATAATCTGTTAATTCACTCTTTTTCCCCCCTTTCTCTGTTTGTACAAAATGCAATTATCACAGATGCAAATTGAATAATAAACTATTACAGTTTCCAGTCACTAAGTTTTCAGTCCATTAAACAATATCTTCTAAGGTTTCTGTGTATCTCCCATATATATTTGTACCTTATATGTCTTATATATCTTATATGTATTATGCATCTTGTCACCTACAGTCCACAGGTTTCTATTATTATATTTTATGACAACAAAATGATTAATGACAACCCATTAGCAACTATTCACATTGATTCAGATTCATATAAACTTAAGCTAAGAACCCAATCAGCTAACCTTAAATTCACAAGGCTTTCCCAGGGATTATCCCCTATTCCCAAGGCTTATCCTCTATTCATAAAAATTGCCCCTGTTCCAGATTTATTTATAATTGGTATAGATAATTAGCAATTAAAGAGTTGATTTTTTTAAAATTAAATTTCGAATTAAATTTTGCTTTTAACTTCCCCTTTCAAATCTTATTCTCAAAATTAAATCCCCCTTCACAACTTAAAGCTATACAACTTTGTAGTTTCAAATAGTAAGGAGGAAAGAAAGACAGGAAAAACAAACACGTGTATTCACCTATTCCTTGCCCTTAAATGGATTTTTTTGTTTTTTGCCCTCTTCTGGAATCTTCTGGGCTCTTTCTCAGTCTCTCTCCTTCTTCGCTCCTCCACTTTCTTTCTTTTTTTCTCTCTATTAATCCCCCTCTGCCTTCATTAACTGTTCCTTTCTAGTCACCTTTTCCAGTTCGCTTCTCTCCCTTTCTCCGTCTAGGCGCTGATCACTTTCAATTTAGCTTTCAGCTATGCATTCAAAAGGAAAAAAGAGCTCTCCTTCCTCTTTAGTGTTCTCTTGCAGATCCTCTTCTTCAATCAGCTTCAGTCAGCTTCTTCTATCAGCCCTCTGTCTCTCTCTCTCTCTCCTGTTCGCCTCTTCTCCCACTCTACAACTCCACCACGCCAAATGCCCCCCTCTTCACCGAGCAGCCTTTCGCCTCTGTACTTTTTAAACCTCCCACTCTTCTGAGTCTTTGCCTTCTGTCAAACTGTCATGCTTCCAATTTTGCGGCAGGCAAAGTTTCTCTGCTCACTGGCCTTACGATGCCCTTATGATGCCTTGTTAGATTGCAACTCACAGAGATTCTGTCTACTGCTGTTTTAGTGTCCCTTACTTCAGAGTTGTACCGGTGAGGCCTCAAATTTGACCACAGGTGTGTAGACCTTTTTTTTTGGTTTTTGTTTACCACCGTAGTGGATGTTTTAACTCTTCTTTCTTCTTAAAAGAAAAAATAAAAAAGTTTAAATAAAAGTTTGTTCCGTGGTGTTGCAGCGGCTACTATGTATGGTAGCAGTCAACAAATGGCTGTGGTGGCTCTTCGGCCCTTTCTTCACCGCTTTGCCCCATCTCTAACAGGGGGGCTAGCGGACTAGTTTAGGGCCCCTCCGAGCCCCCTATGGACCTCTTCTTCCAAAGAGGTGAACTTGGCCAGTTCGGGTTTGGAGTGTTGTAAAAAAAAAACCCTTGGCAAACCAGGTGTGACAGTAGCCTAGCGGATCACCCCCACTAAGTGACCAATAGCAATGCCATAGGAAACAGGAATTTTCAAGGCTCTGACCCTTCTTTCTACCACTGTTCTGGCTGATGGTCTAATCAGCCATAAGTCCTTCCCATGATGCAAAACTCTGATAGCTGCACTCCTGTTTTACTATACCAGCTGCTCTCCACTGCTCTTTCTAGGCAATAAAAATGTCTGTCACAATGCTTGGCCTTCAGTTCCTCTAAGCTAAAGTAGGCCTTTCACTAACATAATGTGGCAAAGAAGAGGTATTGGCCATGGTATAGGGGTAGAACTCATGCTTCATATACAAAATATCTTATGTTCAGTCCCTGGGATTTCTGCATAAGGCTGGGAAAAACTCTTCTCTGAAATCCTGGAAAACTGCCAGACTTACTGTGAACACTACCAAACTAGATCAAATAGTCTGCTTCAGTCTGTGGCAGATTGAGTTCCTAAAACACTAGATAGGACTAGAATTTTCTAAAAGAAATTTCTGATTAATTGCACATAAAATCTTGTTCACAGAAAATATTAATTCAGTTTTCCATGCTTTAATAAATACAGTCAGTGTGAGTTCTCTGTAGAAGACATCTTTGTAAGATTGATCCTGTCTGTGTTCATGTGGATAACATTTATTTTTAAGATGGATGAAAGGGATCATCAGTTTTGGATGGAAATTAAATTTGATTAACTCCATTATGAAAGGTCTATGTTGAAGAAATTCTTTCTGGGCCAGAGAGATACATGTGGGCCATATGTTGCTTACTCCTGTTTAGGTTGTACCGTGTAAAGTTCTCAGCACTTTGGTCATTTCCTCACTACAGTGTTATAGTGCTATTATTCCACTTTCAACATCCTGTGGAATTCTGGGGTTTGTAGTTTATTGAGGTCAAGGAGCTCTCTGGCTGAGAATTGTAAATGCTCCTCCCTAAACTGCAAACCCCAGAATTCCATAGAATGTTGAAAATGGAATAATAGCACTATCGCATTGTAGGGTGGAAATGGCCTTAGTCTGGACTTTCCTCACATAATTAGGTGAAGGCAGCCAACAATTAATAAAGTCAATAACTTTATTATAGCCCAAAGCCTTTGAGTTAGCAATAGTCATTCTGAGATAATTAGATTGGTGTCTGCAAAGAAATTGCTTCTGGCTTGTCAAAATCTATTAATTGTGCGCTCTGAGAATCTCAAACATTTCTAGCTCTAACAGCTGCAGAGGTGGTAGGGACACTAAAAAGAAAATTCTGTTGCAGAAATAGGAAGACCAGAATAATAGTTTTTTCCAAACCTTCTTGAAAACTACGACTTTTAAGATGCCACAGGGAAGCCATATAGTTGTTCTCTTCATGGTCAGTTGTTCATCCACAGCTAGATTCAGATGGATTGACCTATTTCTTATGCCAGTGAGCAAACAGAAATAAATAAAGGTTGGCAATGTTGTGGCAAAAATAGGCTGGATCATTGGTGAAGTGTTCCACATACCACATGGAGAAACCCATTCTGTGGAGTAAATTTAAAAGACGCTCCATTATGGTGGCCATAATATGTACTTCACTAGCCCTTGGTCTCCTGCCAGAAAATGTACAAATTGCTCTGCTGTCCACCAAGCTATTTGGAAATATTATGCAATATGTAACAAGAAGAGTACAGATAAGTTGTGACCTCCAGTTTTTGTTGATACCTAAGGTTATATGCACATCAATCACTTCAGAGTAAGAGAAGTAAGTGTTCCTATGCTTGTCTTTCCCAGTGACCCTGGTGACCGTAAACAGATCTATAATATTCTGACATCTTTTGGGCTATTGCCCTCAACAACAGACTGTGACATTGTTCGTATGGTATGTGAGAGCGTTTCAACACGGGCTGCACAGATGTGCTCAGCGGGGCTTGCTGGTGTCATTAATCGTATGAGGGATAGCAGAAGTGAGGAGACACTGAAGATCACAGTGGGCGTTGATGGTTCAGTCTACAAGCTCCACCCCAGGTGAGGCCCACATAACCTTGGCATTTTCAGGCTATTATAAAAATCTGGGCTCTTCTGAATGATTTATCCGTTGAGGTGTAAATCTGGAACGGCCTTCAGGTCATAAACTATGTTGAATCTTTGGCTCTTCAGATATTTTGGTCTTCAACTTCCAAAAGCTCTGGCCAGCATAGCAGATGGCAGGGTCATACTTAAAAATACCTGGAGGGGTAAATGTTCCCAAATGCAGCAGTAACAGTTGTGAAGACAAAGGACCATGTTGATTTCAAGATGGGCACATTTGTCAAGATACCCTGTGAGGGGTTTTTGTTATTGCTAGTTTAGTACCTCACTTACCTCCCACTGGAGTTAGAAAGGATCTCATGCTCCACTTTCTCTGAGGCACCAGGGTAACAGAGAAAAGCCACTTGGTAGCATTGAGCCACACTGAATAACAGCCGTTGGTCTTTGTTCAGCCTTTGGAATGGTTGGAATGGTTCATGGAATGGATCATGTATCATGCCATAAAGGGCATCTCTCTGCATACTAAGTCTGTTAGAATTGCCCACACATCATCATCATCATCATCATCATCATCATCATCATCATCATCATAATTTGTATCCCGCCTCTCCACATGGATCGAGGTGGCGAACAACATGAAATACATTATACATTAAAAGACATTAAAAGACATTAAAAACATACCCAATCCTCCCCATCTGCCAACCCACCTAAACCAACCCCTTAAAATACACAACAATTAACAACCCATCAATTACTATTAGCAAAGCAGCAAGGCAATAGATTGGAGGTGATGGAAATGCTAGTCTGGGAAGGCCTGTCAGAAGAGATCAGTCTTGACTGCTCTTTTAAAGTTGTCAAGACTGGTAATATGCGGTGTCTCCTCCGGCAGGCCATTCCATAGCTTGGGAGCGATAGAAGAGAAGGTCCTCTGGGTAACCACAGCCAACCTAGTTCTGACTGGCTGCAGTAAGTTCTTCCCAGAGGACCTTAATGTGTGGGGTGGATTATATGGGAGAAGGCGATCCCGCAGGTAGGCTGGCCCCAAGCCATAAAGGGCTTTAAAGGTAATAACCAACACCTTGTACTGTGCCTGGAAACTAATAGGCAGCCAATGTAACAACTTCAGAATTGGTGTTATGTGGTCAGTTTTAGGTCTACCGGTGACCAACCTGGCTGCCATGTTCTGAACTAATTGAAATTTCCAGACTAAGCACATGGGTAGCCCTATGTAGATCACATTGCAGAAGTCAAGCTGTGAAGTTACCAGCACATGCACCACTGTTTTTAGGTGTTCCAGCTCCAGGAAGGGGCGCAGCTGGCGTATCAGCCGAAGCTGATAACAGGCACTCCTGGCCGCCGCATCTATTTGAGCTGTCATCTGAAGTGGCGAGTCCAGGAGCACCCCCAAGCTGCGGACACAGTCTTTCAGGGGAAGTGTGACCCCGTCTAGAACAGGTTGACAAACCTCCATACCTGGGCTAGGGCCCTTAACAGCGAGTACCTCCATCTTATCTGGATTCAGCTTCAGTCTGTTTTTCCTCATCCAGTCCATTACTGCTTCAAGACATTCGTTCAGAGGCGAGATGCCACCCTTAGTTGATGCTATTACTTACTGTCAGCATGGCCCATATTTCCTGAATCCTAAGGCATTTTTTCTGTGGAATACCTTATGGTCCACTGTGGTATAGAGGATCTCAATTTTTCTTTGGTGAATTGGGAGATGGATGATTTTGCCTCTTGTCAGAAAACTGGATAATGGGTCTTCTGTGTTTTACAGCTCTGTGATTCTAGGAGAAATAGATTACTGATAGAATAATTACATCCCCTACACTTTAACAATGAGACCAGTTTTCTTAAATAGAGAGATCAGTCTTCGCTTAATACAGAAATCATGAAAGGTTGAGTTAGCAGATCACCATAGGAAATAGGATCTGCAGTACTTTAAAATGTGTATGATGGATCATGGTGAAATTGGTTACCACTGAGACCAATAAGTAACCAGCTTCCATTTTACACTGGTCCCATTGGTACAGCTTCGGGAGAGAATGACTTTTTTCCATAAATTGAGACTACTTGTCCCAGCATGTAGACAAGTACATTCTAAGTGGTCCCAGTATGGAGAACTCTGGGCGTTGCACTCCCAAAACTAACTTTTGAAAACTTTGCTGCTACCTTTTCTACCACATAGTATGGACCAAAGAATGATTCTGAAGATTACAGCTAAATTAATAATTTACAATGGAATTCTGTACTTATTTACTCAGAAATAAGCCCCATTCAGTTCAGTTTGACAAGCTCCTGGCCCCTCAGTAAGTGCAGATCAGATTTCAGCCTTAAGAGTTTGTGGCTGCCTTTTCTTGGGAAAAGTGTCTGTTAGCAGAGAAGCAGGTTGTGGGTGTGCTACTGACTTTTCCCCCACCTATTGTTTTTATGTTAGAGCTCCCCTCAGCTGCTTCCCACCCATTCCTGTGTGGTTCCAGATGTGTGCTTATCTGTAAAGCCATGTCTGCACCCTGAGAAGGAGGGGTGACTGGGGGAAGTTACAGTGTAGAGGGGAGGGGAATGGCAGGCAAAGAAACAGTTAAACATGTGGATTGGTCTGCAGTGTTTAGTCTGGCCTTGATTCAACCAGTTTGAAGGGATTGCCAAAGACATCTGACGATGGCATATCTGGCAAGAGCTGGGGCAGAGCCATTTGCCCATGTTTTTATTTAGCTTCATAAAGTAGTATCACCTTTCATTAAACAGCACCGTGCTGTGGCAGCAACAAACTTCATGCTGCTAGACAGGAGATCAGAAACAATAGCTGGAAGAGGAAACTCCCAGAGCCTGTGTTCAGAGTCCATGCTCAGGCCTAAGTCTATGAACTGGGTTCTTGGACACCACAAAGGGCACGTCCGCATGCTAGGGCTGCCTTCAGTGCTATGTTTATTGTTGTGTGCCTTCAAGTCACTACTGACTTATGGAGATCCTAAGGCAGCTCTACCCTGAGGTTTTCTTGGCAAAATTTGTTCAGAGGGGCCTGGTCATTGCCTTCCTCTGAGATTGAAATGATATGACCT
Source organism: Ctenosaura bakeri (assembly GCA_948474755.1). Lineage (NCBI taxonomy): Eukaryota > Metazoa > Chordata > Lepidosauria > Squamata > Iguanidae > Ctenosaura > Ctenosaura bakeri. The sequence continues at coordinate 303,686 of CAOLHI010002383.1, read as the reverse complement.
ACCCAAGGTCACCCAGTGGTGGTGGTAATTTAAAGTGGGAATTTAAACCCTGGTCTCCTGAGGTTGTTGTCCAGCACTGAAACCACTACACCATACTGATTCTCTCAACACTATGTGTGCATATCTGTTCATGAACAGAATCTCTTTTAAAGAAGGCAGCACAGTCTACCAGCTAACATTGGCCATAAAATTTACATAACAAATGGAGTTGCAGACTTTAGTCTAGTCATTGGGTAGGTTATTTAGTTATTTATTGCCCCTCTGCACCCTCGTTTTTGGAGAAGTTCAAGATTTATAAACACTGACAAGGGTTTTATTTCACTGGAATTAAGTTTCTGAAGGTGACATTTTTGGTGCCATATTATTCACACAAACATACAACTGGAGCACTATTGGAAACTCACAGGATTAGCACACCATCAGTTCCTGCTCCCACACTAGGCTTCTAAGAGAACTACCAGTGCCACAGTATAGAAGCAACCCACAACAATGAGCCTTGTGGTATCTTAAAGACTGAGATCTATCATGGCAGCTTGAATAGATTAACATAGTCCATTTGATCAAATGGATACACTGTTATCCTAAAACATGGCCGTTCCTCTGTTGCTGATCCCAGGATGTTCTCCCCAATAATCTGGGCCCTGAGCTGGTCTGGTAGGAAACTGGCATCTGATCCTAAAAATTGGCCACTGGTAGACTACTCTGTCAACAACTCTTTGGGGTCTGTGGCAGAAGTCCCTCCCATCACCTGCTACCCTCTCTTACCCCAAGCCTAAGACCTTCTGTATGTGATGCATGTGCTATGCCACTGAGCTATTGTCTCTCCCGTGTTTCCCCAGTAGATGAACAGATAACTCTTGACAAATGAAATTATATGCCAACTCCTTCATGCGTGAATTCACTGAGCAGTAGGCTTGGGATTTTTTAAAACTGACCTCTACTTTTGCAAAATGTCCTTCTTGAAATTAATGTGGGACTGAAATCACAGTTGCTTGAAATCATAAGTGTGGTGAGGTCAGTACCCAAATACTGTTTGTCTATTAATAGCAGTTGTAGACTACGCTCAAGCCCAGTAGTTCCCAACTTTGGTTCCTCAAATGTTGTTGGATTTCAACATCATGGATAAGGATTAGAAGATCATCATGGATAAGGAGCAGACTGAAGCTTGGTAATCACTATTCTAATAAAGTCTCAGATACTTCACAACAATTTAAAATAGAATTATAAGAAAATGGGTAATAAAAGTTATGTGTGCTTTGTGTATGTACACACGCAGAGAGGGAAAGGAAGAGAAATAGACTAAAAACAGTTTAAAGTAAGAAAGATTTAAAAACCTGGGCAAATAAAAAGCTCTTCATTTAGTGCTGGAACAGCTTTCTTTCCCAAAGGTAGCTGCTGCACGTCATTCAGCAGGAACATTCAGGGCATGGCTTCAGAAGATGGCGAAGCCTAGGTATGTGATATATAGAAAGACAATGCTTCCTTCTCCTTCTCTCTTTCCCCCAGCTTCAAAGACCGGTTCCATGCAACTGTCAGACAACTTACACCAGGCTGTGACATCACGTTTCTGCAGTCAGAGGAAGGCAGTGGAAGAGGGGCGGCTCTCATCTCTGCAGTAGCATGCAAAATGGCCTGCATGATCGGCCAGTGAACTGGCACTGGCTAAGGACCATGAAAGGGAGGGCACCTGGCTGGGACATGCCTCTTCTATCCAGGGGCCAGACTGAGTTGTTTAGAGCATGCCAAGGAGCTGAACCAGCAGGAGGAAGTTTTTCCTGTGGGGGCGGGTGGGAGGGATGGAGTAACACTGGGTTTCTCCTAACCTCTACTAATAGATGATACAATAACCATTCAAAACTGCAGCCTCTCCTTTCTGTTCTTAAAACCTCCACTACAGCAAGGTCTATGGGGACTTCAGTTTACATAATGGGTTCATTGGGGGTGGGACAGGGTGGGAGAGTTAGGAATTAAATAAATGTGGGGTTTTCCTTTTATGATGTGCTGAAGAAGATGGATCTGGGCAAAATGGTTGGCATGAAGTACAACAAAACACTGTTTTCTGGCAGTGGTACTGTCAAAGTATGACTTTGGGGTAAAAGTCAAGGGCCTCATTCAGCAGAATGAGAGCTCCCTGTCCAATCCTGAGAGATGGCTTACCACTGTTTAGTGATTAAAGTAATGCACATTATTATCAGAAGAGTGGGGGCATAATAAGAATTATGCGAGAGTCTAGTATTGCCTAGCTGCTTGGTTTCTTCTTCAGCAAGTCAGGGTCAGGGGGGAATGTGTTGTCTTTATCAACTAGTAGTGACAGAATAGAGTTAAAATTAAGCAGAGAAGAATATGGAGGGGACATAATGATATGCATCTGGTTTTTAAGACACTGGTGATTGATTAGCTGTTCCTCAGGATGAATGTGTGTCTTTCAGCTACAGCCCATCTCATAAGCAGAGGAATCCAGTTGATTGATAAGATTTCTTTTAAATTCCAGTACCATCCAGACTCTCCAGACTGAGAACAAATATAAAAGGAACTTTACAAATCAAAGTGTGTTTTAAACAACATCACTTGTCCAAACAATTATTTCCATATGGAGCAAGACATCCAGGACAATCTTTGTGTCATGTTTAGAATTAATTATCAGTAGAGGAAGCATGTGACTAAACAGGATACAGGGAGCTGCCAAAATACATAAAGCTTTTTGTGATGAGAGAGTTAAGAACATAGAAAGAGCTATGGTGGAACAGAGTGAAAATCTATCTGGTCTAACATTCTCCTTCCTCTGGGGTCAAACAGATGTCTGTAGGAAGCCCACAGGAGGACATGAATGGAGTAGCTATAGAGTCCTCATACTTACATTTACCAGCAATTGGTACTAGGAGGCATATTACTTCTGATACGAGGGATAATACAAGACCTATATAGCTAGAGATTGTTGGTAGCTTTATCCTCCACTTAGCAGATTGCTTTGGTTACCCTCACATTTCCCTGATTTCACCTTAGTTTTCAAATTCTAGGAAGTGAAAAGTAATGCTCTCTACATAAATTCTCTTTCAAGATTCTCAAGGCTAAACTTATGTGCTGCATTCAGTATGTTGCATGTGTAAAAACCATATTAATTTTTATTCTAAGGTAAGTGCATGCAGCCTACATCATGATTAGTGTGGGTGCATGATGGAGGTTTATTTAAAAATCCCAGCATTGCACACAAGGGATAAAAAAAATAAATCCATTTTTTAAAAAAACTGTGTGCCAGAACACCAATTTTTTTAAATAAAATCCACATTGACTGTAGTGTTAAAACTTCTCCTACTATCATGTGTTTATTCTGATCCAGGTTAGCGTTCATGTGCAAAAAGACAGGGATCTTAAACTGCATACTACATATGTAATGTAGTGTGAAGCTTGGCCTTCACACAATAGACTTGAAGTGTGTAGCAGTTAGATCCAGGAATGTTACTTCTTAAAAATAATTCATTCCAATTGCTTGTCACAGTAGTCAAAAAGTAATTGTCATAGATTTGAAAAAGTAAAATGTTGTATTACTTGCTACTTCTTAAAAAAACTTAAGATTAATAATGTAATTGCAGATACCTGAAGGCACCAGATCCTATCTGATCTCGAAAGCTAAGCAAGGTCAACTGTGGTTAGTACTTGGATGGGAGACTGGCAAGGAATACTAGATACTATAGGCTATATTTCAGTGGAAGGCAATGGAAAACTCCCTCTGATTGTTCTTTCTATAAGAAAACTCTATGAAATTATTGGGGTTGCCATAAGTCAACATGCTACTTGTTGTTGTGTGTCTTCAAATAATTTCCGACTTACAGTGACTCTAAGGTGAAGCTATCATGGGGTTTTCTGGGACTGAGAGTGTGTGACTTGTCCAAACTCACTGCTACACCATGCTGGCACTTGAAGGCACATACACACAGCAAAAATTAGAAAAACTCCTGCCATGTTTCTTCCAGAATGTCCTTTAAAGTAATGAGAAAAATAGTGACATGACATTGTTCCTACTCATTATCTTCATTTTGAGATGTAGCTTCATTAAGCCTCCAAAAGTAACTCATAGGTAGGGACATTATTTGTAACCCATTACTTCCAAACTCTGGTGGCTTTTTCTATGCATGCCCAGATGGCAAGGATCTGGAAAAGATTGCTGGCAGACCAATAACCCAGTTAGAATTAACCTACTACTGTAGATGGGACATAGTGGGGTAGAAACTGCTCAGAAAAAAAGCACTAGACATCATTTTGAAAGTTGAGTTGCACTTCTGTGTGTAGCTTAAAACAGGAAGTGTCAAACAAGTTCCCAATTAGGAGGGTGTGATGAAAACAGGAAGGGAGATGGCATACCAACATAACTCCTATAATCCATTACCATTAATGATCTTGGTTGGATCTGATGGAAGATGTAGAGCAAACTATCAGGAAGAGCAAAGATGCCTCACTCATGTGCATCTGCACAGAGACAAAGGCCCCTTCTGCACTTACTTTCTGTTGCCATCCTGTCGCAATGGGAGCGCAACCCGAATGCTCACGTCTGCACCCAGCCAGCTGCCTGCAGAAGGTTAGTGCAAGGGACACATTCCTTCCTTCCATAGTGCAGCCAGCTACTTCTCATGCTGCAGTGGGGAAGAAAGCATGTAGATTGCACATCCACTGTTTCTGCACAGCCACTGGCAACAGGATCATTGTGCAATCAGGGGCCATTACCAGATTTTTTCTGGTAATGGAATATCCAGTGATTGCAACAGGTGGGGATGTGTTGGCAGCAGGACTGCAGTGATGTCGTAGGAAAGTATGACTCATGGATCGGCAGCAAAACATCCTTATCACAGGCCATAAAGTAGGAAAAAGTAACAAGTCTATCTGGAAAATGTCTTGATACAGATCTATGCTGTCCTTTATATACATAATTTGCACAGAAAGAAGTGCACACAATTCTGATTTTAACATGACATCTGGTGTGTCCCTTGTCTTTGCCCTCTGGCAATTCCATCCCAATCCCTCTGATCCTGACCCTTGGTCACACAATTATGACCCACACACTCTCTTTTTTTGCTGCCATAATATTGTTTATTTCCCTCTCTTTTTCCCTTTTTCTGTCTCCGCTATCCTCTTCATGGATCCAGGAACTCTTTTTGTATTAAAAAAATAATAAGAATAAAAAAATTAAAATATTGTAAAACTCAACACTGTTATACATGTTCCATTTATCAAAACTTATTTGTGTGTCACATTTTGGAGTACTGTACACTGTAGAAGCCTGTTCCCTTAGAAGTGAAAATCACAAAACAGAGACAGTTGTACTTTGGACATCATATAATGGGAAGACATGACTCGTAAGAAAAGACAACAATGCATGGCAAGGTGGAAGGCTGTGGGAAAAGAGGAACGCTGTGTTACAGGTGGAAAGACTCAGTTAAGGAAGCCACGGACCTAAGTTTCCAAGACCTTAGCATGGCTGTTGTGTGACTTGGAGTTCTCCCATTTGTAGAATTGCAATAAGTCAACATTGATTTGTCAACTGTGAACAATAACAAACACCACAGAAACTTTAGGAGAAAGAATTCCTGTGCAGCACTTATGGTGTTCAGTGAAGTAATGTGACCATGTAAGTTTGCACAGGACTATAGCCAAATAGGATTTGTTTGAAAAGGAAGAGAAACCCTGTTAAAAATATTATAGACATCAATTAACAAAATGACAGTAGTACAAATACAGACAGACAGTACAAATAATACTAGGGATGACAAAAATTATTTGGGTTCCAACAACACAACAACATGATGTTGGAAAGGTAAGAAGTGAGGCAACACAGTCCAACAATGACATTACAATATAAAAGGAGCAGGGAGTATGCTAGGCAGGAGAACTCCTTCAGAGAAACAATTAAAAGCTGTGTGGTGAAGGCTGGGATATATAAACTATGGTGAAGGCTTAGCACGTCACAACATACATAACAATGTTAGAACCTTTCTTTTAGAAATTGATGGATCATTGTCCAATCATCTGTTATTTTTAATTAGCTAAACTTCCACACTCTGAGATTCATGCCTAACCAATGACAGTTCTGACAACAGTGCTGCTTAGAGAGGTGATTTGGAGACCACTGCTGCTAATGGAACTCTCCCCAGGAGATTCAGCTTTTTCTGTCAGCAAAGGCTGCAGTGCCCTAATGTCCAGGCCTTATCAATTGCTAGAATATTTGTGCCTGAGACTGCCAAGTTTGGCTCTCTGCTACCACTAAGCTCCTGATTTAGCTCGCTGAGTGATAAGCTGTGTGATATAGGCTCTGAGCTTGTATTTGACACCATCCAGACCTTCTTTGTTCTTCAGGAGGACATCCAAGATGGTGAGTACTTGGTATCTCTCTTTGCCTGTACAAATTCCTTGCAAGAGACCAGCTTTTGGGTTGCCATAGAAAAAATTGAGGGAAAAATATGTTCTTTGGTCTTTTTAATCTCTGCATAGGACAGATTGAGAGCACATAGTGCTCCAGCTTCTATATAGCCAAGAAAAGACTCACTGGGGAAAAGTATTTCTTCAGGCGATAGCTAGTAAGATGAAATATCCAAGCAGAGTCTAGAATATTACTTTTAGGACATATGTATATAATGAGTTGTTGAAACCATCTCTGGATCCCCAAGCACCATTGCTGAGTTATGTATAGCTTAAGCATGGCATTATAAACATTCTGCTTAGAAGTAACTTTCCAGCTGATGATTTGGAAAAAGATGCTGCTCCGAAGAAGTAGGGGAAATAGTACAGAAATAACAGGCTGAATATTAGGTTGAACTTGTTCTGTTTAACTCCAAATATATTTGGAGTTACAGCTGAGCTTTCATCATCGTCATCATCACCATCACCATCATCATCATCATCACAACAACAACAATAACAATAATAGATTATGATTTGTTGCCCACATCTCCCCAAGACTTTTAACTGCCCATATTTAACAAGGACAATGGTTTTTTTTATTACCTTGCCTGATTTTTGATTCTGTTTTGCTCACTAAGGAGACACGTTAAAATTAAATTAGTGTATACACTTTTTTTTTTTTTGCATTATACATCTCCAGCATTCACTCTGGTGGATCAGGTTGATCTTTACCTTGTGCATCAAAAATGCTTACACAGAGCTACAAAGATTGGTGCACTACTCCTCTTTCAAATACCACCACCCTGCACTCTCTATATCTCATGGATTCAAATAGAATGATAAATGTTTCTAAGACTGAAATTGTAAATACAGAAAGTAGGGAGCAGCCCCTCATTGAATATATTAAAATGTGCTTTTCAGTAATGGTCACTAGACTGCAATGCAAAAGAGTTTCACTGGTAGCAAATGAACAATAATACCAATCTGATCAAGAATGAGGTTAAAACATGTGTTTTAAACAAGCCGGTCTGCTAACAAATTCAGAACCCAATACAGAATACTCTATGGCAGGATGAATGAAGATAATGCACAAAGCAACTGAATGCACACATAAAGCAATCTTTATGTGGACTTTGTCTCTGCCAGTAGTACTGATTCAATTGCTAGTTTCAACTTGTGAGTTTGGTGACCCATGATCAGTGTTGGACATGGCAACTGGCATGTCAGATGTACAACATTTACCATTCAGACTACCATCTAGTCTAAATGTTACTTACCTCAGTGGGACTTACTTCTGGGTAAATTTGCTGCAATACTTTGTGTACTAAATAGGAACTAAGAAAGACCCATGAGTGACAGCAAGAATTATTCATATAGAATTGCACTGTATTCTGTGTGAGTTATTTTTTAAAAATCCAAATGTTTCATTGATAGAAATATTTGAAAATGCTATATAAGCTGCCCTTTACACCCTTCACAAAATCAAAATGCACAGATGGTATGAAAGTTGCCCTTTACATCCTTCACAAAATCAAAACCTTGTAATCCTGACTAGTGTGGATGCAAAGATTCTACAATTTTTTCTGTTATAATTAGCTTTTTATTTTTAGGCTAGCAGGAAAGCTGGGACTCAAAGGAAAGCTGCTGCAAAACGGGCCCAGAGGGGATCCTCGAATGTCTTCTCCATGTTTGAGCAGTCGCAGATCCAGGAGTTCAAGGAGGTGAGGCAGTGATCTGGGCAGTGATCCTTTGGGCAAAGAGTGCCTTTGACAAAAATTAGTTCTCAGTGTTGGAATCCTGTTAGTGACATAGGCAGGCATAAGCCACATTACTTACATGGAGTATTTTTATTGGACATTTTGCAATAGCCAAATCTAGCTGATGGGGACAGGAGCAGAAAACCATATGTGGAACATGTACTGATGAACATTGGGAGGGAGGTACATGGTCTGCAATAGGCCACTACACATTCTGCAGGGCCCAGTGTGGAGCAAGTAGAGACACCATGAGAAACATGTGATGGCATTGTGCTAATTGCAATTGCACAATCAAACATCAATTATGCACATCAACATTGATATACGTACACTATGACACAATGACATCCAGTACAGGAATTGCATAATGTAAGCAGAATACAGTTCCACTGAGAGTTAGTTATTTACATTATGTTGTAATGATAAGGGATATTGTCTATTTTTTTTTTCTGTTTGGACACCAATCTGTTTTCTTTCAAAACTAGCTCAAGGCATCTTGGCAAGACTCTGTGTTAACCAAGAAGCTCTACCTCCTAAGCCATAAAAGGTTGCAGAGCCATCCTTATCATTAGGCAGACTGAGGCTGTTATTGCAGGCACCATAGGACAAAGCAGGGGATGGGGCAGCAGTTACAAAGTAAGGAATATGTGTATGTATGTAGATAGATAGATAGATAGATAGATAGATAGATAGATAGATAGATAGATAGATAAATCACCTGAAGCTAGTTGGCTATCCTCAAGTGCAGCAAAGAGCACTGCCTCATCATCAGTGTTAAAATAAGACTTTGTTACCAACAGACCAACATGTTACATGGGAGAGCACCATCTTGTCTTTGATCTCAAGTATCAACATGTCTTGGACTGACCCTAGTTGGGTGCAGTAACTAAGGGAGAAAGGAAGCACCACAGAGTGACTGTGGAAGCACACCCACACACCCACAAGGCTGTGGGAATTTCTCCACAGATACTGTAGATGAGCAGGACCCATGCCAACTAAGATCATTGGTAGAACAAGACCAGACAGGAATCTCCCCCACTCCCATCAAGAAACTTCTTTGGGTAAATTATTATTATCTGTGGGGGGTTGGGGAATATACATTTGAAATATTTTGGGTTTCAGGAAAAATGTAAAGCAGGAGTGGGCAAAGTATGTCCATATGTCACATGGAATCCTTTCCAGGCTATTCTGAGGCCCTCAAGGGTCAGTAGTCCCCCAACTGAATTATTTGATTTTTTTTTTAACTGTAAGGAATTTTCATTAGTTTTTGAAGTTTTTTAAACAAAGATGATGGAGCAGAGCAGGGCAGCATGGTCTCACAAGGGGCCAGTGTCCCCTTTCTCCTGCTGGCAGCTGCCCACCCCATTAGGGGGCGATCGCCCATTATATCATTTTTGGCTCGTTGCCAAAAATGATGCCCGATCACGCGTCCCTCCCATGCCCCACACACTTACCTTGCGTGCGGAGGCTCTGGACGCGCACTTGTCACACTTCCTCCCCCAGCACAGCCTGGAAAAGTACCTGGCTGCACTGCAGAAGAAGCGGAGCGCTCACGCTTCCTTCCGGCCAGCATGGAGCTGGTACGGAGGGGAAGCGGAGGGGACGCGAGTGCCTCCTGGGTGAGGTTTTTTGTGCGATCCCTGCACAACACCAGCGGCACCAGGTAAGGTGGCGAAAAGGGCCTAAGTGTATGTAAGGTTCCATAATGGACACTATGATAGAGGATTCTGGCAATTAAAGAGCATTGACATCAATGGTTGTACAAAATAAACTGAAGTTTCATTATAGGAACTATATTAGAGATAGGAAAGTTCTCTAAATGTGATAGGCTAAGCTAAGCTGGACCAAGAAGAGAAGTGGAGGTATCCCTAAGAATATCAGTCAGGGCTATCCATTAGGCACTTTAGGCCCAGTGCCCATGGCCTACAAAAAATCTAGGGTCCATGAAAACAGGATTAACAAAAAAATTTACAGGAATTGGGAAGGAAAACAAAATTTCAAAATAAGGATATTTTATATTTTCATTCTTAGTGGTATGTTGACACGAGGTGAGGAGTCAAATATGAGAGTGCTTAGGGCCTATTAAAACCTTAATGCAATCCCGATATCAGCCTATATCTTACACAGGTTAGGGTAGATGGATGTGACATGAAGAGATTTTAGGTTACTGAAGCACTCATTAATTCTATCAATGCTGCTGTCTTGAACACCATTTCTGTAAAACAACACTCTCCCATGTCATCTGGTTGCAATCCCGGCAGTGCCTTTGCAGGGAAGAGAGTGCGACAAGAATGCTCTCCTCCACACCCGTCCAGCTCCCTGCGGAAGGGGGTGTGAATGACATGCATCTGCCTTCCACAGCACAGCTAGTCTCTTTCTCATGCTGTGCTAGGGAAGGAAGCACCTCCATACCACCTTCTACCCTTCCACATGGCTGGGAAGGATGGGAGCATTCTGCGATCATGGGCACTTAAAGGATTTTTTCCATTAAGCGAATATCCCACAATCACAACAGGTGGGGGCAGGATGGCAGTAGAACCGTGGTGATATCATGCGAAAGCTGCCATCCTGTCCCCCATAATTTAATTCTTTAAATACTGAGTGTTGTTGTATTTCTAACACCTAAGTGGTATGTCCATGACTGAACATTTTCAGAAGCTTAGGAGGCCCAAAATGTTGCATTTTTTTCTTTGCATGATTTCATTCTCTCTTGCTCCTGTTCAATATCTTCACAATCAGCAGTCACTCTGCCATGGAATATTTTAGGAGGGTTTTTCTTGTGGGGCAACAAATTGCAAGAAGAACCAGGAATCATGTGTGTTGATAATGTCACGGTGTGATGTAGCTGACTAGATTTTAATACAGTATGTGGTGGCCTCATGAGCTAAGTAATGACATCTTGAGCCAAATAAACAACGTAGAGGGCAGTGCTTTGAGCTGTCACTTTGAATGAAACACTCCTCCCCCACAGTAATTAGTGAATAAATGTGTTGAGAGAGGAGTGTATTTTGCAGATTACATTTTCATGAAATTACATTTTCATGAAACCCTTCTCCACATTTGGCATAGCCTTACCTTCTGGTCTAGTATGTGACCCTTGTAAATAATGCTAGTGGAAACTGGAACAAATACCTATTTTTAGTTTAGCCTTGTATTTAAACTCTGGAAATGCCTATCTCTCTTAATACTTGAGGCATAATTTATAATTTGCAGTTGCTGGGCTTATAGAGCAACATTCTTCCTATTTTGCTGAAGAGAAAATAGCGGAGAATATGATTCTTCAAGGGTCAATGGTGCAGGGAGGATTTGTATGACTGGGCAGTAGTTCAAAGAAATTATGGTCATAAGAGAGCAGGATTAAACTGATTCATTTCCACTCCTCCAAGGCATTCAGCTGCATTGACCAGAATCGTGATGGCATTATCAGCAAATCAGACTTGAAAGAGACATATGGGCAACTTGGTGAGTTATTCTCCTTGTTATGAAAGCACACTTTACACAAGCTCAGATGTTTCTTACATAACTAGCAGGTAAAAGGAAAACAATGCCAAGTATTAGTTAAATGGAATGGGACCATCCTATTTAATGGAGAAAAATTACCATACTTTGATAAGGATTTTAGTCCTTTTGATACTGGCAAGATGCTGAATGCAGTGACACAATTGAAGCTCAGGAAGCAATTTGGACACATAGACACCCTCTGTCTAGGATCATAGAATCATAAAGTTGGAGGAATATATGCAGAGATACACCATCAAAGCACTCCCAACAGATGGCCATCCAACCTCTGTTTAAAAATCTCCAAAGAAGGAGACTCCCCCACACTCCAAGGCTGCAAATTCCACTGGCAAACTGCTCTTGCCATCAAGGAGTTCTTCCTAATGTTTTAGATGGAATCTCTTTTCCTGAAGAGTCAAACCATTGCTCCATCTCCTAGTCTCTGGAGCAGCAGTAACAGGCTTGCTCCATCCTTCATATGACATCCCTTCAAATATTTAAACAAAGCTATCATATTACCTCTTAAACTTCTCTTCTCCAAGCTAAACATACCCGACTCCCTAAGCGCTCCTCATAGGGCATGGTTTCCAGGCCTTCTACCATTTCCGTCACTGTGGAAAACATGAGTGCAAAAGGCACTCAAGCCTCGCACTCAAGGCCTGCCCAGCCTGACACCTCTTTGACCCTTTTCACACCTTACCCTTTCACGGAGCTAGTGCGAGAAGCCTGGGGAGGAAGGCTCTTGCGTCCCTGCTGCTTCGGCTCCGCAGCTGCTTCCTGGTCACGCGAGCGCCCTGCTTCTTTCTTTCGCAGTACAGCCTGGGACCTTTCCCAAGCTGCACTGCACAGGAAGTGCAACCAGCCTGGCTTTTGAGGCTCCGCTCGCCAGGTAAGTGCGCACGAGGCCCTGGAGCAATGCATAACTGTGCAGCATTTTCGGCTTTAAGCCGAAAATGTGTGCGTGGTCCGCGTCAGGCCCTTGAGCGTTGTGCAAATGTGAGAGCACTGTGTGGACTGCTCCTCACATTTATGTGATGCTCAAGTGGCCTTTTCGCTTTGGAAATGCCGTGCGAAAAGAGCATTTGTGTTCAGGTCTGAACAGCCAGGGAGATCTCTAGCTCAAGCCAGGGGCAGGGCAAACAGGTCTGCTTCAGTTCTCCTTTCCTGAGAACGCAGTGCCTTCCTCACTCTTGTCCCCCCTTGGATTCCTCCTTCCAGGGTTATCTCCCTTTACTGCTTTCCTTAAATCTGCCCCTCTCCAGATATAGGGACCAGCAGTGACTTATCTTTTCAAAGACTGTGGTACCATTGGAACTATGGTAAAGATGGCACTATTGGTAGCATGTGTACTCCAGGATGCAGAATAAGACTCTGTGACACTGCTATCCAAAGTTCCATTTCAACAGCCAATCAGTCTAAACACTCTCGGTTGCTAAGGAGGCTCTGTTGTCAAGCCCCCCTCCCATCAGGTTCGTCACAGTCACCCTCTTCTAGACACATTCCAGCTTGTCAATATCCTTCCTGAACTGTGGTGCCCAGAACTGGACACAATATTGCAGGTGGAGTCTGATCAAAGCAGAATAGAGTGATACCATCACTTCCCTTGATCTAGACACTTTACTCCTATTGATGCAGCCCAAAATCACATTGGCCTTTTTTTGCTGCCATGTCCCCCTGCTGACTCATGTTCAGCTTGTGGTCTACTAAGAACCCTAGATATTTTTCACATGTACTGTGGTCAAGCCAGGTGTTACCTATCTTATATCTGTGCATTTCATTTTTTCTGCCCAGGTATAGTACCTTACACTTCTTCCTGTTGAAATTCATTTTGTTAGTTTTGGCCCAGCTCTCTAATCTGTTCAGATCATTTTGAATTCTGATTCTGTCCTCTGAGGGTGTTAGCTACCTGTCTTAATTTGGTATCATCTGCAAAATTTGATAAGAACACCCTCTCTTCCCTCCTCTAAATCATTGATAAAGATGTTGAATAGCATTGGGCCCAGAACAGAACCTTGTGGCACCCCATTAGTCACTCCTCTCCAGGGTGGGGAACACCCTTTGGGTTCAGTCGATCAACCAGTTACAAACCCACTTAACAGTAGCATTGTCTAATCCACATTTTACTTTTAGTTTGCAAGAATCATGGGGAATGTTTTCAGAGGTCTTACTGAAGTCAAGATACGCCATATCCACAGCATTCCCTTCATCTACCAAGTTAGTAAGTCTACCAAAAAAAGAGATGATTAATCTGGTATGATTTGTTTTTGAGAAATCCATGTTGACTTTTAGTGATCACAGCATTCCTTTCTGAGTTCTTACAGACTGTCTGTTTAATTATCTGCTCTAGAATGTTTCCCAATATTGATATCAGGCTGACTGGGTAGTAATTGTTTGGGTCCTCTTTCTCCCCTTTTTGAATATGGGGAAAATATTTGCTTTCCTCCAGTCTGCTGGGATTTCCCCTGTTTTCCAAGAATTCTTAAAAATTATTGCCAAGGGTTCTGCATTTTTTGGACTTTAATTGGGCTTGTGGTGGTGAGAACTTTTGTTGAATATCATCCCTTTGAAATTTAGTAGCACACTCCTGGCCACATGATCTGGAAAACAACAGTGGTAATGTCCTGGAGTATAGAAAGTTGTTTTATATCAGTCCCTTTTTGTCCCTCTGATTCAGTATTGTATACTGCTTACTTTCCAACATTTCACAGATGAAAACTGGGATACATCTGGCCAAACAAGTAAGTTCAAGAGGGCAAATGTTATTAATGAAGAACAGACAAGCTAGAAGAAGTTGCAGCACGTCATTTTTGTCTGAGCCTATTGGGAAGAGCAAGATTCTGCCTCCTTTTCTCCTCTCCTCTTGCGAAGTACTTTTGCACTTCAAACTCTCTTTGCAGCTACTGGAATAAACTGAGGACAAAGGGGAAAATGGGAAAAGAACAAATAAAAAAATCCTTTTAAAAGTAGCTGAAAAAGTGGGACAACAGATTAACTGGGTCTGGTCCTGCCAAATAAGGGACTGTTGGAGGGCATGACCTGGAACTGTCCTCATGCAAAGCATAGGAAGTCATGGTTCTTCCAAGTTCTTGCTTCCCTCCTTTGTGAAGATAGGATTGGCACCAGCCAGGAGGAACAAAATGCAAAATTCGCAGTGACCTTTCTATCTGGAATGCAGCAAGGAAAAAAAATCTGCTTATCTGAAGAACAACCACTGGGGACATAGAGGCTGTGTTATTTTGGTCCTATGAGCACTTCAGCTTTGGATTTTTGATAACACCAGTCTATCACTTGAAGAAGGAATGTGGGGAAGCTTATCATTCTTTGTTATGCACAGCGTGGTTGGCGTTCTGCTGAGATCCCAAACTTCAGGGAACCTGGAGATCTGGGGGTGGGGTGGCTGACCCATGTGGCAAGCCCCTTATCATAGGGGAGGGAAATGAGACTGACATAGATCCTACTTGATATTTATGGACACACATTTCTTTCTAAGTATCGTACTTGTTGCCCACATCTGATGAGATCTGAATAGCCTTAAAATTTAACAGATGAAAACTAGGAAACTGGTGGCTGAACCACATCAGAGTGTGGCTGAAAAGAAGTGTAAAGCACTGTTAGAGATCTTGATTTTGCAGTGGAAAAAAAGCCAAGAAAATAAATCTATAAATTTAATTGTTATATTTTTGAAACATTTGCAGCTGCACAGTTCCATTTGCTTACAATAATAAAAACATCAATAACATAATGCCTTCATTGGGACCCCAGAGGGACCAAGTGTAATATACTGGTTTGAGCTTTGGACTACAATTCTAGAGACCAGGGTCTGAATCCACTTGGCTGTGGAAGGCCATCGGGTGACCTTGGGCAAGGCACACTCTCCCACCCACAAAAGAAGGCAAAGACAAACTCCCTCTGGACAAATTGTGCCAGGAAAACCCCATGATAGGGTTGTCATAAGTTGGAAACTACTTAGAATAATAGAATGATAGAGTTGGAAGAGACCACAGAGATCATTGAGTCAAATCCCCTGCCATGCAGGAACACACATCAAAGCACTCCCAACAGATGGCCATCCAGCCTCTGTTTAAAAATTCCAAAGAACAAGACTTCACCACACTCCAAGGCAACATATTCCACTGCCGAACAACTCTGACCATCAGGAAGTTCTTCCTGAGGTTTAGGTGGAATCTCTTTTCCTGTTGTTTGAATCTATTGCTCCTTGTCCTAGTCTCTGGAGCAGCGGAAAACAAGCCTGTACCCTCTTTGATATGACATCTTTCCACATATTTAAACAAGGCTATTATGTCCCCTGTTAACATTCTCTTCTGCAGGACCAAACATACCCAGCTCCCTAAGCCACTTCTCATAGGATATGACTTCCAGACCCTTCACCAATTTGATCACCCTCCTCTGGACATGTTCCAGCTTGTCAATATCATTCTTGAAATGAGGTGTCCAGAACTGGACACAATATTCCAGATGAGGCCTGACCAAAACAGAATAGAGTGGTACTATTACTGTCCTTGATCTAGACACCATATTCCTATTGATGCAACAAAGAATCTCATTGGCTTTCTTGGCTGCCACTAAAGGCACACAACAACAAAGTACCCCAAAGGTACAAAATAATTAGCACTGGACTTTTCTTTAGACAGGATGCTGTGTTAACCAAAAAGGGGCTGAAAGGGGAGTGTTTTAGGATGCAACAAAAAAGCTCCATTGGGTAACATAAGCGTAATTTCGGTATTATAGAAAAAGCAATTGCAATTTAATTGTTAGTCTCAAGTAAAATAGAACCAATTTATTAGTGGCACTTATATGTAAGTGTTCGCTTCTCAGCCCCCCAGTAATTCAGTCTGTCTATTTTAGTGGGAACTAACAATTGAGATTTCAGTTATGGGATACTAGCATAGTATGTGAGTAGATGGGTGGGTCTGTGAGAGAGCTTGTTCTGTACTTCCCCCAAAAGATGCTTGAATTTCAGCACTGTTTCAAATACTGGCCACCATTTCACTCTTTTAGCACAGAAAATTAGTCCAAAGCCTAAGACCTCTTTTTCACCCTTTTCGCACGGGCTTTCTCTCGCGCGAGAGCCCCATGGGCCTTATGGGAGTGGGAGCGTCGCTCTGCATGACGCACTCCCACTTCCGCGGCACTCACGGGCTGAAGAGGCGCGAGCGTGGATTTTTTTATTTTCGACTTGAAGCTCCCGGCCCCCGCGCGCACTTACCTGCTGTGCGGAATGTTGGGGAGGTTGGCCGGGTCGCGCTTCCTTCCCTCCGTGGGGCCTACAGCTCCCACAGGCCCCTGCGGAAGGAAGGGGCGGGGCGCTAGCGCGACGGACGCACCAGCAGGAAGCGCCTGCGGAAGGAACGAGGGGGGAAGCGGCAGCCTCCCGGAGGAGCCTTCTCGCGCGAGACGGCCTCCCCCCTCGCGCAAGAAGGCAAAGTGCGAAAAGGGCCTTTGTTACTTAACTTATTCCAACAGTGAAAAGAAAGAGTATGCAATTTTCAAATGAGGGTTGTATGCTGAAATTTTATCTAATTTTATTATCTTATCTTATCTTATCTTATCTTATCTTATCTTATCTTATCCTATTTTAACTATCTGCACTATATGCTTCTACCACTTGGTGGAGTATGTTCTCTCTATTGGATTAGATGTATAAGTGGTCACTTTAAATGATGAGGATCTGGCTTTCACCTTTTGCAGCAGTGAGAAAAGCATTAAATCTGATGGTATTAGAGAGGTTTGTGTGCTGAATTCAGGTGGCAGTGATGTTTGGCCCATTAGAAGCAATGGCGAGCAGAATCAAAGAATGGAAATACAATAGATTTTATGGGGGCTGTGTTTTTTCTCTATAGGGAAAATGAATGTGAAAGATGAGGAGCTGGAAGAGATGCTGAAGGAAGGGAAAGGGCCTATTAACTTCACAGTCTTCTTAACACTCTTTGGGGAGAAACTGAATGGTAAGTTGGTGCTGTCATGGGTAAAGACCTTCATCATTAAACTCTCAGCATTGTGCCCATACCTTTCAATATCTTCCACTAATAATTCTTTCAGCTTGAAAAGGTAAAGAAGTACCAGTACAAAACAACCACCTTCAACCAAACCTTCTCTGTCTTCAATAACCTTTTCTGTTTACACATGAAAAGGAAACTTCTCTTACAACCCCTGGACCCACCTCTTGCTTTGGACCAGATAGCCTTGTATCCTTGTATACATTACAGAAGACAGCCCCCAGCTTAGGCCCATCGGCAGATAGTGCTTTGTTTCAATCCGCTGTAATAAGGGCTGTCTAGTCCAGGTCTGGTTTAAAGATTAAAGTTGAGAAGAGAGAGTAGAAGCTCTGAAGCTGCCCATAAGCTAAATTAGCAGGTTGCTTGTTCAGTATTCCCAACTAATGGGGAAATTATCACAGTATTTCTATTTATAGTATTTTATTTCTCTATATGTATCTATAAATATAATTTAGCATATTCAATATTTGTGCAAATCTCTGTTCTTTTTTGGGGGGAGGCTGCATTCTCATGTCTTCACACTGCACAAAAAGCCTCCTTTTGGGCCAAAGCACATGAATTAAAGTGATAAAAGACAAGTACATCGACTGGATTTTATAGAAACTCTCCATTCAGCCAAAAGATTTTTTTTTAAGTGATGGCATTTACTTTAATGTATGATGCTGCCACTATTTCTGATACACTACTTTAAAGAGTTGGCTAAAGTTAAGCAAACTGTGGCATGGAAACTTCAAGATCATAGCTTGGAATAGTAACTGTCTGGGCTGCAACTCCCAGTATTCCTCAACCATCTATGCTACTTCAGGATTCTGGGAGCTGTAGTCCTCAATGGTAACATTTTGAAGGTCTACCTAAGATGGCAGGACAAGAGGCTGTCAAGCAAAGTCCAAATAAAATAAAATAGTTCTGTTGACTGGCCCCTTCCATTTCAAAGTGTGGGAATCAATAATGTCTTGAATTTTTTTTCAAGATGCAAAGTCATTATTTGGTACAGTTTTGTTAGATTTGCAGACCCTTCCTAGAAATCCTCATCTTTTAGCATGCTGTCTACTCCTCTGACCCCCACCCCCATGGGTCTTTCACCCAAGGGATCAGAATCACTGCAGTGTAGGATGAACAACTTGTCTCTTGCATAGGTACTGACCCAGAAGAAACTATCCTTGCTGCCTTCAAGCTCTTTGATCCTAATGCAACTGGCTATGTGAACAAAGATGAGTAAGTTCAGACACTACTATCAACCTCCTGGGTTATGGGTTGTTGGTTTTTTTTCACAATCACTGAGGCCCTCCATATGTGTAAAAAGAAGCTGAGAGGTCTAAGTGGCATGCCTCAACAACATTACAGTCAGTCCTCCACATTTGTCAGGGTCAGAGGCTCAGGACCCCTGCATAAGTGGAGAAAACATAAATTTCAAAATGGGTGTGTGTATCTGCGTGAAGGGGGTCAAGGCACAGAGGGTAAAAGCAGGCATCCAGAGTCCATACCAGGAAAGGAAAGGAAAAGGGAGTGGGTCTGCATGGCGGTCCTATACTTCCTCTCTCTTGCCCATCTCCTTCCTTGGGTATGGGGGGTGCTTTGAGAGAAGGCTTGTGATGCTGAGAAATCAGGCTTGAGCCATCCTTAGTTGGCTGATGGAGGAGGAAGATGACCAGAGGTGGGGTTTTAAAGGGCTGCGTGGCCTGACTGGATGTGCCAAAAGGGAAGATTCCAATGTAAAAAAAGCACTTGAGCCGGGAGGGGGGCTGGGGGGCTGGAGAAACTCTCAAATAATCAAGTCTGTGAAACTGAAACCAAAAAATGTGCAGGGCCCATTGTAACTGAAATTCTTTCAAATCTTGGCTTCCAGATTTAAACAACTCCTGATGACACAGGCAGACAAATTCTCTCCCGAGGAGGTGAGGCAACCTCTTGGTATAGCATTATCTGAAATGTCTCACATTCAGCCTCCTTAAATTCAAATTGCTCCTTGTCAAGAATCTTCTTCATTATCAGATAGGCACAATGCTGCAGACTATCTATGTTAATGTAACTGTGTTTTGAAACTTAAAAGACCTGGTACCCATTCACATTACAGAACTCTAAGTGCTGTTATTCCACTGGCTGCCATAGTTTCATCCTATGGAATCCTGGGATTGGCAGGTTTTGTTCTTGGTAACTGCCACTAAGTCGACCTCAACTTATGGTGACCCTATGGATAAGGGACCTCCAAGTCACACTATCATGAACTGACATGCAGTTTAGGGAGGAACAATTAGAATCCTCAGCCAGAGAGTTCTAGTGCCTCCTCAAATTATAATCCCAGGATTCTATGGGATGCAGCCATGGAAGTGTAATAATAGCACTATAATTGTGTCATGTGAATGGGCCCAAGGTGCAGAATTGCTGACCATCTCTTAATGTATTTCAATGATTATTCAGAAGCAAATGCATTAGTATGGCTAAATTTTGAAGCCTATCAGACTGGTGACAGAACAACAGTCCCTTCCTGTAAGATTTCAACTTCCAAACAGAAGGCCAAAGCCTGTTAATGAGCTTTTATCCACAAAATTTTGGAAGCAAATTTACTCAAATTGAAGAATAGTATTCTTCTACTCATATGAATCAAGGTGGTGGGACTCCGATAGGAAGACGAAACCCCAAATATCCCATTACAGAGCTCACAAGAATAAGCAAAATTGGTTTGGTTAGGTGTGAAACCACATTCTTACCCTTGGTTGTGCTGATTCTTTTCTAGGTAGAACAAATGTTTGCTTTAGCTCCTATAGACGTGGCTGGGAACATTGACTACAAATCCTTATGTTACATCATCACACATGGTGATGAGAAGGAAGACTGAAGACCTGCAGTGAAAACACTGGGGTGTGCTGATGATGAAACTGTAGACTGTACACTGTATTGCTAATAATTACGGAATAAAAGGAAACAAGAAATAAATAAGGCTGTGGCTACGATAACAAAACTATTCAGGAATAAAGTGAGACATATGGCTGAAATTCTACACCATGATCTAATTTACAAATCTGTAACTACATTGCAGAATTGCAGCAAAGTCCTGTTAGTGAATTGTGAAGATGCATATCAGGGCACCAGCAAGAGTGTCCCAATGCTCACTGGGTACTTCTGTTGTGCATTGGGCACTTCCTGTTCTACGACAGCACTTCCTAGCTGCTGCCCAGATGCACATTGGGAGTGCTTTGGTGTGCGTCAGTTGCCCATTGCGCATCAGGGCTGTGAGACATCAGTCACTCCACTGGCTTCCATTGCTCAATGGATACTTGCATGTTGCAATGTCACAGCAGCCTCTAGGTGAATATGGATGTTGCAAAACTACCCAGCTCTATTTCCCAGACATATGAGTTCACATACAAAGACATTAATCCCATGCTGAATTCCAGCCATCAGTTTTAGGGCTTTGGATAGAATTGGAAGCTGTGGTACAGAACTGGCAGTTTAGATCCCTATTAAGTTCAGCCAAAACCTATGGTACTTTTCTTTCCACAATTCAGTTTAGGTGTCGGGGGGGGGAACAGGGGAGTATCCTGCAAATTTGCACCAGATGCTGGCTGTAGACAGAGCTAACAGGCCAGCATTTTTGATGCCATAAAAAAATGTCTCATCTGACTTCATCTCTAGAATTAATATGTCAATAAATGACTGGGGAAATGGATACATGTACATACAATGCTTTAAAAAATTAGTAGACAAAGTTGCTGAAACAGGTTGTGTAGATAAAGTTGCACCTGAAACAGGAAGACTTTACAGGCCTTCCTGATAAGGAAAGCCAATGGCCAGTTGGAGTGGGAGGGCTCATTCTACATCACCAGGAAAGAGAGTGGTCCTACTATTACCCACAGTGAGGTGGTTGCCTCAGATGACAAATGTCTGAGGCATGTTTGTGGCCAGCAGTGGCAGCTTTTTTCCCTTCTCTTGGAGCTATGCATGTCACACACAGCCAAATGGACGGCTGTTGAGACTTAAGAATTCACACAAATTAAAGGACATAGATTTATCAATGTACTTTTTTTATTAGAATGCCAAAGGTAAAGGGGAAAAAAAGCAACAACTACATCCCAGAAAAGGCTTTGGATTAGGCTTTGGAACAGAACAGATAGCAAGCATCTAAAATAACTTGTGGTGCTCCCAGGGATCACTCTGTGGAATTATAACAAGCTAGACCTGGTGAAGGAAACAGAACAAGCACAGTTAGCATTAGCTTAGCCAAATGAGAAAGGATGCCTCCTCTTGTGCACCCAACATTCCAATGTGTGGTGGAAAATTCAGTGCCCATACACTTATCTAGCTAGCTAACACATAGTCTTCACTGCTGAGGAATTCCTGCTGCTTTCATTGATAGGAGATAACAGTGGGGAAGTTTCTTTGCATCCCAGTTGTTACTGAGTCCCCTTCTACACACTTCCCCACTGGCGTTTGGAAGAGTACCCTTTTCAAATGTCCTTCTTGCACAATCCAAATGCATGCCGAAAGAAAGCAAAGGACTGGATATGCAAACATGAACTTCTGTACTGTCATAGAAACTCCTATCAGTGCTGAAAAATAACAGGGTCCTGGAATGAACCCCATTATCCCCATAATCTTCCAAAAATGTTTCAGGATTAAGGGTACGCATATACATTTTCCTTTGATGCTAAAGGAAATAGTCCCTACCCTCAAATCCTTCAATTTAATCATCCACAGATTAATGTGTTGTATCTAGAAGCCATGCTCTGTCAGTCCCTTTGAGAAATATCCTGGGCCAGCTGCTTACAGTGTACTAAGTAAAAGCTCTCATAATTGACCTGAGGCTGAAGCAAATATAATACTGTTTTCTCTATCACTCTGAATCTATTCAGGGCTATATTCTATTCAGGGCTACAGGGGAAGGTGAACAATGCCCATACCTCGGCTAGAATATATCATGTAGAAAGACTATTGGTCCTTCCACAGTCCCTTACCATTGGCCACGGTAGCTGGAGTTTCTAGGTGCTGGAATCCAAACTATCTGGACATTAAAGACTCCTCATCATCCCAGCTTTACAAGTGCATTACTCAGATTAGTAATACTTTGCCTGTTCCATGTTTGAAAATACACAACAAAGTGCTCATTCTGGCAAAGGGGAAATTTAAAGTACTTTTAGTATAGGGATGAAGACTGGGGGGACGAGATGCAACTCAGCTGTAATCAATGGAGTCAGTGAAGAGGGCTTGTGAGAGTTGCAGTCTAGCAGCATCTGTAAGGTCATATATTTTCAGTCTTTGCTATAGAATGTTTCAAGCTAAACCCAGCACCTCTTCTTTTCTTCCTGTGTCATTTAGTAATGCAAGCATTTTTGCTTTTATTTGCCAATTTTGCCAAAAAAAAAAATGAGGTTCCAAAGCAGAAAAGCAGTATAACAGCAAAGTAGAACTTCGGATATATTACCCAGTTTACCAGCTTCATTCCACCTTTGCTGAAGATGCAGAACAGCATAAATTGCAGATCACAAAAACTGAAAAATGCTTATAATTTCAACATCTCTGAAAAACCCTTACTGATATAACTATCCTCCTGGGCTGAAATTAGGAAGCTGCTGTATATCAGGTCAGAAACAGTCTGCCCACCCTGGTGTTATTCAGTGCATTGGACTGCAGCTTTCATCATTGGCAGCCATCACCACTGGCCATGTCTGATGAGCACATCCAGAGAGTACCAGGTTGGGGAGGTTGATCTAAATTAATATTTTCTGCTGAAGGGTACTTTTTAAGCCCTTTAAGGTTCATAAATGGAGTCTGATAGTAGATTGAACTCAGTCATTTATTTAAAGACACAGTGCTGAGTAGACTCTGACTTGGTAGCCCAGGATTACACTCCAAACAGACACTTGAATCAACTTTATATAGAATTCCTTGAAAAATATGCAGTAACAGCAACTGGGCAACAAAAGGCTATACATAAACTCACAAATAAGAAGCAAACATTATTTCTACTCTATGTACAATATTCTAGCTATTATCATATCAACATGGCTCGGAACATTTTGTACATGTTTAATTTAACCTGAAATCACTAAGACATTTACAACATTTTCTGTTTCTAAGCAAACTGTTTTGTTCAATATTGGCTCAACTTCATTTAGGTCTTATGGTCACTCGCTGGCCATTTCCGCACTAGACTGTTATAGCGCTATTATTCCACTTTCAACATCCTATGGAATCCTGGGGTTTGCAGTTTTGGGAGGGGCCGGCTAAACTATAACAGTCTAGTGCGGAAATGGCTTCTGACTTTTCTCCTTCACTACTGTGGCAGCATCTCCCCAGGGTCACAGGTGGAAATCTTTCCCACCACCTGTTCCCTGATTCCTAAAAAAACTAAACAAACAAGAATTGCCAAGGAATGAATCTGCTGCTTTTTCCATGCAAAAATGAGTTCTACCACACTCACATACTGTGATTTGCCTGTTTCACAAATCCTTAGAAGACAATTTTTATGGAACATTAATCAAGAGAAGAGGGACCAAAGGTACAGAGCCATGTGTAGG
Organism: Ctenosaura bakeri; assembly: GCA_948474755.1. Classification (NCBI taxonomy): domain Eukaryota; kingdom Metazoa; phylum Chordata; class Lepidosauria; order Squamata; family Iguanidae; genus Ctenosaura; species Ctenosaura bakeri. The sequence continues at coordinate 279,509 of CAOLHI010002383.1, read as the reverse complement.
TGGAATGAAAGTGAAGACAACAGAGTTGCCATAGCTTCTTGTTCTCACCTGGTGGTGGTGTTTAGCCTATTTGCACATTTTTATATTGACACAGACTTCCCGACTACTCATGCCATTCTGTAGATCCACCAAAACCTTCTTTTTGAACAATCTCAGAAGATTTTTACAAGTGCCCCTCAGGAACCTGCCCAGAACACTACAGACATCATGAATTGCCTTTTCAATTTTATTCTGTAATAGAAGTAAAAACAGATCAAACCTTTTGTTAGGAGCTCTCCCGCGATTGAAACTGGTAATAGTTGATGTAAACAACTTTCAAGAACACAGAGCTGTCTATATGTCATTCCTATGCTGGCTGCAGTGACTGGGGAGTGGGGAGTGGCTCTCCCCCAAAATATCAAGTGCACTTCACCCTGTTGAGACCCTGAGCCAGGAGTGTAGATGGGTCTCCTTCCCTTCAGCAATAAATACACATGATCTGTCTTAGTGCATTTTCTAGGTCTCCACTACTTGTCACAATCTCCTCCCAGACCCCCTTTTCACCAGCAACCCAGTTGAAAAACACCAAGAATAGCAACAAGCAACTTACTTTATCTGGATCATCTCCAGCCAGATCCTTGATTTTCTGCACAATCTTGGTGCACACGGAACATCTAATCAATGAGGCAGGAGCCCTGTCCTTCTCTACAAGTCCCTCCTGACAACACAAACAAAAGTGATTAGTAGCCTCAGACACTATTTTGATGCTTTAGAGAAATTATTAAGGCCTAAATCAAATTGTGAGTTCCAATTAAAGCTGACCCATTGGAACAATGAAAATGTAGCCAATAAACACTTTTGTAAATTTTGTTGATTCAGTGAGTCTTCTCTAGTTGAAACTAAGCAGTTGGATTTAGGCCTAGGTTTACCCACTGAACATAAAGTGGGTAACAGGGCTATTATTTTCTGCATAAAACTAACTAACTGTTAGTTCCAACTAGATAAGATCCATTAAAGCAAATCTGACTTGAACTGTTTCTAGAAGGCTAGATGATTAAACTGAAGGTGTCATACTTTGGATATATCATGAGATGAAGTGACTCATTGGGAAAGACAATATTACTTGATAAAGTTGAAGGTGGTAGGAAAAGAGGAAGACCATATTACAGGTGGATTGATTCAATCCAGGAAGTCACAGCCTTGAATTTGCAAGACCTGAGCAGAACAGTTGACAAACAGGGCTCTCATTCATAGGGATGCCACAAGTTAAAACTGAGTTGACGGCAAATAACAGTCATAACAAAAGGGCTATATATAAGGGAGTCTTGGCATATATTCCCCTCAGGAATATTCAAATCCCTCCTTGAATATTTTATATATTTTTAAAGTCACTGTCTTATCCTTTTGCTGAGGGGTATAAAAGGGAATAGGTACAGGAAGTATTCTACCAAATTGCTCAGTTACTAGTCATACTGAGAGAGTGTGTGTGCAATGGTTACAGGAGCAAAGACATCAGTGGCTTAGAGAAACAAACAAAAGACTTTGTAATGGGAAATCCATTCTAAGATAAGAAAGTTGATCAGAGTGCTAATTAATCTCACTTCATTATAGGGGAAAGCTGAGAGACGATCCGCAGGAAGAGAAGGGGTAAAAAAACATCCCTAAGAGCAGCAATTCCTAACTTGTGGTTGATGGACTCCTGGGAGGCTGCAGGGTGCTCACACAGGGTCCTCAAAGGCTTGAAGAAATGAAGAAAAGGAAGGAAGGAAGGCAGGAAGGAGGGAAGGACAATGATCATACCTTGATCTCAAAGAGCAGGAGCCTTTTGCTGGTGATAGACATCATTTGTACAAAGTTTCATTACAATATCTCAAACTGTTCAAAACTTATGAAGGGGCTAGTGGGGCTCACAGCAGTGGACTAGCTCATAGAAACATCTATGGATTTCTTAGGCACTGCTGGAAACTTTACAAAGATATGGACAAGTGGCAGGATATAAGATAAATGAGGAAAGGACAATGATGATGACATTGAACATGAATAAAAAAGAGCAAGTTGATTTGGAGAGCAGATCGGGATGTCAATTAACTAAGAAAACAAAATATTTAGGAATTATTATAACAAAAAAAATCAAGAATTATTTGATAATAATTATTTGAAGATATGGAAAGAGATTAAAAATGATATGGAAAAATGGAAAAACCTAAATTTATCTCTCCTGGGAAGAATAAATGCTTTTAAAATGTCTTTATTACCTAAACTAATGTTCCTTTTTCAGAATTTACGAATAATAGGAAGAGAGAAAGCATTTAAAGAATGGGAAAAGAATCTTCAAAAATTCATCTGGCAAGGGAAAAAGCCAAGGATAAGATTTAAAATACTTCAGGATGCAAAAGGAGGAGGATTAGATCTTCCATCACTGAAAATTTATTACTACGCATGCTGTCTAGATTGGATTAAAGACTGGATTCAATTAGAGAGAATAACTATGAAAGAATTGGAAGAAATAAATAACAGATTCAGATGGCATGGATATTTATGCTATGATAGATTAGCAGTGAATAAAGAGTTCAACAATCATTGCATCCGGAAGACACTGTTAAAGGTTTGGCTACCGATAAAACGGAAATATTATACAAAACTTCCCATATGGGCTTCACCACAAGAAGCATATAAAATTGCCTCAACAAAACAAGGAAATTTATTAACATATCAAGATATATTGAAATGGGAAGGGGATAAACCGAGAATGTGTACAGTAGAAGAATTAAAGGCTGAAGGATATGAGCTAAGCCGACTCCCATGGCGACAACTCAAAGAAAGATTTAAAATGGATCAAAAACTGTATGGATTTGAGAGAAAAGAGAACAAATTAGACTTATTGATGAAGGGGAATCAAAAGAAGAGAATCTCTAAATTTTATAAATTATTGTGGAAAAGAGAAATGGAACCAGAAGTAGTTAAAGATACAATGGTTAGATGGGCTCAGAATGTGGGACATCCAATTGAATTAGAAGTTTCAGAGAAAGTATGGAAAACTGATATGAATTTACACCAAACTTAAATCTAAGAGAAAATTTTTATAAAATGCTTCATAGATGGTATATGACCTCAGAAGATTACAAAAAATAACTAAAAATGGGAATGCGAATGTTGGAAGTGTGATGAAAAGATTGGGTCCTTTTTTCATATGTGGTGGACTTGCAGAAGGGCAAAGAAGTTCTGGAAGGGGATACATGATGAAATTCAAAGAATTTGTAAAGTTAACTTTGAAATGATACTGGAATTTTATTTGTTAAATATGTTAGGGCAACAAAGGGAGATAAGAAGCTACCAGAAGATATTGCTATATTTGATAACAGCAGCAAGGTTGACATATGTGCAATATTGGAAAGAAAAGATAGGGTTAGAGGCTAAGGTTAGGGGCACAGAACTTAGGAGAATGGAAATTAAAAGTTCTGGATATGGTAGAGACAGAAAAATTAGCATTCTCTTTGAAAAACAAACCTATCCAGAACTTTGAAAGGGAATGGAAAAGAGTGTTGGATTGGATAAAAACACAAATGTACAAAAACTAAAGAAAGAAACAATGTAATTGTTTTTCTTTTCTGTAAATGGAAATGTAACTGTTCTCTTTTGTAAATGGAAACAAAGAAGATTCAACTGGAGAATATAAATATGGAAGGGGGGAGAGTGTGATATATCTGAAATACGTGTATATCCACTCTGTTTTTTATGCAATTAAATCTTTAATAAAAATATTTTTTTTTAAAAAAGAAATATCTATGGATATCTTAAACTGCAGTTCAAGAAAAAGCCCCTTCCATCAACTTCCCTTAACTCACTCCATTGGTTTCAGTGGGACTACTCTAAGCATGACTCAGTCTGGATCAAGTGCATGATTTCAATGGGAAAACTTTTTATTCAGCCCTCTACATTTGCCAGGGTTAGGGGCACAGAACTGTCGCAAAAGTGGAAAAATCACAAATAGTGAAATGTGTGTTTGTAGGAAGGTGGCCCAGGCATGGAGAGGACAGGTGTCACTCAGGGTCTAAACCAGGTCAGGGAAAGGAGAGGGAAGTGGGGGGGGGCGGTCGGCAGAGTGGCCTTATACTTCCTCTCTCTTACCTGTCTCCCTCCAGGGGGGCATCTGGAGAGTGTAATCTATCCTTGGCTGGCCAGGTCGTGGAGGAGGAGGAGGAGGAGAAGGAGGAGGAGGAGGACGACGACGACCACGGGATGGTTTTTAAAGGGCTGTGTGGCCTGATTGCAGCCACCAAGAGGGAAGGTTCCCCCTGGGAAAAAAGCTCCTGAGGTTAGGAGGCAGGAGTTGAAGAAATTTGCAAATAATCAATTCTGTGAAAGTCAAACTCACAAATGTGAAGGGCCGACTGTATTGTAAATCTATTTAGTGAAATATTTATTAGTCTAACATCTATCATACGAAGGTTGTAACTGTATTATATAATCTTCCTCTAAATGTGAAGGAAGGTTAGAAAGAGAGGATGAAAGAGAAAGAAAAGAGATAAAGGGATCTGGCTCCCTGAGGTCAAAATGGTCGACTCCAGTCAGAAGCTGATGCGGCTGGCAGCTGAATCTTCCTTCAACACTGGCAATAGGACAATACCATCTACTGACTGCTGAAGTAGCAGAGGGAGCATCACACTAAGAGTTCCAGCTTATGGAGACACAGAGAAAGCTATGCAACACTGACAGATTTGTCCCCAAACATATTGCTGCTGGTGTCGCTCATTCTCTTCTATGCTTTTTGCCTTTTAAATGAATGATGGAATGCAACTGTAGTGGTGCCAGTATGTGTCACATGGCTAGAGCAATGTTTGCTGGAGTAGGGGACTGGAGACATCTGCCTTTTTGCTTGCGTACCCAGGGCCCTTTCTCAATAGTGCTACCTGTAATGCCTTGGGAGAACATGATTAGGCAAGACAGACAGCCCTAGCCAAGGTGACAGGAATGGTCATACAGAACGGACAACAGCCTCCTCTCTGTACCTTCCCAGTTGCTCTGTCAAGTGGTTGGGACTATAGAGATGATAGGCTACAGGAGTGACTACAAGACAGATGTGAATAAGTTTCTGTCTTACCGAAGGAGAGCTCCACTCATAAATCCAGCAGTAATCTTCCTTCTTACATTTGGCAGCAGTAGCCACATCCTTACACCAGGATTCTGGATCTTGCAAACATGCCCCAGGACTATCCAGATCAGACCCAGCCAAAACTGTCAAACAAAACAGCATAAGTCAGCCTTGTAACATACAGAGGGTTTTAGAATGATGCCTGATTTGCTACTACTAATACTATAAATATCCTGCCTCAGGTGCAATGCCTTAAAACAAGAGAGTGTACAGCAGTAGGGCGGAAACAAGTGCTGTAGCTGACCCTCTCTCCAGGGTCTCTTGGATGGGAAAAATGCAATAAAAGCTATTAAGGTAAAATCTACTGTGGAGGATCTTGGAGTCAGTTCTCCAATTGCTCTCCAACTGCGAAATTAAGGCAACAGAAAACATCTGCCACTTTACACAGGAGTACTATATTTAGAGATGCTTCCACCCTAAGAGTTTAGGATGATATTCATATTGCTCTGAAGCAGGTAGGAGGAAACACAAGTGCCTGTCCTCCTCCTCGCCAGAATTAAATACGATAATAATACTTTTATTAACTATACATTTGCTGCCATTTTTACGACACTCTAAACTGGCTGTTTGAGGTTGCTGTCTCACTTTGCTTGATTGTAGAGATGGCCTTTAGTAATAATTGGGATGATATGATGCTGGACAATTCACAACTACATTTGTTGCATCAAGCACAGGTAGCTCACAGGTGGAGGGTGCTGTCAGGTGGGAGGGCTGCAGAGGGGGCATAGATGGTGGGAGTAGGACAGGGAGACAGTGGGTGGGAGGGCTGCTGCCGCTGCTGCTGCCTCTGCCTCCAGAAGGCAGGCAGGGGTTGGCAGCAGTTAGGGGGGCTGCTGCTGCCCCTGCACTGGGCCAGGAAGGAACCTGGTGGGAGCAGCGGGCAGCGGCAGGGGGGCTGATGCTGCCACTGCCACCACCTCTGCACAGGGCCAGGAAGGACTCCGATAGGGGTGGGGGTGCGGCGGTGGCTGGCCAGGCCTGGGTGGGAGAGTGGAGGATGATACTTCTTTGTGCCCCCTTGGTATTGGCACCCAGGGCATGCGTCCCAGTTGCCCCACCCTAGATATGCCTCTGAGTCACACTCTCTTAGCCTCAGAGGAAGGCAAAGGCAACCTCCCTCTGAACAAATTCTGCCAAGAAAACCCCAAAATAGGGTCACCTCAAGATCACCATAACTCAGACAGGACTTGAAAGCATACAACATCAAAGTACCCTTCTAACTGATAATTCCTAACAGGTTCAACTGTGTAGAAGCCTTGGTGCTTCTATTTTGCCTGATATTCTCAGAGGAAGCTTAGTCTCTTGGCTAGTCTGGACAGGAGGACTTGAGCCCCCTCTGTCCCTTACTTCTAGGGTCAATGTCCTCATGGTTTGAAATCATCCTGGTGGAATAGAACTGGAGATGGGAAATGCATGCCTTGTGGTCCATATCTCCCACGTGAGTGCTTTCCTCATGTTAGGCACTTCTAGTTTGAATGAATGAGGGAACTCTCTCAGATAGCAGCAATAGCAGCCCATTACCTCCATCTTCTCCTGGTGATTAGCTTTCCTTGGAGGACAGAGGTATGCATGCCAAATAATCTGTCCTGAAACCCTCTAAAATAGCCTGAGACTCTTAGGATCCCAGGATCCCTTCCCATCACTGGATGGAAAGGTCAATTGCCTCTTCAATCAGCTTTTGTACATGCTAGAACAAGCAGGTCTCCATCTTAACCTCAGGCAGCAAAATGTCTTAGGATGCATCCTATTTCATCGATGTCCTGCTTGTATGATTTAGGGCAATAGAGTATACTGTTGGAAAGAATGGTTGGAAAAGCTCAGCTATAACTTTAAATAAAGAAATGGAATGAAACCCCACAACCCTCATATCTTACCTGTGCCAACAGCAATGCTCAGGTACAAGACAAGTATAAAAGAAGTCATTGTAGCTCACCTGTCCAATGAGAAAGACAACGTTTTCCAATCTCTCTTTTACAAGTGCTCCCAAAAATCACATGGCACTTGCATGAACCAATTGGAATGTGTGATCATCAACAGCAGAGCTTAAAAGGGCATGTTGTGGTTGCTCAGGTCTTGAAGCTGTGGCCATTTTCCCCCCTACTCTTGAAATCCTGGAAATGGGTTAAACAACAATAAAGTGTGAAAATTAGACTTGTTATTCTATGTGCTTGTGGTGTGGTATGAACACATGTTTGCTGTCCCAAAATACCACAGAAACTATATGTCTCAGGATGCAGCAAAGAGGTTTTCAACCACATTTTAAAAATGTGGTCATCACATAAATATAACAAAGAAACAAGAGGTAGGTCTCACTGCTATGGTCTGTCTTCAGCCAGTGTGAGAATGGGGTGAGGGTGAATGAGCTTGGTTTGGCATTTTGAATTTTGCTCAGATCACAGAATGATTCACAAGCAGAATCCATGAGTCCTCCTGTAACTTCATGGTCAACCTTGCTGTTTCCTATAACTAGCTTGTCAGAATGTTGCTCCCTGGAAATCACCATTCTGACTCCAGTGTTCTGAAGGCCAAACTAAATATAGGGAAGTCTGGGCACTCTCAGAACAATTGGAACAAAAATAAGTTCTAGATCTCATCAACAAATTGTGAATAATCAAGCCACCAGCTCGAGATGGTATCTAGCCAAAAGTTCTCAAAGAACTTTTTAAGAAACATGAAATTGTAGGTTTTCTGACCAAAATAGTGACATGGCGAAATTTGCTGGTAACACAAAAAGCTCTGTCAAAACTTGAATGGGCAGTAAAATGACAAATGAGATTAAATACAAGTGAGTATAAAGTGATACATATTGGGACAAAATCCTCAACTTCACATATACACTGATTGGACTTGAGCTGGCAGTGACTGGCCAAAAAGAGTATTTTAGGAACTAGGGTAGATAGCTCCAGGGAAGTGATGATCCATTGTATATCTAATGTGAAATATTCCATGCTGGGCATAACATTCCCTCCAACATTTCACAGATAAAAACTGGGACGCATATGAGACCATGAAACATCAGAGTGTTGTCAAGATGGCAAAAGTTATTAATGAGGATAAGCACACAAACAGCTAGGGCTATTTCTGCACAGCATCACTAAAACACAATATCTGGGGGTTGTAGTTGTTTCAGGGGTCATGATTCTGCACAACATCATTGCCATCCAGTAGCCAACCCGTCCACAAGCATCACTAGAACGCTATATTTCAACTCTAGAAGAAATCTGTTTTGCACGGCCTCAATTGTTTTATTCCCATTGGCTGGCTAAATGCAGAAATGTTAAAGCACTTCAAAACACTTCCAGAAAATGGCAGAGCTGGCAGTGGGCAGACTGTGGGCATTCCCAGCTAATCCCCTCGACCCTTTTCGCCACCCCACAGAAGACAGGGAGCCACCATTTTAAGGTTCCATGTGGCCAACATGGAGGAGCAGCAGAGATAACATAGCACGTCATGATAAGTGCTTAAATGCATTGCTCCGGGGACATTAATAATTGTCCCCCTGTGTGTGGAATTTTTTTTTTTTTAATGGTGCTGAGTGTTATGGCTTGTGACCATTATAATATTATATTCCCCTCAGGAATGGTCCTGAATGGAGCTTTGCTGGATAGAAGAAATGGTGTCTATCCACCACCCAGATCATCTGAGGGACTTCTGTTCCCCTTTGTTCCCTGTTTCGGGGTAAGCTGGGGAAGGGGGGGTGCAGCTTCGCCACCTGATAAGCTTTCCTTGCTTGTTCCTTAGAGATTCCCCAGAGGCCTCCAGACTACCTCCACTGGTTGGTCTGGGAGAACACTGGGATTCCCAAGAGCTCCAAGATAATTGCTGCATGTTGATTCTCCATTCTCCAGCATAATTTTAACATTATACTTTTTTAAAAAGTTAGTAGTGGGAATAGCATAACAATATAATTCTGATGTAATCCTACTAAGGACTAATGCCCAGAGAAACCACTGGGTTCAGAAAATGTTTCAAGAATAATGTACAAAAGCCGAACTGGGCAGGTATTGTTTCATAGAAAAAAGCTCTGAAAAAAATAGAGGAAATGACATGGTGTGTATTTGTCATCTCAATTTGAGTAGGAAGTGGGGGTAGTTCCATAACAACATTATTATGTAATTATGAAGTTGCACAATTATGCTATTATGTCTTCCTTTATAGAAAAGAGTAATAAGGTAGGAGGTAGAGAAAAATAGGTGGTGTAAATAACATTGTTATTCATATGCAAAAAAGCAAACGTGGGAACTAATGGTACAAATGCAGTAACTGTGCAAAAGAGGGCATTGCCATTCAACTACATTTCTAAATACAAATGGAATACTTTAAAACAACTGAGTCGTGTGATATGCTGCTGAGAAACAAGAAGGCATATAAGCATGCTCAGATGAACCCCAATATATGCAGAATGGCAAATCTTATTTTAATCCAAAAGGGAACAAACAGTTCAGTAATGACTGTTTATCTTCGTTGGTCTCCAGGAGCCACAGAATGCTGAGTGACAACTGGATAAAATTAGAAAGGAGTAATTAGAGGACAGATACATTCCAACATTTTGCTCCAGCATTGACTTGTATCATTTTTAATGTCAGTCTCAGCTGCAGAGCTATACAAAAAGGTAAAAGATTACAATATGCAACTAACGAAGTGACCTGCACTTCACAGATTCTTACCCAAACAAAACCGGATGTTGTTATGCTGTGACAGATAAACATGTTTATTCTCTCCTAGTGACTCTTGGGGGAAAGTTTCACATATGTAAGGCCTTCTAATCATATCATATATAACAATGTTCATAGTGCCATCCATGTAGCTTCTAGGGTCAAAGAGTTCTTTTATGACCACTGAAATACATTTTACTACTTAAAACAGTATGCCAGAAATCTTGAAATCTCCCATCCACTTTTCCAAATTCTGCTTTGCAGGTATACTTTCACAGTTCAGAGGAGGGCCATCAAAATGGTGAAGGGTCTGGAAGCCATGCCCTATGAGGAGCATCTCAGGGAGCTGGGTATGTTTAGTCTGCAGAAGAGAAGGTTAAGGGGGGACATGATAGCCATGTTTAAATATTTGAAGGGATGTCATGTAGAGAAGGGAGTGGGCTTGTTTTCCACTGCTCCAGAGACTAGGACAAGGAGCAATGGATTCAAGCTGCAGGAAAGGAGATTCCAACTGATCCTCAAGAAGAACTTCCTGATGGTCAGAGCTGTTCAGCAGTGGAATGTGCTGCCTCAGTGGAGTGTGGTGGAGTCTCCTTCTTTGGAGGTTGTTAAGCAGAGGCTGGATGGCCATCTGTTGGGAATGCTTTGGTGGGTGTTCCTGAATAGTAGGGGGTAGGACTCAGTGGCCCCTGTGGTCTCTTCCAACTCTATGATTCTATGATTTTATGAATTGTTCCCATCAACAATGAGTCATGTGGCTTTGATTCTTGATCTTAATAGTGCAATGAAGAGCTATGCAGACATGTATGAAACATGTAAATTTGGTAAGGAGTGTAGAAGCAACTGGGAAGCAATTCAAAAAGGAATCAGAGCTGGGATATAAGAAGCCTGGTAGATGGAGATGGTCCATCAATAACACTCACCAAGAAGTTTCTTGCTGTTCCAGGAGCATCATTAGCCCTGATCTTTATAATACAAATTTCAGAATTCCTCCTCCTGAGCTGGAGTCAGGCAGAAAAAGCACTGTCCTTCAGATATACATGACATCTTATTTAGATTTCCTCTCAGACTCATTGCCATTGTTACTCCTACAGTCACTGGGATGGCTGTTTGTGTGTTCCTTATTTACACAGAGCAGGACTAAAGTACTTGTAGTAGAAGGGGGGAAAAGGTTGAAACAATATTTTGGCCATTTGCCTGAAATGTTTTGAACGTTCATTTGCATTAAGCAGGGGTAGGAATCATGCTGCTTCCCAGATACTGTTGAAATACTACTTCCAGCATTTTTTACCATTGGCTATGCTGACCAGGGCTGCTGGGACTTGTAGTTCAACAGCTTCTGGAGGGCTACACAATTCCCTCCCTTGACCTAAAAACTAACAGAAGTGGCACTAGGGGCTCTTCAAAACTGGTCTAAAAAGGTGTTAATTCTTCTGATATAGCTTCTTGGCCTTTACCGGTAGTTATCATCTCTGTGTCCATTTGTTCCATGCTTTTTGGAGGCTGTTTGCAACAGCTTCCTGGATCTGCACACAGGTGTTTGGAAGAGCTCTTCCAAAGGTGTTCCCCCCCACCTTAAACAGGGGCACAGTTGACTGAAGTAGTCCTATGGTGTGAAAGCCATTTTTTTCCTTCTTGGATTGTAATTTTAAAAAAAAGAGTTATAGACTTGTAATACAAAAGTGTCATTTCACTGATGCGCTATAGCAGTGTTTCTTACGTGATCTGTTGTCAGGGATAAGCAAAGTGTTTTTTCCAATGTGTCAGAGACTGACACCATACCTGTGTCGATTGACTGTAACTGTTTCTTTCTGTCCTGGAGACTCATCACAGACTGACAGCCAATAGCTCATGGGCTAGCACTGGTCTATGAATCATTATTTGGGGTAGCAATAGGGCACAGCATAAATCTAAGGCCATTTCTACATGGCATTACAGTCCTGTTATGGGGAAGGGATGGCTGTGGTCCATGGGCCATGCTTCTGCACAAATTTATCGCAGTACCACTGCTATCCTATCCCCACCTGTTGCAGTTGCGGGATATTTGCTTGACAGATTAAATCCATTAAGTGTCCACGATCATGCAGCATTCCTATCTTTACCTGCCATGAGGAAGGGGAGGAAGTGCGATTGAGACACTTCTTTTTCCAGTGCAGCAAGGGAAAGAGCCCGGCTGCACTGCAGAAGGCAGGTGCGTGTTGCTCATACTCCCTTCCACAGGGAGTGGGCTGGGTGCAGAGGGAAGCATTCCTGTCACACTCTCTTCCCAGCAAAGTCGCTGCCGGGATTGTGGTGGGAGGATGATGGGATAAGGTAGCATGTGGAAATGGCTGAAAAGAAAAGAAAAAATGATGAGAGAAGAGAACATATTGTTCCAACATGTCTTATAATTTTAAAAAAATTCCACTTGAGGCTCAGAATAAAACGTTGAAACTTGTCCCGGGAATTGCCAGAAAATAGTTCAAGACAAGAGAATTGTTAGGTTAAGAGAGAGAGGGAGAAAGACTCTAGCAACAAAAATTGAAACTATCCAGTACTTTTGCCCTGCCTAGGAGAAACCTGAATTTCTGAAAAAATGTATTCCACAGCCATAGGACCACTTTGGTGGAGGCTCTGTCCTGTTTCCTAACCATTCATGCCTATGAAGACAAACAGATGGGAAATAAAGCTGTGAATGAATATCATAAAGGGTGGGCAGGCTCATGTGGTAAAATATACTTTTTCATATAACATGGCTCCAAACTACAGGGATCACAAAACTCCCTTGCTGCAAAGGCTCCATTGTCTGCCGGTCCATTTCTAGGCACAATTCAAAGTACTGATTTTGACCCATAAAGCCCTCTGTGGCTTGCATTCAGATTATTTGAAGGACATATCTTCCTTTGTGATCCCATTAGAGCTCTGTAATCGTCTCGACAGGGTATCCTCTCAATCCCACCACCTTCTCAGGCTCATTTGGTGTGAACAAGGTAGAGGGCATTACTGGTGGCGACTCTCAGACTTTGGAATTCTCTCCCTAGAAAGGCTAGGAAGGCCCTGTCCCTTGCTCTCCCTCTGTCAGCAGCTTAACACATTTTTGTGCAATCAGACTTTTACAGACTGAGTGGAGTTGGGCTTTTTATGTTGTATGGTTCTGTTTTTAAGGTTTTATATAGTCTTTTAATGCATTTTAATATTTGTAATGTTTAATGTTTTAACTTCATAAATTGTTTAATTGATTTTAAATCTTATATTTATATTTTTATTAATGCTTTTGATTATTTTTAATTTGCATTGTTTTAAATATGCTGTTGGCTACCTTGAGTCCTATTATTGGAAGAAAGGCAGAATATAAAATAATAATAATAATAATAATAATAATAATAATAATAATAGAAAACTTTCAGACATCCCAATTTTCTTCAGAACAACCTCTTTCAGCTTCAGTTTAGTGATTTCTGCTGTAGAACAGCTGAGAAAGACTGAAAATAAAATGTGGTTATTCTCCACCCATGCTTTTAAACCACTTGTAACTTTAAGATAGCATCTGTATTCTCAAAGAGAAGTGTGCAAACCACTGTGGTTTGTCTTTCAGATGTTCTGTCCTGCCTGTGCCACAATTCCCATTTCAAATGTCAAATGTTAATTCCCATGTCATCTTCTAGCTGTCCTCCCTTCCTTCTTTGTACAAACATATACAAAGCCTGTAGAGTTGCCAGCCTTCTCAGCTGGCAGGATTTTATCCAGCTGCAAGGCATGCCACCCAGTGCCCACTTGGACTATCATTTGGCCTTGATTCCAAGCTTTCATCTTTCAAAAAAGTCCCAAATCTCCATCTTTCTAGGAGCATGATTTGGGCACGAAACGTACCATGACTATTCTAACTGTCTTGGAAGAAGTAAGCCTGGCCCTGCCTTCAAATACGTTTGGCCAAGAAATGAAGCCTCATGCCTATGATGGACTTTTGTGAGCCACCTTTTCTAAGTTCCCATTCCCAGTTTCTTGGCTTAGTGTTAAAGCTCTGTGAGAAAGTCTGTCTTTGGGAGGAAAATCCAACTGAACTCTGTTTTGTGCAGCTGCTGGCAAAGATGTGTAGAAAACAATGGAGACAACAACAAAAACATTTTGTTATCTTCTGAGACTTGCTTGAAAGTTTGTTCCAAAATACACCCAGGGATTATTTTTTTTCTTTCACCAGTCTCCGCTTGTCTTATTATTTCCATTTTTATTACTGGGGTACAGATCTATGCTTTTTAATGTAGTGGGGGTAGCCGGTGAGGCAGGTTTATTTATTTTTCCCTTTTCCCTGTGTTTCATGCATATCCAGTTAGAGATTTTGATGGCAGCTGCCATTTGCCTTGCCTGTTATAAGCAAGCATACATGGCCATTAGAGCATCAGCTAGAGCAGAATTCCTCTCTTTCCCAACTCAATCTGTTGACTGTAGAAATGCTGCTACAAAGTTTGAACCACTTTGGATCTTGTATGAAGAAGATAGGCTATAATTAAAATCAATCAATCAATATAAATCTTGTACCAAAAATCTGTGTTTCTTCAGCCTTCTTTCACCAATGCTAATACTGCCTTAAAATGTCCAGCTAGTCAGAGGTTGGAAATGAAAAGAGATGAGGGACATTAATAGCACTGTAAAAAGGAACTTCTTTGTCAGAGACTTTGTTAATTGAGATACGCCTGTAATGTGAATTTTTCTTAGATGTCCAGAAAAAAAAGATCCATTTTACAGGAATCATTTTGGGATCCCCCACTTACCTGATGTGGGGGGGACACCCACCCATCTTGTCTCCTCACAACCATCACTGCCTGTACTACCTGCTGTTTTGAATTCATACACTAAATATTCAAGGTTGATTTAAACTCAAATTGACTTCAAACTTTATGTGTAAAAATACATGTAAAAATAGGCCTCTTTGGAGTCTGTCCCTGGCTTGCCTGGCAATAAAGAATATGATAAAATACTTACTGCCTAGTTAAATGAAAAGAGCTCTCTTGCCAAATTTAAAATTACTACTTTTCTTCTTTTCAGTGTAAGTTTGTCTGCCAGGAGACCTTTACAGAAAGATTTTTTTTCCTCATGGATCTTGCTTATTTTTCTTTTCAAACCACATTATTATACTGCATATATGCCATTATCTGGATTCAGGCCCTGAATCCGTTTTTTTTTTTTTCATTTTGCTGATGCCTTACTTAAGGGCTATTAATGTAAAATCAGTAGAGATTTTTGACATTTTTTTGTTGTTGCTTTTAGCTCCCCTATCAGAATTTCTGGTTATTAAATTTCTTTAGTGAGGACTGGATGTCTCTCCTTTGTCTTACACAGGCAACTAAATACATTCTCATGAACTCAAAGAATTAGAGCAACATAATCACATAAGAAGAGATCTGCTGGATTAGACCTAAGGCCTATTCAGTGCACCAGCATCCTGAGCCAACCAGATATCTATGGGACTACCACAAACAGGATATGGAAGCAACAGTACTTTCTACTTATTCCCTTCAGCAACTGAACTTCTAGAGGTATTACACAGCTATTCTGACTAATAGATTCTAGAAGTATTACACAGCTATTATGTGTAATAATTATTATGTGTAATAATAGCTGTGTAACAGCTGTTATTCAGAAGAATTACATGGCTGATTCTAGGGGTATTACACCGCTATTATGACTAGCAGCCAGTTATTGATACCCTTAACCTCCATAAATTTGCTAATCCCCTGCTAAAAGCCATCCTTTTTTAAAGTCATTCAAGGTGGCAGGAATGATCACACCTGACAGTAGAGAATTTCACAGTATAACTATGGGCTGTGTGAAGTAGTACTTCCTTCTGTCTCTCCTATCTCCCCTTAGAATCTAGGATAACCCTAGATTCTAGCACTATTAGATAAAAAACACCTATCTATGTACTTTCTTCACACCATGCAAATCTTTTATTGCCTCCGATCAAGCCATGAGGATAACAGCACCTCCTTCTCATGTTTCATAATAACTGGTATTCAGATACTGGTAAGAATATATAGCCATCATGATAACTAACCACTAATTTAATCCTTTTATCTCTGTCCAGGTAGGTGTCTGTCAGTAATGAACACATTCTCATTCCATACAATACAGCTGGCAAGGTGCATTTTAAATGAGTGGTAACATTCTACAAATGAGGGGAGGGGGTTGTGGGATATTTTGAATCCATCTTTAACTCATGCATCCTGGCAGCATCATAGACACAATGCCAGGCTAGACTCCACAATGCTCCAGTCCAATTCTTAAAATGAAGGCACCTTGCTCAGCAGCACAGTGCATATTTGCCTTGTAGAAGGTTTCCACTTCAATCCCTGGGCAATCCAGGTAGAAAGAAGAAGGAGGGGGAAGGAGGGGGAAGGAGGGGGGAGGAGGAACAACTGCTGATGGTCAGAGCTGACAATACTGGGCTAGATGTGGGGGCCTCTAGTTTTCTTATTTTTGGAAATTTGCAGGGAGGTAGGTTAGTCTAGCTGTTGTCTGAGAGTGCTTTTCCTTGGAGCCCTATGGTTTTTGGTTGTGAGGGTAGGGCTTGACCAGGACACAGCTAAGGAAACCATTAGAACTGTTGGAGATGGAACTGATGACTCTGAAAAAAATGGCCATGTGCCTTTCCTTATTATGGAGATTACTTTCTGCATCTAGGCTCTTCTGGAACATGCAGATCTTTTGGAAGGGTGGCTTACCTCCCCCACTCCCTAAGGCAAAGATGGGAACTAAGTTGTTGTTCACTGCTGTCAAGTTGATTTCAACTTATGGCAACCCTTACGAATGAGAGCACTTTTGAAAGCACTTTTGAAAGTTCTGTGCTTTTTGAAAGCACAGAAATTCTGGATCACTCTGACAACTGCACTCTGTCAGACTGCACAGAGAAGCCATTGAAATCCATAAACACATGGACAACTTCAACAGGAAAGAAGAAACTCGGAAAGTAAACAAAATTTGCCTACCAATACTGAAAAACACTAAAATCAAGACTCAAAAACATGCCAATGAACACCACTCAGACCCTGGAGGCCTCAAGCCCCAGGAGTCCATAGGATGTTGAGAGTGGAATAATAGCGCTGTAACAGTCCAGCGTGGAAATGGCCCCGGTCCCCAGGGTCCTAGTCCCTGCTCACTTGCTCCTCACTCCTACCTACCTTTTGGATATTTCCACATAACGTTCACTTCAGTAGCACGGTACTTTTTTTTTTTTTTTAATAGTTTCTAGCAAGTGGCACTGATGAGGTCTAAGGCCAAGCACAGCGAGCATTACCTCACTGTATACAGACTCCAAAATATGCTAAAGCTTCTAAAAAATAGAAAGAAGGGGAACACGGGCAATCCAAAGTCTTAGGACCAGCCTCTGCCGCAGTTACTGTTCTCATCGTCTCAGCCCCCCCACCCCCACCCCCACCCCCGAACGTTGCACTACGACCCTGGAGAGGAGGGTTCGATCCCCTGCCCGCCCATGAAAACCCACTGGACGGGTGACCTTAGGCTCGTCACACACTCTCCGCCTCAGAAAACCCGAGACAGGGTCACGTTAGAGTCACTGTGCGTCGGAAACGAGGGCGCACGGCAACAATCTATTTAAAACAATCTGACCCTCCCCTCCAAAATGCAGCACGAGGAACCACTTCACTGCCGCAGGACACGGCAAGGATGCCGGGGAGCAGCCTCAGCCCTAGCCCGCAGGAGGGCGGTAATGAAACGATCGTAGCCTGTCTCGCCATCTACACTCCCTAAGGCTTTTTAAAAGCAGGACAAACGCCCTTCCCGACACACAAGAACTGCCAGCAAGACCACGAAGTCCCAACTTTTTGTTTTCTGTGTGAGACTGGGAGAACAAACGGTTGCCTACCCACATCAATTCAGAAATCAGAAATTCAGACATCGCCCACTGGAGGCTACGGGCAGCTTCCATTTCTCCCTCTGCGCCGAGTAAGGAGGAAGGCGTCAAAACTAACCAAGAAGTTATATTCCAAACAAAACGGCGACCACTCTCTCACCGTATAAGTCTATGGCCGAGGGAAACGCCATCGTCCGTACGTCATTTCCTTTCGGCGTTTCTCTCGGTGGGCGTGGTTTGCGCGCTGGTGCTCGGCGCGTTTTTTTCCTTCCCCCGACGCTTCCCTTCCTTGTGGAGGCGGGAGATGAGCTGCGGGCTTCTGCCTTCGCTCCGCGCGCGCGAGGTGAGCGGATGAAATGTTCGGCGGCGGAGCGTTAATGTCTCAGACTAGGGCCATTTCCGCACTAGCCTGTTCTAGCGCGATGGTTCCACTTTCAACCTCCTCTGGAATCCTGGGGTTTGCAGAAACTGCAAACCCCAGGATTCCAGAGGATGTTGAAAGTGGAACCATCGCGCTAGAACAGGCTAGTGCGGAAATGGCTTAGGATTGCCTTGCAAGCCCCGAGGGAAGGCTTTCGCTGAAGCGCGTCGATGCCGAGTGGCTGTATGTCGAGCTTGGGGTTGTCCCTCCCCCCTCCGCTTTTTGCTCCTCTTGTGTCAGAGGAAGAAATTCCACAGGTGACGCCTTTCGTAACGTGAACATGTGGGTTGGTGATGCGCTTTCAAGTCAGTCCAGACTTTTGGCGACCCTAAGACAGATAGACGCACACAGGCTGCATGCGCTGAAGCTGATTGAACAGGCAGTTGTCTTTTCCATCCACGTCAGTCACTGCACTTTGAGGGCTTGTTAATGTGTGTGTTCAATCTGTTTTTGACTTACGGACGTGTCACAGGGTTTTCTTGGCAAGCTTTGTTCAGAGGAGGCTTTGACATTGCCATCCGCCGAGGCTGAGAGAGTGTGATTTTTCCAGGGTCACCCAGCAAGTTTCCATGGCCAAATAGGGTCTGAACCCTGGTCTCCCAGAATCCTAGTCCAGCATTCAAATAACTAGCCAACATTTGCCCTTGAAACTTGAAGAGGACTAGAAGGTTAAATGGTTTCTGCCTCCCGTACAGCTGTTTTCCCCCTGGAACCTCAGTGTGACAGGTGGAAATCATGGTGGTGAAAATTTT
Source organism: Ctenosaura bakeri (assembly GCA_948474755.1). Taxonomy (NCBI): domain Eukaryota; kingdom Metazoa; phylum Chordata; class Lepidosauria; order Squamata; family Iguanidae; genus Ctenosaura; species Ctenosaura bakeri. The sequence goes on along the minus strand of CAOLHI010002383.1, from coordinate 260,704 downwards.
TCTGACATTTTACATCAGATCAATAAATGCATTTCTTAACATAGGTATGATGAGTGACATGAGAATGGTTTCTGCTAGTTGTGCATTTATTGTCTGTGACAAGTGAAAGCCAATATGGTTTGAGTGTTGGGCTAAGATTCTGGGAGATCAGGGTTTGGATCCCTGGTCAGCCACTAAAATCCACTGAGTGACCCAAGTCAGACTCTCTCAGCATCAGAAGAAAGAAATATCAAATCCTTTCTGAACAAATCTTTCCAAGAAAACCTTTTGAGGGCCAGAGTAAGCAGTACTAGGCAACTTATATACAGTAGTCATCTGCCTCAGTATAGGGTATGTTCATATGGTGTTTCTGCTTGTGATGGCATATGCATAGATGAGTTATTTTTGTCTGTAATACTCAACACTGCTGTCCCTCAGTGAAAATCACACAAGATTAGCTTAAATCTGTGCAAGCATGTATGTTTTGTTTTTGTTATTCTGCCCTTCCTCCAAAGAATTCAAGCCTGCATACATAGTTTTCACCTATTCTAGTCTCCATCTGATCTTCCTCTCCATTCTCACTACAGTCCTGAGAAGTACATTAGGGTGAGAAATAGTGGCAGAACTATGGCCTCTCCAGGAGCCTCATAGCTGTGTGGAAATTTGTATCTGGTTTTCCCCAGCCTGAGTCAACATCCTGACCATTATACCACCTGGCTCATCATGTGTATGCACACCTGCATTTCCTATCTCCACTGTTCTTTATATATATGACGAGATTTAGTTGCCCTGTGTCAGTATCCAAATACCACTGGTTGAATTGTTTTAGAACAATGTAATATTCCTTTACTTTTGGCAGTGGTAAGGGAAGTCTACCTATCTTTGACATCTAGTGTGGTTTTATGAGTGGAACATTTAATTTTAGATATGGGAAATGTATCTTCATTTAGTAATGAAGTTCACCTTGGGAATGCAACTCTCCATGTAATTGGCTTCCTGGGTTTCATTGTGGAGGGATTCCCCCCATGTTTTGCTGTTTAAGAGGAATACTGACAACAAACTGAACACAGTCAGGAGGTCTTTATTCATTGTCACAAGATTTGGTCATATCCCCTTAGACAGCTTTAAAAGCTAGACATCTGTTATGTTTTTCTCAGCCAATCAGATGCTTCAGAAAAGCCCACCAGCAGAGCATTAACTTCATTACCCTTGGTTTTTGGTTCCCCAGCAACTGGTATTTACAGGTGGGCTGGAGGTAAAACTAAGCCAAACTCAGTTGCATAAAGTACTGGGGTGCATTCCAGTTTTGAGCAGACCAAAGAGTGAGATCAAAATTTAGCTGAAAGTTCTTAGTACTTGTAACTATAACTTTGGAGAGGCATTACAGTGGAGAGATTAAAAAAAAAATATGCAGAACATGGGGATCCACTAAATGTTGGTGCTACTGGGAAGGGGGTGTAGACATCTAGGAAGTCCTGTGTGTGTATGTGCACCTTCAAGTCACCTGTAGACTTACGGCAATCCCATGAATTGCATAAGTTTTCATAGGCAGGGAATACTCAGAGGTGGTTTTGCCAGCTCCTTGCTCTGAAGTACAGCCTACTGTACCTGGGATTTGTTGACAGTCTCTCATCCAAGTACTAACTAGGGCTGAACCTGCTTAGCTTCCAAGATCAGACAGGATCTGCTGCCTTTAGGTTATTTAGGCTTCCTTGGGGAAGTCTAGTGGATTGTTTTGAGATTCCAGGAGTAGGATTCCCCACTCCAATACTGCCATTATGTCTAGTAACTCTCATTTATCTTGTCTGAGAATTTTATTTGATCCCATCAGCATATTTTGTGATAGCAAATTTAAGTGTGAACTTTATGTGTACCTGCTTTTGTAAAAGAAAGGGTGTTCTTGGGATACAAACTCATATTGTCAGTTTGACAGGCCGGTTCTCCAACCACTAAGGAGCATTATTTTCTTGCTGTCCTGTAGAAATTATCTGCCTAGACCTGTAGCCACCCACAGGCCATGTTCTCAGAGCAAGCTGTCCCATCTGGACAGAGCCTCCTGGCCTCCCCATCTGCAGTGGTCTCTACCTTTGCCCGTGTGCCTGTCTCCACCTATACCAACTGCTCCCAGAACTTCAGGCTTGGGGAGCGGACGTTCAATAGGCAGTATGCCCACATCTATGCGACACGCCTAATTCAGATGAGACCATTATTGGTGGAGAGAGCTCGACGCAAATGGGGTAAGTTTGCCGTCAAAACAATTTCTCTCTCTCTTTTTTGTGCTGTTGACATTTTTTGAATTGGGGGTGTTAGTTGTCGGATGCCTAGAAAAGTGCTGGTTGGGGGTATATATGTGCAGTGAAGGTTTTCTGACTTAGGATGTTTGTAGTTTTAAAGTAATAGATGTCAGCATATCAGAACTGTATATGACCTGTTAGGTATCTTTGATGTAAAAAGGGTTCATAAATTTGCTAAAATAAATAAATATAGTTGAGCTTCCTATGTTGAGCTGCTAAGTGTTTGGGACCAGAAACGTTCTGTATTTCAGATTTTTTTAGATTTTGGAGTATGGTGCCTTTTTGGAATAGCCTTGTGTTACTGCAGTTTTGGCCTCCTTGGAGATACCCCAAGATATCATTTTGATGTCAATAATTTGGGTCTCTTCCACCACCCCTCTCCACGTGTTTGTGAGGCCCCCAGACAAGCACAGAACTAGCCTCGGCCACTAATTGCTGGACATTCCATTCTCCACCCAGGCAGGCCAGAAATAGCCATATCACCGCTTTAGGAGACCTCTCTGCAAACACCCTCGTTATGTATGCACGCTGTTTACAAAGAACTCCCTGCCCCGAGCAGGTAATTTGGCAAGCTGAATACTCAAATGCCAAGCACTCTGCGTTTGCATACTGTCTACCTCTTTGTCAATTTGGACTTAACTCAATCATGGTAAATTGTGACCTTTCCAAAGCTTTGTCCTGTGCCCGAAACGTATTGTTTTCCCCAAGTACGGCATAGCCTGCAGTTACATTCTATAAAAATCCCTGATTCCGAGACCATCCTCGGATTGCTCCCGAGTTCCAGACCACCTTGCTGCCGCTTTGCTTGGCAAGCTTCCCCTCAGCTCCACGTGCTGAGATACATCGAACCCCAGCATTGTTCTCTATCTTCTTTCTGGGCTTCAGGAACAGGTTTCATATCACCTGAATCAACTATCCCTCTGAAAATCCTGCTATCATACTCACACCTTTATTTTTCTTAGTTATCTGTGTGCGTGTGTTGCTTACATTGTGTGCCTGTATTTAATAAAGATAATTCATTATTTCCGGCACGGTTTGCTTCTTGAATTGGCCTGACCCCGTAAACATTGGGTTACAAGATCCTGCTGCGTTACCCTGCCTCTCGTAGTGCCAAACAGTGCTCTTGACTAATTTCCCCATCTTGTGTAATTGTAAGGTTATTTAGGGGTCCCTCCCTGGACCCCCAGTAAACAGGGTAACACTCGCATCTCATTTATACATTGCTCATGTTGTGTACAAGACATGAGACTGGAGAGACACTGAGTATCTGTGAAATGGAGGGAATCCAAGTGTAGTGCTTGGTACAAATCCAAACTTCCTGCCATATCACAGATACTAGCTCACTCTGTCTTTGCTGCAAGCCATTTACTTTCATCTTTGAAGCAGTAGCTGCAGCACTCCTCAGATTTGAGAAATGAATGAGCAAGAGTGTTACAGCAGCCACCTTGAAGGTGGAAGTGGATGGCTGATGCCAAAAAGAGAGAAGCTGAGAATCTGAGAGACAAATGAGCAGGAACACCATAGCCACTGCCTTGAAGGCAGGAGTGGGCAGCTGGCAACAAAAAGTTTTGCTTTTTGGAGGTTTTCTGGTTTAGGATTTCTGGATAAGTGAGGCTCAACCTGTATTGTTTTGTTTTTTCTTGTGAATTCTATTCCTACACAATACATTCTACTTCATCTTATCCAATGCTAAATTATCCCATTGTCACAATACAGTTGGCTCTCCACATCTGCAGATTTGACTTTCACAGATTTGATTATTTGCGAGTTTCTTCAACCTCACCTCAGGCACTTCTTTTCCAGAGGAACCTTCCCTCTCTGTGGCTTTGATTTGACTGCACAGCCCTTTAAAAACTCTCCTCTGGTGGTGGTGGTGGTGGTCATGGTGGTGGTGGTGGTGGTCGGGGTGGTTCACCACCACCACCACCTGCTGCCTGGCTACCTAAGGATGGATCACAGCCCAATTTCTCAGCCCCACAAATCCTCTCCCAATGTCACCCCACACGCAAGGAAGGAGATGGATGTGATAGAGGTATAGGGCCACCAGGAGTGTTCCCTTGGAAACAAGCACTTGAGGTGAAGGGGGGCAGGGGTTGGAGAAACTTGCAAATAATTAAATTCATGAAAGTGAAACCCACAGATGTGGAGGACTGACTGTAATATATAACAATTTCCTGAGTATGAAATGCTTTGATTAATCTTCTAGTCACTACTGCGATACAGTTTGTCGTGTCCATGGCAAGCAGGCAGTAAATCTCAAGCAGCACAGTTCCTACTTATGAGGCAAGAGTCAAAGAATGTCCAAACAGAAAGGCAGCTTAGAGCAAACAAATCCGAAGGGGCAAATCCAAACCGTAGTCCAAACAGGCAGAGATCCAAGAGCACAGCACAGAGTTTCAGGGCCAAAGAGACCAGTTGCTGACCTTGTGAGGAAAGGCCAGCTGGAGCCCTCTTTTATCTATGGCTGCTGTCGCCACAGGTGTTCCCTCATTAGGGCTCACTTACTACTTACGGGCCGAGCGACGCAAGCCCTCCCTTTCACAGCATCTCTGCTGCAAGGTAGGTGTGTCAGCTGTGTCTTCCTCTGTTTGTTCCCCTGGCTTAGGCCCTTGTTGTGTATTATCTCCTTCTGGACCAGCTTCTGGGGACACTTCAGCTTCTGGGGAAGCCTCTGCTTTGGAGTCAGAATCGTCCTCCTTGCTGCCACAGTCTCAAGGCAGGGCATGACACCACTCTCCCCTCCATCATCTCCTCCCCTGATCCCCCCCCCCAGCACAGGCTTGCTGGGATACTGGTGGTGGAACTCTAGGACCAGGGCAGGGGCATGCACATCAGAGGCATCCACCCAGAAGCAGTTCTCGGGTCCATAGCCCACCCAGTCATTGAGATATTGCAGATGACCCCCACAGCGCTGAGAATCCAGGATTTGTGCCACCTCGAACTCCTCCTCCTCATCAACCTGAACTGAGGGGGGCGGGCGGAGGCGCTGAACCAGAGTCAGGACGGAAGCCAGCAGCTGGGATGAGCAGAGAGCAATGGTAGACAGGATGGATCTGAAGAGACGCAGGGAGCTGAAGGTGGAAGGCCACTGGATTTACCAGTAGGGGCTGATGAACCGGGCATCCAGTTTCTGACAGGGATGACAACAAGGCAGAGAGCCACAGAATCACCAACTTGCAAGGGAGGCCCCTGCCAGCACTTCTCGTCTGATCCCCGTTTGTAGGCCTGTCTGGCCGAATCCAGGTGCTCTTGGAGAAGGGCCTGGGTGGTCCGCAGTTCCCTCAGCCACTCATCTACTGCAGGCACCATGGAAGCAGGACCAATCGCAGGAAACAGCCGAGGGTGGAAACCATAGTGCTTAACGAAGGGAGTTTGCTGGGTGGAGGAATGAAGGGAGTTGTTACAGGCAAACTCTGCCAAGGGGAGTGACTCGACCCAGTTGTCCTGTTGATGGCTGATATAACAGCAAAGATATTGCTCCAGGACAGCATCGACCCATTCCGTCTGCCCATCGGACTGCGAGTGGTGAGCGGAGGAGAGGTGAGGCCAGATATCCAGCTGCTGCAGTAGACTTTGCCAAAAGCAAGCAGTGAACTGAGGGCCTCTGTCAGACACGATCCCCTCGGGCAGACCATGCAACTAGAAAACATGGTGGAGGAACAGCTGAGTGGTCTCCTTCGCTGTGGGGAGCCCAGGGCAGGGGATAAAGTGCACCATTTTGGTAAACGGATACACCACAACTAAGATGGATGTATTCCCTGCTGATGTGGGGTGGTCCGTGATGAAATCTGTGGAGACCACTTTCCACCTGTGGCAGTGGGCTCTAGCTGGTCTTTCCTCCCAGGGTCAGCAACTGGTCTCTTTGGCCCTGAAACCCTGTGCTGTGCTCTTGGATCTGGTCATCTTGGAACTCTGCCTGTTTGGACTATGGTTTGGATTTGTCCCTTTGGATTTGTTTCCTCTAGGCTTCCTTTCTGTTTGGACATCCTTTGACTCTCACCCTGTGAGTAGGAGCTGTGCTGCTTGAGATTTATTGCCTGCTTGCCGCAGACACGACACAGTCTTGCTGAACTTGTAGTGCTGTAAAAAAATACATTTATTATAATTATATTCTGCTCCACTGTGGGGTTCTTCTTCCAAGTTTCTGATCAGGTCCACACCTGCCTAGGTTCAGCATTGCTGTTGTACCAGGGTTCTCAGACTGTTCACTATCTCCCGAACTTGCTACTTTTTTTATAGGAACTTAGGAAGCTGCCAGGTTAGAGCATTGGTCCATGTAGACCTGTACTGTATAATGTGACTATGTACAGCTCTTCTCATCACTATACAATCCTTGTGACTGGAGATGCCATAGTTAAAGCCAGGAGCTCCTACAGGCAAAACTTGTATGTGATCCACTATTTTAAGGGATAGTTCCTCCTCATAGCCTAGCTTTTGTGTACAGTGTATCCTTGCTTAAGATATCATGATGTTTTGTTAGGAGCATCTTGTTTGACTACTGCAGTTTTCTTGAAAGTGAATTCTATATAAGAACAATATTTGTTTTACATAAGTTTCCTGAGGAAGGAGGGGAAACTGATGGGTATTGGTCGGAAGGAATGTCATGTCTCTGTTGCACTGTGAAAGAACGCTGGTTTTGTTTTTTGTTTTTTTAAATTGGAGAACTTAATATTTACTGCAAACTTTTTGAACCCAATTCCAACCCAAGGTTTGGTTGCCAGGAATCTTTTTTATGGGGTGTGCTTTATTTTTAACTTTATTGTATTTTTAATGCTTTTTTATATTAGTCTCTTGTAAGAAAGCATACAAAACATATATAACAGACATATAATCAATATGCAGATAAAATATTGCAGGCTAACAGGGATATATTCGTAATTCTGAAACGCGATACCCACTGATCTCCTCTATCATTCTGCCAATATTTCCTCTTACCTATTACCAAAGACATTGTTTATTTGAACCTCCAAAGAAACCACCCTTTACTGATTTTCCATATTCCCTATAAATTATTTTTTTTCTTATTCGTCTACAATCGAATTGCATATCGCTACAAAACTTACATTCTCAATGAAATATCAGTGTAGAAGTCAACACTTAACATATATCTATTATTATAGCAAAATTTTCCCTATGGTAGAATATGTGCTTGTTTCTCTGAGTAATTCATTTGATTTTAACAAGAGTTTAATTCAGTAAGTGCTAATGCTAAGAGCGTTACTAACACCATCAGTTATTCTTTCTTATAGTCATTTGTTTTTTTTATTTTTCATTTCTATTTTGAGAAAAATCTCATTTCTTGATCATGTAGTTAGTCACTGGCAACCATTCTTCTTCTAGTTTGTCAGTTGAGTTTCCAGTTAATTTATGGGATAGCATATCATATTCTTTCATTTCGTTTAGATTGAGGAGCCATAATTCAAGATTAGGAATGTCTCTAGATTTCCAGAGTTTTGCAAATTTAATTCTTGCGACAGAGACCATATATAGTAAACCCTGTCAATGTTTCTTGAGAAACTCTTTTTGAAACATATGGGTCATATGGGTCATATTTAGAAGAAAAACTCCTATTTGCTCAAGCTCTTTGCATGATCTGATTCGTGTTTCTCCTCTAGAGTCTTGAATTATTAAGTGTTTGTGTCTAATCCAGTCCTCTTGGTCTCCTGTCCATTTTCCTTGAAAGGCCTCTTGGGGTGATATCCTGCTTGGTATTTTGTTGTATGTTTTATTTTTAAAAGTTGTCCAAATTTTAAGCAAGGCCTTCCTGATAAAATGGTTATCAAAATCTTTATCAACTTTTGCTTTGCCATACCATAGGTACACATGAAACCCGAATCTAAGATCAGCGCCTTCCAGAGTCAAAATCCTTTTATCTTTCAGTATAATCCAGTCTCGAATCCAAAGAAGTCAATTTGCGTAATAATAAGTCTTTAAATCTGGTAGATTTGCTCCACCTCTTGTCTTCAAGTCTGTTAAGTTTTCCATTTTGTTCGCGTTTTTTCCCCTGCTCAGGTAAATTTAGACAACTCTGTTTTCCACTTGTAAAATGGTTTATCATTTGCTATGATGGGAAGGGTTTGAAATAAAAAATTCAGTTTGGAAGTATATTCATCTTTACCACAGCAATCCTGCCCAATAGCAATAAGCGTAGCTCTGACCATTTCTTCAAATCTTTAGTAATCTCCTTCCATAGTTTGTCATAATTATTGTTGAAAAGGTCACAATTTTTTTTGGTTATCCAAATACCCAGATATTGTATTTTTTTCTCCATCTTAAATCCAGTTTTTTTAAATATTTATTGTTCTTCTATCTTCCTTATGTTCTTGGTTAATATGCGGGATTTTTGTTGATTAATTTTCATATGAGCCAGTTCGCCGAAGATTTTCAGATGCTTTAAAAATTTGTCCATACTTAAAATTGGCTCTTCTAGAAAGATGACTAAGTCGTCCGTGAATGCCATTGGTTTATATATTTGATCTTTGATTTTAACTCCTTTTATATCTGGATCTGAACAGATACTTTTGTTTAAAACTTCAAGAACTGTTAGAAATAGAAGTGGTGAAAGTGGGCATCCTTGTCCCGTAACTTTATTGTATTTTTAAATGATTTTATACTATTGAAAATTTAATGACACTTTAATATGATAACTTGTTTAATAGTTTTTTTTAAAGTTTTTATTATCAGCTCTTTAGATTTATGTTGTTTGTCTTTCTGTTTGTCTTGGGTCCCATAACAAGAAAAAAGTAGGATGGATGGATGGATAAATAGATAAATCCATATCAGATGTATTTGAATTTAAGATGATTTTAGTGTTAATTTCTTGAACACAACTACAGTTCCAACCCCAAGCATACTTAATTAAGTCATTTTTGAATAATTGTTTTTGGGACCAGGCCTTTAAGTGGTTGGTATACCTAAGCAGTGGGTCAACAAATCTCTTCTTTGAATTATTACTTTGTTCCTGTCAGGAGAAATGCTTTATTCTAGCCAAGGGATTGCAATGTCTAGAACTCAAGCAATATTGGAAAACAGATGATTTTGCCAAATTACAGCTTGGAAAGATTTGCTTACAGTGATAAAAGATGAATTTCCATGGAACAAGTTTTATTCAGGTAATGAGATGTGTTGGCTGCTATTGTTACTTTGGAAAAGGAATAGTAAAAAACTGGCTTAGTCATCATCGTGTTAAATGGGAAAGGATGCCTACAGGTTCCATACATACAACACATCATATTATGGAACCCAGAGAGCAGGGATGGAAAGTATGTTTTGTAGGCCAATTTTTGCAGGTGGATTCAAGTTATGGTGATTTCTGAGAGACTGCATGAAAAAGTAGCAGCAGCAAGAAGAGGTATTGTGACACTTTTTAAAAGTGGGCAGATTTACTGGAGCATCTGCTTTCATAGTCTTGAGTCTATTTCATCAGACATATGTGTGCATGCATGCACAAAACACATCAAATCTATAACCATTCATATGGTAAGGAGAACTCTATACCAGGGGTGGGAAGAAAGTAGATTAAGATCAACTGCTAGGCCTCTGGACAATTTACAGTAGAATGGCAAGGATTTCTGATTCCAAATTGATTAACAATGGTACCAACAAATCGCCCTCTGACCTTCAAAAGTGCACTGCTGAAATGAAGAGCTTGGGGTAACCAGCAGTGGATTTTTTTTTCTCTGACAGACTCTCAGAACAAACTCTTTGGCTCAAAACTCCTTCAATTTAAGTGTGTCCTTTCATTTCACATTCAAACTGGTGGATCTCAGATTTTTAATTTTAAAAAACAACAAATTCCATTCTGAAACCTGCTGTCTACCCCCCCCCACACACACTTATAATTGAGAAAAGTTGGTTCATTTGCAAAATAAATCTTTTAGTCTTTAAAGTGCCACAGAACTTTAGTTTCTGTTTTCACAAATCCAAGCAAAGCGTGTGGATTTCCTTTGCTTTCTCCCATTCCCCCGTTATGTCTCTTTGTTCAGAGGTTCTTTTTGTCTTACTTTACAAATTATTCTTTAACAAGTATGCTTACTATGTTCTGATAAAGTGCAAGCGTGTAAAATAATGCCAACCAAACAACTGAAAAATCATTTTAAATTTAAATACAGTGTGCCTTTCTTACCCATGGTTTCTGGACACATGAATCTGAAACCTAAAATGGCAGTGATGCTATTACCCCAAACCATGGGTGCTACAAGGGCCAACTTGTGATGCCAGTACCTCTATTTGATAGTGGGGAATAATTAGCTCAAAAGAGGTGACTTGTGAGAGGGTGATATCATCGTGATATCTTGTCTACCAATGTCTACGGGCTCACTCAGGAAAGAACCAGTTGAAAAGTAAAATATAAGCTAAAATATGTTTTATTAACAAGATTCACACAAGTACACATAAACTCAAACACACACACACGCACAAAGACTAACTGAAGGAAAGGGAGGAAAGTGGGATAGAGGACATTGAGGGATTCAGGCGATATTTACTGGTCGAGAGAAAGTGGAGAAAGCAGCGATGTGGCTTAGGCACGACAGTTCTTGTTCGGAAATTGGACGGATAGAGTGGCATTTGGAATGGTGAGAGACTACACTGGACAGCCTAAAATCTGGAGTATTTGTACCTGAAAAATATCCTGCAGGTATGATTGTGACTTGCACTCCCAGTTAAGTGGACAATGGGAGCTGCAACACAAACAGTGAAGTCCGGATGGAGTTAGTGGGTTTAGTGTTTGGGTGACAAAGGGATAATGGTTGTCCTAATAGCTGAGTATTGTGGAAAGGTGGAAAATGTCCAGGTGTACAGGGACCAGGGTTAAATCAATCACAGTTTGGTGAGAACTTCCCTATTTCAGCTCTTAGAGTCCAGCTTGATATTTCACGCCCACTGTATTCAAAGTGGCCGCACTATTGTCCTGAACCGACTGGGTCTCTTGCTTAAAAGGTAGATGGGGCTGACCTTCCTTGCCATATTGCATTTACAGTCAGGAATTTGCCTCTTCCAGCATAACCTTGCAGTCACCTCAGGTGTCATTTTATATCAATGCTAATTAATATGTTGCCAATTGAATATTATTTGCCAATTAAACCATGCCAATCATGAGGGCTGCATGGTGCTATAATAATGTTGAAGTGTCTGCATGCATGTTACTGTCATTGAGTAAAATGGGACATGAGCATTTGCAAATTTCATCATTCATGGAGGTTCCTGAAACGGAACCCCCACATATACATTGAGCACACTGTAAGTACAGTGTATTTACCTGTGGTAGTCACTAGAGGCCAGCATCTATACTAGCTTCCATGAAATCTTGAAGTTTTTAGCAAGACATTTTATAGTTAGAATTAACTGGTATGGTACTCAGTGGAGTTTTTGCCGGTTATTTTTCTTTGAACCCCAAATTTGATTTAGCAAGGATATTTTGGTACAAGTAGATTTTTTTGGAGAGGTGGGTCATGGGATGAACCCATACAGAATATTAGCATTTTTGAATTCAAGTGAGATCAAAAAGGGACTCAGGCTGATTCATAGGGAAGCTGCTCCTGAGCTGAGCCAGTTTGGACTGCAGTTTTGAGGGTCATGACTAGAAACTAATTGGAGGTCGAGCATTCTGTTTTCAGACCAGGGCTTCAGTTTGAAGGAAAATCTGATTGTAGTACTATTTGTCATCCAGTCCACTCCTCTAGATTCACCCCTGCCTTTGAAGTTAGGTGCATAGTGGCTAGAAAAAGAATAATTTAGATCACTGGTAGAACATTATTTATGGAATGCCAATCACACAAAGGCCTACCAGAGGTTGATTTTGATGTCATTTCATCACCAAAAGAAATATTTTTAAATTTTGCCAGATTTTTACCATGTAATTTGTTGTTGTTGTTGGGTATCTTCAGATTGTTTCTGATTTATGGTTACTCTAAGGTGAACCTGTTACAGGATTTTCTGAGGCTAAGTCTATGTGATATGCCCAAGGTCAGCCAGTGGGTTTCCATCATTGAGGGGGAAATCGAACCCTGGTCTCCAGCACTGTAATCCAGTGCTCAAATCAGTACGCCACACTGGCTTCTGACATGTAATTCACTGTGTGATATTTGTCCTGGCTTTTCTGACATTATATGAAGAATTTTTCACATTGTTGCTCTGTTTGTAATTTTAGGTATTATTCTGGAGTTTCACTATCCCTATATGTTAGCCCATCTAACATTTTTGTTGATTAACAAATAAAATCCTATACTGTAGACCTTTGCTGGATCCACTGAAATATTCCATGAAAGATTCCACACAACTAATCTGTTGTCATTCTCTCAAAGGAAGCAACATTATAGTGAAGAAACTTTGTGAGCTGCAAGTAGCAGAGAAGTGCTGTGTAGTGGGTACACTCTTCAAATCTATGCAGCTTCAGCCATCCATCCTGCGGGAAATCAGTGAGGAGGTAAGAAAGTAATGGATGCTGGTATATGGATACTGGTGGAGTTGCTGTACAGAGCCAGTCCATTCATCACTCCAACTCAGCAATTTCTGTTCTAATTTTTACTTGCTCTTCAAATTCTTATGACCATTTCCTATCCTTGCTTGCTTTCTCTAAAACAAAACTGTACAGAAAATTTTAAAAATCATAACAGAATAATAGAGTTGTAAACCTAGGATCTAATAGGATCTAGCAGCGATTTAATGGAAAATGCCATGGATTGGACCTAGGAGGTTCTACATGCAAAGCAGATGACCCACCAATCACATACAACCCTGCCTTGAGAACACAAGAAAATCCCCAGTGGTTCAGATTAAATACCTATATACTGAGGGCCTTCCCCTTTCACAAGTGTTGTGGGGGTAGGACCCTTGCAAAAGTAGAAAAAGCACAAATATACCCCTCCTCCTGCCCAAGTGAGCCAGTATGCCTTCTCTCTCTGTGTTCCCCTTTCCCATTCTCTTGTTGTTTGGCTGAGCGTGGGAAGGGAATGCACATATGCTAAAGACTTTATATGCAAACAGTTCAAGCCCTGGCATCACTCTGATTCTTGTAGTAGATACCAGGGTTTGAACTGGAGGCTGTTTGCACGTAAAAGCTGTGCCAGGGCCAATCCTGCTAGTCATCTATGTGCTACTTGGACTCAGAATGGAACCAAGATCTTTTCTGTGTGGCTTACAACCACCATTTGTGCCGAACTGGCATGCTTGGCAATTGGGAAGAAAAATCCCCCATCTGGAAGCTTCCATCCTCTGCTGGAAGCATTGTTTGACTCTTTAGCAAAAAGTAAAATCTTGACTAACTTTGGAAGGATGATTGTTGAGTAACAAGTTTAGCTTGCCCCAGTAATGAACTCCATTTGAAAAGCACTTCATGATTGCAAACACATGTGCTGGAGCTGAAGTACCCAAGATTGGCTGTAGGAAGACACTGATCAGATGAATAACATCACTCCTGGATAAGTTTCGGTAAAACTTATTTGCAGTATTACTGAATCCAACAACTGCTAGAAGGAAACAACTTATGAATTATTGTTTGCACTTTGGAGGCAAGGGGATACATAAGAAAGATGATGCCATTTGTCATTGGATGACTATTCCTTATTGGCATTTCCCTTTTTCTCTTTAGTTTATGTGGATCTTGTCTCATCATAAAGGCAGAGAAAATATATCTATGTGGCTATTATTTAAGGCATTGAAAATTAGCATTTCAGTACCTCCAGTGCCCATGGTCAAAAGTGCAGGCTGCTTCTAATCTGTAGTAATTTTCTGCTAAGGAGTCAGCATGGTGTAATGGTTTGAGCTTTGGACTATGACCCTGGAGACCAGGGTTCAATTCCCCATCAGCCATGGAAACCTACTGGGTGACCTTGGGTGCGTCTGTCTCTCTCTCTCACACACATATACACACCCAGAAAACCCCATGATAGGGTTTCCTGATGGTCATCAACAGTCAGAAATTACTTGAAGGCACAATACAACAACAACACATTCTCTGCTAGAGCTTGGAGGAGTTACTTTTTTGAATAAGAGCTTCCAGAATCTCCCAGAGTGGGCACTGGTGAACCTGGCAAAGATTATTCTGGAGTTATAGTCCAAAAATGTAACTTCTTCTAAGCTCTGTTCTCTGTTAGCACATGCAGATGATAGGAAAGAATAGTGCACAGTGACAGCACTGTGTTTGCTGCCTGGATGTGTTTGTGCTTATTCTGAGGTATTTCGGACTGTTGGGGATAGTGCAAGGTGGGAGCAGGCAAGAATTCTACGTGCCTTTGATGGTTGACATGGAGCAGTTAGGATTTCTCAAGAAGATAGTATCTCCATGCGGACTGCTGAAAGGAGTCCAGAAGCCTAGTTGTCTAAAGACATTGATGAAGTGATGAAAGGGTATATATGTGTGTGTATGTGTGTGCAGTGCAAAAATCAGTTTGTCTTGCTAGTGGCCTTTGAAGGCTTACTGAAAACCTTTCTCTTTTTCCCAAACTTTTTGCCATGTGTGGATGGTTTAGGGGACCGGTGAGATATTCTTGGAAGTTTGGAGAAAGTAAAAAAGGTTGGCATCTTTCTCTTTCTCTCCATTTCTTTCTTTCTTAATGGGCAGGGTGAGTGGATTTGTCGTGGCTTGATGGATGGAGAGAATCCATAGAGTTGAAAGGGATTGTGGAATCTAACCATCTGCTTAGAAGGACCAGCTATTGCTGGCAAATGACCAAGGTGGGCGGGGGCCTTGTAGGAAGTGTGGCATTGTAACACAGGGTGTAACAAGGGGTATATAGGAGCCTGGAAATGTACATCACATTAATGTACATTACATTAATTCAGCTCTCCTCTGTTACATTCTTATTTTCAACTTCTTGTTTTTATTTTTATATTGGAAGGCATGCTTAGAATCTAGCTAACTAAAATAGGAAGAAGTAGGGCATAGAAAGTAACTCCAGTTCTTCTTCGTGGTCTCTGTGCCTCCAGAGTTTGAAAAAAATACGTTTTTGGACTACGATTTTCCCCATCAGCCATGCTGGCTGTGGCATTCAGCGCACTGAAGTCTCAAACTCTTCTGAAAACAATGCAGTTTGTAGTTTGACATATACATAGAGATTTGAGAAACACATTGCGAAGTATTCAAAAAAGAAGAATAAGAAAATAAGCATGGCTTGTAGGATGGGGAAGGGGTGTCATAGCTATGCAGCTACCAAATGTCTTTGATTTTAGTTGAATTGGGTTCCATTTTACTATTCTCTGCCAGAGTTCCTCAGCGAATGATACGGTTTTGAATTCCTGGATCTGCTTTTACTGTTAAGTTACTTTCTGAATCCAGCTGTTAATAAATGTAACATCATAACCACAATGACTCATGGAAGCACTTGCAAAGACTGTTTGAAAAGCATTTTTACTTTATCCTGTGTATGTTTATTATTCCAGACTCAATCTCTTCCTACTTAATTATCTGACCACATTCTGTAGTATCATTTTCAAAAAAATCCAAGTGGCATAAAATTAATGACATAGAATATCATAAGTTCTCATCCAACAGGAACCACAGGGACTAGGATTTCTGATAATATGATTAGATGTTATTTTGTGTCCTCTGATCTTGCATCAAATGTTTCTGACTACCATGGGAAAGCTAAAAATGTGGAGAAAATTAATTTTAAAATATTTCTATCTTTTAGGGATACTAAAATAAGCGGAAATCAAACTTTGAAACTGCATCCTCCTCACAATTATGAGGAGAGAGTTCACAGCTGATTTTTTTTCCAAAAATGAATGTTATCATCTGCTAAGAAAAACTGAAACATATGAGCCACTGGGTACCATTAACATTTAAAAAGAGGCTAAGAGAACTGAAAGGTCAGAAGAATGTGACATTTCTTTTGAGGAGATTGTTTGAGAGAGTTGGGGCAGCTAAGATGACCAATCCCCGCTATAAAAAAAAAAAAACTTTTGCAAGCTCTGCTGCAGGTTTTTATGCAGGAGTTAAAGTCAAAGGGCTATGAAACTGGATTATGAAGTACATTAAGGAGAAGCCTCTTGGATTATCTCCTGATGTGGCTAGCTTCATAACTGCATAGCATGGCTCCTTCTTGACTGCTGGATGTTGCTTGCTTTCACAGCACAATCTGCCACCACAGCCTCCCCGTACCAAGTACATCCACCAGTCAGATGAGCTGATCTTAGAGGATGAGCTGCAGCGAGTCAAACTGGAAGGAGACATACAAATTGACAAGTTGGTGACAGGTAGGATTGCTTGGGGCAGGCAAACGAGGATCATGAGAGCAAACCATGATATTCAAACCAAGCTGCCCAAAAATCAAAGCACCAGCATGGAAGAGTATAGAATTCTGTGCTAAGCACTTTCTCTGATTCTGTGATTCTTTTTTTTATTTTTTATTTTTTTATAAAATAAAATTTACATATATTAATGTTACTGATTTCAAATGAAAATTAATTTTCATTACAATGACAGATTACAATAACAGATTATATACATATTGTCACACCATTTCCATCTTTTAATTTCCATTTCTTTTAATGCAATTAATATCTTTTTAACTTACAACTTTTCCTCAGTTAGAATATATATCTAATTTATTTAAACTTCTTAAAGGTACTCATTAAAGTTCACCCTGCCTCTATTTGTTAGATAAGTAAACCCAGCCTTTACCAGCTACCTGTGTCAATCTATTTGTTTACCTTTATGCTTTGTTAAGCTTCCCTTAAACATGGAATTACATATGTTCTTACTTCTTGTACTGGAGTTACACATATCTAATCCAGACACAGTCAATCTATGAAAATTATATTTCTCCATATTTTACCGAGGAATCTTAATAATGGATCTCATTCTTCCTTCTTGACAGGTTTCATATAGTTTGTTAATCTTTTCTTGTTTATCTTTTGTTTATATTTTCTGGCATTAAGTACCATCTGTGCATCATCTTTCAATGGTGTTCTTTCAAATTTTGTACCAAGGTGAATTTTTGTGTTTGTTTCCAATATAATTCCCAGTGTTCAGTGTGTATTTTTTCTCTGATATTTTGTGACCATTTGATCATTGTTCCTTTAACCGTTTCTTCTTCTAGGTCTTACAGAAGTAATATACATTTTTGGCATTAGGTATCTGTGATATTCAAACAAAAGTTTCTTTAAGTCTTTATTTCCTTCCTCCTCAGTCTCAAATTCTTTTAGTCTTAAATCCATCCCAAAACTTTCAGTCAATAGTTTATAGAGGAACCATTGACATTTCTTTCCTTCAGCTTCCAGTTCTTCTCTTGTCTTCATTCTAATGGTTTCCTGGGGGGTTTGAACTAAATCTTTATATTTCAGCCAATTTTCTTTAGTGTCTTTCCATTTCTCAAAGAAGGCTTCTTGCGCTGACACCTAAAGTGGAATTTTTCTACATGTTATGTTTTTATATTTCATCCAAATTCTCAATAGGGCTTTTTGAATGACGTGAGTTTGAAAATCTTTGTTGACTTTAGCTTTTCCATACCAAATGTAGGCATCCCAGCCAAATCTGAGGTCTGAATCTTCAAATGTAAGTGTTCTTTCATTTTGTAAAGTGGTCCAATTGGCTAACCATGTCATTCTGTTTGCATAGTAATATTTTTTGATCTGGAACACCACATTCACTTCTGGATTTCAAATCTGCTAAGATTTTCTATTTTATTCTTGGTTTTCTTCCCGCTCATGAAAACTTTGATAAATCTTTTTGCCATTTTTGAAATGGTTTATCTTTCACAATTATTGATAGATTTTGGGGGAAAAAATCATTTTTGGTAAAATACTCATCTTAATAATGGAAAATCTTCCTGATAATGATAAATGCAGTTTCAACCATCTTTCCAGGTCTTTCTTTATTTCTCCCCCAGATTCTTTCATAGTTATTATCAGAAAGTTTGGTATTCTGTTTAGAAATCCATATTCCAATATCTTTTCTTTTCTTTTTGAATTTAAATCCTGATTCTTTACCAATTCATCTTCTTCCTTCGGTCTTGTATTTTTCATCAGGATCTCCTTCTTTTCCTTATTCACTTTAATTCTGGACACTTCTCCAAATCCTTTTAATTTTTCCATTCGTTTCCCAAGGCTCTGTAAGGGATCTTCTAGGAATAGGACCGTATCATCAATGAACACTTTCAGCTTGTATACTTGTCCCCTTTTATTTCACGGTTGATACGAATGCTTCTGTTTAATACTTTCCAGATCATTATAAATAAAAGTGGTAAAGGTGGACACCCTTGTCTGGTGCCTTTTTTTAATCTTGAAAAATATTGTCTTTTCACCATTTTTTATTATCTGTGCTTCTTGGTCTTTATAAATTGCATGTATCCATGATAAGAAATTCTGGTCCAAATCCATTCTTTGCAATAATTCATTTAAGAATGTCCAATTCACTGTATCAAAAGCCTTATAGGCATCAACAAAGATCATTGCTAGTTTTTTTTCATTATGTCTCTCAAAATGTTCAGTTAAATTGAGTACAGTCCTAGTGTTGTTTTTAAGGAATCTTCACGGCAAAAGGCCATTTTGATCATCATGTATTACAGTGGGGAAAAATTTTTTTAGACTTTTGGCCAGGTTACTAGTAAATATTTTGTAATCTATGTTCAGCAATCAGATTGGCCTATAATTTTTGGGCTCCAACGGATCTTTTCCTTCTTTTGGGATGATTGTTATGTTGGCATTATTCCATAACCCTGGTTTCCCTTCTTTTAAATTTCATTACAGATTCTTTGTAAGGGGAAAGTTATTTCTACAAATATATTATAGTACCTGACTGTGAAGCCATCTGGACCTGGTGCTTTGGCCAGCTTCAATCTTCTGATAAGTTCTAAAATCTCTGCGATAGTTATTGGTGAATTTAAGATATTTTCTTAAATTCTTCTGAAGCTTTCAAAATATCCCGTTTATCTAGATAAGACAGTAAATGGTTCTGATTCTATGATTCTTCCCCCTCTGACTTCAAAAACTTCTTAATTGGCTTTGTTGGACTTAACATGCTATGAGCACAACTCTAGGTTTCCAGCCCAGTTTTTCTCTGGAAAGAGAGTCACAATCAGTATGTGGAAGACAGTCGCTAGATTAGATCAGGGCTTTGAATGGTTGAGTTTTGGACTACAGTACCTAGAGATGTAATCAAAAAAGTATTACGAGCTCTGGCCCATTAACCTTCTAAAATGACTCTTCCCATCAGTTAGTAAGTTTAGCTAGTAGGAAAAGTAAATTTGGCTAGAATGACCTTAGAAGGAAGCCCACTTGCAAGGTGAGGCTGAGTAATGTAGAAGGATGTAAAAAACTTGCCTATTCACCAGTAGAAACTGCCTGAGCATCCATTTATCTTAGCAAATACAGGCGCAGTAGACTGATGCAAACTGTAGTTATCTTGAGTGATAGAAGACAGCAGAACATGAGTTTGAGGTTATTGTGTTTTCCACACTTTGTGAATGTTAAACATGGGGGGAGAGAAAGTCAGAGAGAAGGTAAGAAGTTATCAGTTGTAAGCTTGTTTTTTTCTTTGTGCTGATCCAGGGACCATTCTTGCTGTCTGTGGCTCAGAGAAGGATGATGGCAAATTCCTTGTTGAAGATCACTGTTTCGCAGATATGCCCACCCAGCTGCCTATGATGGGGCCCAGCACAGACAGGTGAGGCTACTCATAAGCCCGACATAAGAGTGTATGAAGAGTCCTATTCAATCAAGCAAGGGCAGAGCCTGACAAATTAAAAAGAATGAATGTAATGACATATTGAAGCCATCCATATCTAAGCAGTGATGCTCTGGGTGCCAGAGTATCATCTCGTCACTGTTTACTTATGGACAGCTTCTGCGTGTCATATTTATTATTCTGAGAAGTATTCTTTCAAACATGGAACAATCTTCTATGTTCTACTGAAGAATCTTCCTGCTAGGAATGGAGGATTTTTGTTCCTTATTTTTGAGCGTCTTCTGCCATTGATTTTGTTCATTCTGGCAATATTCATTTATGGGGAACTGAGATGAGTACTACTTTTGTTCTTGATCACATAGTTCTTGAAGATAGTTTTGATGACTTCCTGGTGATTCCCTAGTCAGCCTTCCACTCTTGCCTCCTTCATCCATTAGAAAATCGTCTTTTTGGTTGAGAAAAGGTAAAATACAAGAGCAGTGGACTCAGTGCTTTATGTGCCTGTGTTTGATGCAGTGAGGTAGAGACCACATATCTCCCTTTTGTGCTGCTTAAAGACATGAGGAGCTGATGAGTTCTATTGTCCTGAGAACCTTATGCTAATAGTAAGGAAGTTAAAACGGCTATATAATCCCAACAGGACCCAAACCTCCTAGTTGTCCTGATTCCTAATATATTGTGAACTGAAAGCGTTAGTGTCAGGAACTGAATTCAGACACGCAGATAGTACAGTGCATAAACACTATTTATTTGGAGTGCGATACATCGTACAAGACTTCAGTGAGAGGACTAAAGAGCAATTAGCAAAGGCAAGTACATAAAATCCCAAGAGGCTTCCCTTCTTCTTGCAAGAGACCTTGAAGCAGTGAGAGCCTGGCAGGGCTTATCAGTGCATTCCTAGCTTTTGTTTATCTAACGGTCTCTGGTTCCCATACTTTTGTTTCAAGCAAGCAGCTATCTTAAATCCGACTACATATCCCATTACTATAATATGGAGAGCATCCCGACATCCTGCCCTTCCTGGAAAAAAATTTAAGTGCAAAAGTTGAAAATGCATTGTAGAAAGGAAAAGAAGATTAGTATTGAGTAGAACAAACAGCAAACAGTAAACAGTAAAATGTTATTGCCAATATAAGTAGCTATGTAGGCAAAGGGGAGGAAGGTGAGCTAATTTTGGTCACAGAGGTGTCATGGAGCCCAGAGTCATTCGTCGAGGTAGTCTTCAGAGGGGCTGGCTTGAGTGAACTGGAATGAAAAACAGAATGGATAAGTTTATAAGTTGCAGGCAAGGAAAGTTCAAAACTGACATCATTAATGGCCCATTTGACTGGGAAAGGACCAGTGTATTTAGGGGAGAGTTTTTTGGAGGGTCCATCAGAGGTTAGGTGTCTTGTAGAGAGGTAGATCAGGTCCCCTGGTTTGTAAGCAGGGTTGGATTGCCTTTTCCTATCGGCAAAGTGTTCATGGGAGGCTTTAGAAGACTTAAGGGCAGAACGGACTGCCTTCCAGTTTTCTGTTATTTTGTGAGTCCAGGTGTCAACAGAAGTTGGAGTGTTCTTTGTGGCCATGTCGGCAAGTGGGGGAAAAGACTTCGGTGTCATCCTGTAGAGTGCAGAATTGAAGAGTAGAGAAGAGTGCAGAATTGTAGGCAAATTCAGCGAATGGTAGGAGGGACACCCAGTTGTTCTGGTTGGAATTGACGAAACAACGAAGATACTGTTCCAGGGTTTGATTGACACATTTGGTCTGTCCATCCATTTGTGGATGATGTCTGCTGCTGAGTTTCTGGGTAATGCCAATGGATTTAAGCAGTGCAGTCCAGAATTTGGATGTGAAGATAGGCTCTGTCAGAGATGATGGTGGAGGGTAGTCCATGTGGTTTCCAGATGTTGGTGATGAAAAGGTCTGCAAGTTTTTCAGCTGTAGGGACTTTTTTAAGGGAATGAAGTGAGATTGCTTGGAGAAATGGTCTGTTACAACCCAAATGACATGGTTGCCTCAGGAGTTGGGGAGACCCACAATAAAGTCCCAAGAAATAACATCCCAAGGGGACAAGGGTCCAGGAAGTGGCTGCAGTCGTCCGTTTGAGGTAGGGGTCTTGCAGGTGTTGCAGACAGGACAGTTTTTAACGTAGTCTTGAATGTACTTGGTGAGTCCTAGCCAATGGAAAAATTTTCTGATAGCATGGAGTGTTTTAAGAAACCTGAAATGGCCAGTGGGTTTGGAGTTGTGATATCTTTTCAAAATTTCAGGTCTGCAACTTGGAGGTATATAAAGTTTAGATCCAATGAAGGCTAAGTCGTTAGTCTAAGCAACTGCTTTGGGGTGGCTTTGCAGCCAGGTGTCAGATGCGTAAGCAGTTTTTATGGCTTGCTGGAAAGTGGAATTCAGCATGGAGGAAACAGAGTTGCAGGCACAACTTGTAGTCCAAGGGTGTTGGGGGTAAAAAGTATTCTTTCTTTAGGTGGCAAAGTGTGGGTAGGCAATTCGTGACAAGGTAGTCTGGATAGAGGGTTGGCCAAAGTATTTGTCTTTCCTGGCTTGAAAACAATTTTGAATCTAAAGCGCTGGAAAAAAATCAGCCCATCGTGCTTGCTTAGGGGTTAATTTTCTGGCGGTTTTTAGAGTCTCTAGGTTGCGATGATCAGTCCATACTTGAAATGGCACTTTCGCTCCTTTGACGAAATGTCTTCAAGTGGTGAGGGCAAAGTGGATGGCCGTGGCTTCTTTTTCCCATATTGGCCAGTTACGCTGGGGTTTGGAGAATTTCTTGGAGATGAAGGTACATGGATTCAGATGTCCTTCGTTGTTGTATTGGAGAAGTACTGCTCCCATAGCAAAGTCAGAGGCATCGGTTTGAATCATGAATTCTTTTTTGGTATCAAGGAATAACAGTAGAAGGGGTTCTGAGGTGAATTTGCGCTTGAGTGCATCAAAGGTGGTTTGGCATTTATTTGACTAGGCAATTCATTTGGAAAGTTTCCCATTGGTGTCAGGAACCTTTCTCAAAAGATCAGTTAGTGGGAGTGCAATTGTGGTGAACCCATCTATGAAATTGCGGTAGAAGTTGGCAAAGCCAAGGAATTGTTGTAATTGTTTTCTGGTTTTAGGTTCAAAATGGTATCAGTTTTGGAGGGGTCAATGTTTAGGGTATTGTTGCAAACTCAGTACCCTGGATAGTCAAAAATTTGCGTGTGAAACTCACATTTAGAGAGTTTCACAACAAGTTCATTATCTATAAGTCTCTGCAAAACTGTGTGGACAAGTTTGGTGTGATCTGGCAGCGTTTCTGAGTAGATCAAAATGTCATCTAGATAAACCACAACACCATTGTAGAGGAATTCTTGCAAAACCGAGTTAAGGAACATTTGGAAAGCAGCAGACCCAGCTCGTAATCCAAAGGGAGGCACTGTCCATTGCTAATTACCCAGAGGTGTTGAGAAAGTAGTTAGCCGTTCACTGTCTGGGTCCATTTGTATTTGGTGGAAAGCCTCTTTAAGGTCTAGTTTGGTAAAGAATTTACCCTTAATCAACTGACTCATGGTGTCCGCAGTTAAAGGGACCAGATACACATTAGGCAACCCAGCCTGATTTATTAAGTTGTAATTCATAATGAGTCTTGGGTCTCCTCCATTTATTATTATTATTATTATTATTATTATTATTATTATTATTATTATTACTACTACTACTATTACTACTATTACTATTACTATTACTATTACTATTATTTATTTGTATCCCACCTCTCCATATGGATCGAGGCAGCAAACAACTTACAAATAGCATGTATTTCTATACATATTTCTATACATCTTTCTTTTTACGGAAAAATATTGGACTTGCTGTGGGGCCGGAGGAAAGCTTGATAAATCCATGCTGTAAATTTTTGTTCAAGAATATTTTTTAGCGCTTCTAGCTCTTGTTTGTTCATAGGGTAGATTTTTGGCTTGGGTATCTTGGCGCCATCTACTAGTCTTAGTTTGCAAAGTCCCTGTGCAGAGGTAGTTTAGCTGCTTCATGGTCTTCAAATGCTCTCTGCAGGTCCCAGTATTCCTGCAGCATTTTCTGCAGGTCTTTGGGGCATAGTTTAAGTGCCGTGTTGGCTGCTGGCAGTTCTGGCACTTTGTTGGTGTTATTAGTATGTTTGAGTAATCCTCGGGTCCAGTCAAATTGTGGGTTGTGTTTTTTTAGCCAATCATACCCACAAACTACTTGGAATCCAATTTTGTTTGGTACTAGGAATTTCAACTGACCCTGTATATACCCCACCTGAACAGGTATGGGTCTGGTCCTTTCCTATACCGGGCCCCCTGCCATGGGCGAGCCATCCATTTGCGATAATTTGACGGCTTTCTTAAGGGGTTCAAAGTTTACTGCAAGTTCTTTGGCCACTATGGGGTTCAGTAAGCTAGTGGTACAGCCTGAATCAATCAGGGCCTGGTACATTCTTAACTTTCCATCTGCTCCTTGTAAAGTCACTGTAACATACATGACGAGTTTTAGCAGTACTTACATTCGCAGATTGGTCCATGTCCGACTCGTCACTGTCTGAGTCGGAAGTAGACAAGGGACTGTCCTTGCCATTGCAGGCCCTAACAGTGGTTCCGCCGATTGGGCGTTTGGTCTGCGGCTTCAGGGTGTTGGTTTTGTGGGATGCTGGTTTGGTAGGTGTGTTCGTGGGCTTTTCTTCCGTGGCCTTCTTTTGGTTTTGGCAATCACTGGCAATGTGGCCCTTTTTCCCACACAAGAAACAGGTTCCTTCATGCAGACGTTTTTTCCTTTCTTCACTGCTTAGGAAGGTAGACTTTCTGGGTCCCAGAGTTCGGCAACCACTTTCTTGGTCTTGTCTTTGTCTGGAGAGAATTAGATACTTTCCAGTATGCTTTCTACTTCTCCAGTCAGTTTCATCCATCCCAACAGACTGGCTGGGTCTCCTTGCGAAAGGCAACAATCCAGAATAGTGGGGTTTAGCCCATCTTGGAAAAATTGTTTGAGCATGTCACCTCTCCATTCTGGGACCTTGGTAGCTAGTTTTCGGAATTCATGGCTGTATTCCCCGATGGTTCCTTTTCCTTGGTGCAGTTTCCTGAGCTGGTGTCTGGCTTGTTCTTGAATGAAGGGATCTTCAAACTTCTCTCTGAGGCGGCGCATGAACAGCTGGAGATCAGCTGTTTCCTTAGCTCGTGAGTCAAACAAACTGACGACTCACTCCGCTGCTTAACCTTTCAGGTGTTGGCTCAGGTATCTTACTCTGGCGGCATCATCATTGAAGCTGTTTCCATAGTCAGCCATATAGTTGGAAGCCACGTTGAGGAAATAAGTTAGGGTTGCCCCATCTCCATCATATATAGCCTTCATCTCTTGAAAGGGTCTAGACCCCGCTTGTGGCGCCTGTATTCCAGGAGGTGCAGGGGCTGCGGCTGTGGGAACTGCTGCTTTGGGCATTTGCTGTAGGGTATGCTCGAGGTGGGGCATCAGGATTCTCCAGTCGGCTAGCTGGGCAATCAATCTCGATATCTCTTCTTGTTGTCTTTCCACTTCTTCTCTGGCTATAAGCTGCTCCATCAGGTTTGTCTCACTGATTGAAGTATCCCATCTCATGGCTCGAAGATGTTGTCTTTGAGCTGTGTCAAGTCACTCTCCCCAGGCCCAAGTTTGGCCTGTTATCGGGGTGGTCAAAGGAACTGAGGGCTGTGCTTTGGCTCGTGCATCTAGGGCCTGACTGGGGTCCTGTTCATCGGACTCAGCTTGTTCACCACCTGGATTTTTGGTGGCTCCACTGATCACCCCCTCTTCCAGGGGTTTTTGTTCAGTTTTTTGATACATGTTGTAGAATTTGAACTTGGAGTCCTCTCACTCTGTCAGGAACTGAATTCAGACATGCAGATAGTACAGTGCATAAACACTATTTATTTGGAGTGCGATACATCATACAAGACTTCAGTGAGAGGACTAAAGAGCAATTAGCAAAGGAAGGTACATAAAATCCCAAGACGCTTCCCTCTCTCTTGCAAAAGGTCTTGAAGCGGTGAGAGCCTGGCAGGGCTTATCAGTGCATTCCTAGCTTTTGTTTATCTAACGGTCTCTGGTTCCCATACTTTTGTTTCAAGCAAGCAGCTATCTGAAATCTGACTACATATCCCATTACTATAATATGGAGGGCACAGTTAAAGTCCTTAGACCATTGGAGCCACCTGGTGATGTGTCAGTTGTTTTCTAGGGATACTGGAAAATAGAGATTGGTTTTGGTTCCAGATTTCAGGGAGTGAAATGTCTTTTGATGAACAGTGGACTCTTACAGGGTTATTGGCAGCAGCAATAGTCTAGAGAGCTCTAGGGATCTGGTTTTAATTTGTTAGTGTCTCAGAGCAGTGCTTTGTCAGATGGCTTCTGGGAGATGTAAATACTGGGTAGAGCCAGCTATCCAGGTTACTTAAATGGTCAGGTCATTTTTTAAAAAGAAGAGCACAGTAGTTGGCAGTGGAGATGTGCTTATGTCTGAAGAGCTGATGGCTGCTCAGAGCTGTAAATGCTGGTGCAAGTCCATCTAAAATTCTTTCTCCTGAGGGTTGACATGGGAGCTAATACTTCAGTATTCTGCAGCTAGGCATCTCTGAAGTTGCAGTTGAAATAGACAAAGTCAGTCTTCCATGTGTTAGTGCCCTCTGTATGTTTTGGGCTGTAACTTCCACAATCCTGCAGAATTGCAATTCTGTTTTCAGTTGTGGAATTATATTTTGGAAAGGATGCAAAGGCTTGGATGATGCTGGAATGTGAAAATCATTGACAGGAACAGCTGTGTAATGGTAGAAAGGCTGAGATGCAAAGTAAACAAGAGTCTGTGCTATTTTTCTAAAGGTTTATCCTCTGTTTTTCATTGCTTTAAAACTGATTGTTGAATTTCTGATCCAGTGCTATATAGTCTTTTCACTTTTAGTCTTTTAGTACAGTTCTTGGTTATAAAGTTGAGTTTTTAATACATTGCAAGATTTGGGCTTTTTTGACCAGTGCTTAGGAGTGTAAGCTACTTCAGAGATCATATTTTGGCTGGAAAGTGGGATATAAATAGATGGAATAAATGGTATAAATTAACCACATCTCACAATAGAAATATATCTGTAACAAATTATTTTGTTGGGCAGATTCTGGAAGTGTGAGTTGCCTATGGAGTTAATGTAAGGTAACGTGTTTTCTCCATTATTAACCGTGTCTGTCTCGATATTAGTAGTCTAAAGAAAGTCATAACCAGTTTATTTTCCAGATCATTTCTATGCGATCTACCCATATCCCATTCTTCTTCTTATGACAGAGGTGAGGAACTTGTAGTCCTCCAGATGCTACTGGATTGTAACTCTCATCCTCTGATAGTTGGCCAAGCTGATGAGTGATGGTAGTTTCAGTCACACTATATCTGGAGTATTATAGAGTTCCCATCCCTGATTTGTGGAAATAGCACAAAAAGCCTCATTCTACTTTTTAATCAATTGAGACTGTATAAAGCAGTGGTCGCCAACCTTTCAGACCTCACAGACCGTTAAACTCATAATTTTGAATCGCATAGACCACTAACATGATTTTTTTAAAGGTATAAACATCTGTAAAATAATGATCATAAAAGTTCCATTTTATTAGTATGAAATGCACTTGTTTAATTATAACAATTATTAAAACTTGTTTAATTATAACAAAATCATACCCCAGAGGACAGGTTCAACATTCAAAATGACCTTGACAGATTGGAGAGCTGAGCCAAAGCTAACAAAATGAGTCTCAACAGAGAGAAATGTAAGGTCCTACACCTAGGCAGAAAAAATGAAATGCACAAATACAGGACAGGAGAAACTTGGCTGGACAGCAGTCTGTGTAAAAGTGACAATGTGTGAAAGGCGTGCAGTTCTGGGCTGCATCAACAGGGGTATAGTGTTGAGGTCAAGAGAAGTAAAAATATCACTTTATTCTGCTTTTGTTAGACCTCACCTGGAATACTTTGTCCAGTTCTGGGCACCACAGTTAAAGAAATATATTGACAAGCTGGAACATGTCCAGAAGAGGGCAACCAAAATGGTGAAGGGTCTGGAAGCCATGCCCTCTGAGGAGCTGCTTAGGGAGCTAAGTGTGTTTAGCCTGACAAAAAGAAGGTTAAGGGAGACATGATAGCCATATTTGAATATTTGACAGGATGTCATGTTGAAGATGGAGTAAACTTGTTTTCTGCTGCTCCACAGACTAGGACAAAGAGCAATAGATTCAAACTAGAGGAAAAGAGATTCCACCTGAACCTCTCAGGAAGAACTTCCTGATGATCAGAACTGTTTGGCAGTGGAATGTGCTGCGTGGGAGTGTGGTGGAATCTCCTTCTTTGGAGGTTTTTAAGCAGAGGCTGGATGGCCATTTGCTGGGGGTGCTTTGAGTGTTTGCTTCTGCATGGCCAAAGGGGGTTGGGCTGGATGGCCCCTGGGGGTATTTTCCAAGTTTATATTTCTATGATTCTATTTTACTGTGTGGGGAAAAAAATAAAAAAATGGAAACTGGGGAGGGGGAGAAGAATGGTCCTGGTTGGAACAGAGTAGCTTGAAATAGGGCGTGTGTAGTGAACACATGAACTTAAGCACTCCAGGATGTGAAATTTTCTTGCAGGTCCCATTTGTTAATCTACTGATTTAAGACACTGTAATGGTTATTTTTGTTCCCTTGATTTAACGTTCCTCATGCACACTCTTCATGCTGGCTTCTCAACTTAATTGGTAAAGAGGAAATTCCCATTTAAAAGCTGGTCACACAAAAGGAACCACAATACGCACACCAGGTAAGTCTCTCCTCCACCCCCCACTGCTGAGAGCTCAAGCTGTGCTCGATTTAAAGGGGAAAGAAAAAAACAACACAAACCTGAGACAGCCTTTGAGAAACCTCTCTCCCCTCTCTGCAAGTGAAAGAACAAAGATTCAAGCAGGAAACACTGTCCAGTGGAGAAAGAGCTTCAGGACGAGAAGCTCCCGTCTTTACAGAAAGGGCAGTGAGGAAGCCAAGACTGAGAGGGGAGGGGGACCAAGAGGGGAAGAAGAGGAGGAGGAGGAGGAGAGAAAGAGAAATAGGCACGCCTGGCTACTTCTGCTCTCACAGGATAAATGCTGAATTCTGGGCAGCAGTTCTGTTTAGTCGTCCCCCCCAAAAAAAATGCCACCTGGGGTACACCACCCCCATCCCCCTCTCGCTCTGCCTCTGCAGTGAGGAGGACCAGATTGCCCCCCGTGCTGTCCTCCCTGCTGCCAGAGTGATTCCGCCCTGCGCAAGTGAGAGAGGAGAGCAGCAGGGGTGGGGTGTGGGTGATGTGGTCCTCTGAGCAGGATTGTTCTGGCAATAGGGAGAAGGACAGCGAGCAGCACCAGATTGCCTCCCTTGCTGTCCTTCTCCCCACTGCGGGAGCAATCCTACCTGGCGCAAGTGAGAGAGAACAGTGGGGGGGCGATCTTGTCCCCCTCGTGGGCCACGGACCACCAAAATTTTCTTGCAGACCACTAGTGGTCCACTGGTTGGTGACTGCTGGTATAGAGAATATATTTGTGTGTCTTCTGGTTTTGAAAAGGAAGATGGCTAAGTTTTAGGTTTGGTCCTTCCTCCCCATTCTCTTCCCAGTGTGACTCTCCAGAATCCTAACACTGGCCATGTGTTTTAGTGATACTTTCTCAAAGATTTAATAAGGACAAAATCAAAGAAGGACTTGATAATGCTGAGGTCTCTGTAGGTTAACAAATGTACCGAATCAAGTCCTTCCCAGATGAACCATATTGACTTGAAACATAATCCTGAGCAATTGCTTTTCATAAATGGGATAAGTATAAACATCTTATTAATAAGAATCCAGCAACATTCAGCCATTCCCTTTTGTATCACTACCAAGCATAAGAAGATTATCATCCTGTCATTTATGTTCAGTTTCTTAATGTGCTGTCAGCTGAAAAACAATTTTGGCCATTTGTGTTGTTATTAGTGATGCTAGTTCTTCCATTTCCTGATGATGAAGAGCTAGAAGGCAGGGCACCCATTGCATGGCATGAGATAAGAATCTGCCACTCACAAACTGTATCTTGCTCTGCAGGTTTGTTTTGCTGGTATCGGGACTTGGGCTTGGCGGCAAGAGTGGAGAAAGTCTCCTAGGTATGCAGCTCCTCGTGGACATGGTGACAGGACAGCTGGGCGCTGAGGGTGAACAGTCCAGTGCAGCGCTCATCTCTCGAGTCATTCTGGCAGGCAATTTGCTCAGCCAGAATACCCAGAGCAGAGACACCATGAATAAGGTGAAGGCCCTGGATACATTCTGTCAATTGAATTATTTATTAATATTTTGAGTTTACAGTGTGTCTGTCTTCCAATCTGCCATATAACTGAAGGTTTATAGCTAAGCTCCCACAAAGGTGCCAGCCAAATCACACCTCTCTTGGCTTCAGTGAAGTAGCTACATCCTAGCTCTTTAGGGATGAAATGGGCCCACAAAAACTGTTGCTCAGTTACAGTTGACTTGGTGCAATGCACCCAAGTTAGTGTAGTTTAGTGTATATATCATGGCAAAAAAAATATGAAAAAACTAACAGTCAGATATACAGTGTGGTAGTGTTGAATAGCAGGGTAGCACAAGGCGATCACACATCTGCTAGTTGAAAGAGGGGGTAGGCTGGAGCAGCCTCTGCTAATAAGTGCCAGCTGCTTTCTTGGGACTATGGAGAATTCCTTGGATTTTTTGAGCTTCAGCCTTCCCAAGTCACTGCTTTGAGCAGATTTCTTTGATTTTTGCCTAGATGCAAAAAATCTACAGGAATTCAGAGATTCTTTTTGAGAGTATCCTCAGTTTTTTTTTTTTTAAGTTAAAGCAGGTGAGTAGAAAACCTTTGCCACTACTCTCCATAGTAAACAATGTAGGGCTAGACAGACAAATAGATTGACTTGGTATAAAGCAGTGTGCTGTTTACCTCCATCCTCCCTAAGTACCAATCTCAAGGACTATAAGATTGGTCAAGTGATAATTTTGAGAAGGAAACTTTTTCAGTACAACCTGTTTCACTAGCAGGATCTCCCTAGTTTGTCATTATGCCAATTTCCTCTAGAAAAACTAAACACCTTCCCAGGAAAGTGATTCTGTAAGTCAAATTGGTATTAACTTCCTAAACATTCTGTACTAGGATCCTTTTATAAGCTTGTCAAGGACCTGGCCAAAGTTCTCCGTTAACTGTCTCATGGGACAGTTGTGTACAATCAAAATTATTTGGTCCATCTCTTCCTACTGCAAGGATAGATAATGTTGAGCTGCCTGTCTCACTGCAAAGACATTAATTGTTCAGTCTTTTCTCTGGAGTATATTTACTTCTTTCCTCCTCCTTGACCTAATAATGTTCCTGCATCGTCTTGAAATATTGCACAGTATTCCTTTTTGTTTTTGTTGATGGATGTGAAGGTAATTCACATTGGTTTTTTCCCCCTGTTCTTTGTAAAATGGGTACAGCCATTAATGGCAGAGTTGTCTTGCTAGATGTCTTCTCTACCAGTGGAATCTCTTCCATTCTTTCTCTTTCTTTGATCTTGCACACTCTCGTTCAGGCAAAATATCTGACCAAGAAGACTCAGGCTGCCAGCGTGGAGGCTGTGAAAATGTTGGATGAAATCCTGCTGCAACTTAGCGTGAGTATCTTTTTCAGAAGTGTGCTGTTGGTAGAGGGTCTGTCACTAGGGCAAAATGAACTCTTCCAAAGAACGCAAGTTTAGCTACTGAATCAGAACAAAGATTTATTTAGTCCAGCCCTGTAGTTACCTACAGTAGCCAGTCAGATGCTTCTGGGAAGCCCACAAAGAACACAAGGTAGCAATAGAATAGCCTTCCCCTTTTCTTGTTCCATAGTTGCTAGATACATGCTGTTTTTGATCTTGGCAGTAGCACATGGTAGTCATGACTAGTAGCCGCTGATATCCTTATTTTTCATGAATTTGCCTAGTTCATTTTTAAAGCCTTCTAAATTGGTGTCCTTTGCAATGTTTGTAGTAGCTATTCCTATAGTTTATGCGTTATGTGAAGAAGCACAGTCGGCTCTCCAGATTTGTGGTTTTTACTTTCACACATTGGATTATTTGTGAATTTCTCCACCTCCTGCCCTCCCCACCGCCATCTCAGGTGCTTTTTTTCCAAGACAACCTTCCCTCTTGGTGGCTCTGATCAGGCCACACAGCTCTTTAAAAAACTGCCTCTGGTATTCCTCCTCTTTCACCAGCCACTGCCTGGCCACCTAATGACAGTTTGCACCCCAATTGTTCAGCACCACAAACCCTCTCCCAGTGACCCCACCACCACTTCTAAGAGAGAAGATGGGAGAAAGAGGAAGTATAGGGCTATGGTGCAGAGCCATCCCCTTTCCCTCTCCTTTCCTTGACTTGATTTGGACCTTGAGTGCCCATTCTCCCCACCGTAACTAGGCTCCCTTCCCCTAGACACACATATACATTTTCATATTTGCATTTTTTCCACTTTTATGGGGGTCCTGTGCCCCGAATCCTTGTGAATGTGGAAGGCTGGCTGTACTTCCCTTTACCTGTCATGAATTTCCCACTTTTTAGTTTCACTAAATCATTCTGGATCCTGAGCTTTTGTGTGTGAGAGAAAGATGTCTCTGTATCCCTTTTTATCCACCCATAATTGTATATGCCTCTAAATTTCTGGTGTTCGTTTACTCAGAATTGATGTCAATGAGCTAGATTTATTTTCAGTCCCATATAGATTGACCAAAGTAGTTTTCAGTACTCTCAAAAAGCAATATAAAATCAGTTTTAATAAAAACAGCAATATCAGAGACTTTCTTGGCATGGAGATTGTCAAAAGTACATCTGAACAAAATGGTTTTAATGATCTTCTTTAACACTGGGGAGGGGGGTAGTTTAAAGAAGACTGTTGCAGGGTAGAAGTTAAGGAGTTAAGACACTGTGCCACTACTGAAGAGGGTATATTGCATATGCTGGAGAGGCCAGAACAAATCCTCATCTATAAAATGTTAATAAGTGGGGCAGGAGCTTATTATTAGTTTGCCTTGGAGGCAAATTAAAATTAAAGGTGGCTGGAGGCTCCAGTATCTCCAAGGTTACTCTGAACTTTAAAAGACCTATCCAAGGTAGGGTGGAGATCAGCATCTTAGATAGTTCCTTTAAAGTTTGGACTAAGCCTTGGAGTGGATTTGCTTTGACATCAAACCCATCAGACACCACTGTCCCTGTCAATGCTCTGAAATGTGAACACTGTGAACTCTGAGGGAAACCAGTGCTGATTAAATAGCACCAGGTTAATGGACTCTTGTCAATAGCAGCAATGTGCTGGACCAGTTGTACTTTTGGAACAGTCTTCAAAAGGAACTCTGGGTAGTGCAGTCCAACAACATCTGGAAGGCCACACAATTTGCATTCTTGGTTTAAACTTTAAACATGGCACAATATAATGACGTCCATATTCCTGGCTCATTTAGTTGTTCTAGCAAATGCATATCCTAGTTTACTGGGCCACTACTGATGGTTTACCATGATACCTGTACAAGGCTATTGTATCTTTTAACATCTGTTTCAGACTGACGTCTCAAAGTGTGTCATGGGGACCTAGCATTCTGATGTTTAAAGAGAAATAGAGTTGTGGACTTGAGTAGTGAGGCTGACCAGCATTGCAGACCTCTAGCTTTGCAAAGTCTGTTAGTTAATAAGACTTTTGGTACCTGAGATGAGCATAAAGAACATGAAATGCCTTGACACATATTTTTAAAGTTGCATACTATAGTCAGTTTATAATTATCCTGAATATCAGCTGTACTTATTGTAAAATTGACTAACAATACAAGAACAGAATACAAAGCAGCAATATGAGATGTCTGCCCTGTTTTGTCTTTTTTTCTTGTTCTGTGCCATCTCAATGCTCTATTGCCTCATCAGTGTGGGCAAACTTCACACAAAACAACTGATTCTTTTCATTATTGACCCTGCTGTTTCAGTATTTTTTTTTCCTGTGTTATATTTTTATTTTTTTGTCTTGGTAAAACATCTTCAGCTAATTAATTTTTGCTTTCAGGTATTTGGTTTTTTTTAATATTCATCACTTCTATTCATACTACTATGAAGTAGAATGGTGGGTTAAATTGCTCTATGTCTATTTTTATGCTTTAAAAATAAAATTATTCCAGTTAAGAAAAAGGAACTCTGAGTAGAATGTGTTGGCAGTCATCTGCATTGGGCACTGAATATAGAGCTGCTCTTTGCCATAAGAAATATACTAGTTTTTTTCTGGTTGCTTCTGCCCACATAGAGATTCTTCCTCCCTTATTTTTTGTACTTTCAGATGTCTGTACCTGTAGATGTCATGCCTGGAGAATTTGATCCCACCAACTACACATTGCCCCAGCAGCCACTCCATCACTGCATGTTTCCTCTGTCAAGTGCATACTCCACACTGCAACTGGTCACCAACCCCTACCAGGCTAACATAGATGGGGTCAGGTAAAGGCAGTATTTATAGCTCTAAAATTTGGAAAAGTTCCTTTTTAGGAACTCAGCTCTCAAAATCCAGGAGCAGCACCACTAGTACTGCACCACTGTTTCTTTGTAGGATGTGTTTGAGTTTTGAAAGTGCTTTACATGCATAAGCAATTTGTGATCCTTACAACAATTTTGTAACTTAGCATTATTGTCCTGCATATTGCAGATATGTCCACCATTGTTTCACAACATTGAGCAAGGATAGTTATAAATTATAGGGCAAAGAAGCATTTACTGGTTGTTTTTTCAAAGAAGCTGTCCCCATTCCCCTGTCCAGACTTGTAAGACCCACAG
The DNA here is from genome assembly GCA_948474755.1 of Ctenosaura bakeri. Classification (NCBI taxonomy): domain Eukaryota; kingdom Metazoa; phylum Chordata; class Lepidosauria; order Squamata; family Iguanidae; genus Ctenosaura; species Ctenosaura bakeri. The sequence continues at coordinate 225,961 of CAOLHI010002383.1, read as the reverse complement.
TCAATTAGACCAGGACTGCTAATGAGTTCATAGCACATACTTGCTGGGAATTCCCTGAGTTGCCAAGCAGTGACTTCCTGATTTGTTGCTCAGTCTCCTAACCATTATGCTGCAGAAATGGACTAATAATAGTGGTGATTGAATTGAAAAGCAGGATATGTATTTCCTGAGATCACCATAGGAACCAAAGGGGTGTAGCTTCTATTGGGAATCATGTCGCTGGACTACTGAATAAGATGGTACAAGAACTGGCATTAACATGGAGCATATTCATTAAACTGTTATGAAACTGTGTGGTGCAAACTCTGTGGGGTAATGGAAAGATCACCCTTATGCTAGCTGGAGATGATAGAAGCTGTAGTCTAATACGTCCTAAGGGCACCAGTTTGGGGAAGGCTGGAATAGATTTAGGCTGGTAAGGTCTGTGTTCAAATCTTCTTTTTATGGTGAAGCTCTGTGTTTGACCTTTACCACTTCTCAACTTTACACACTGGATACAGGTATTTACGTAGATAATGATGCGGTTGGGAACCATTTCTGCCATCCTAAGCATGTTTAGAGAGAGTGCAGTATAAACATACGTAAGAGATATTTAGATATATCTCCTAGTTTTTGGCCTCATCATTCAGGTGTAAATGGTCTTGTTTCTCTTCTTAATTTAGGTTTTTGGGAACTTCAGGTCAGAATATTAGTGACATCTTCAAATATAGCAGCATGTCTGACTATTTGGAAATCCTAGAGTGGACGTTGCGGATTGGGCATCTCAGCCCCACAGCCCCCGACACACTTGGTAATTTCCTCAAGGATCTTTCTCCCTCTCCAGCCATTCTGCTCACACAATGTAATGAGAATATTATGCAGATACAGACAAATCCCTTCTCTTCAGGTATTTGTCAGGGAAAGCATAACTTGCCATTGGTCAGAATATGCAGTTGAAACCCGATGGTTGTGAACACAATGGAAAGGATTACATACTGTTTTATTAAGTTAAACATTCAAGCATTCTCTGGATTCTCTGGATATTCTTACTTGTCTTCCATCGTGGAACTGAGAGTGGTTTGCATGGGATTCTTTGGTTGTCACCCATCCAAACATGACCAGAGTTAGAGCTGCTTAACTTCAACAAAGTATATGTTGCTTTCAAGATTATGTGCTGGGACCTTATTTTACTGTAATCTTTAAAATAATCCTGTAATGAAATGAATAGAATTGCAAATTGATGGTAGTGGGGAACTAAGGCTGAGAGAAAGTGGCTTGTTCTAACCAGTGATATGGGTTTTCTGCAAGAAGTAGAGTAAAACAAACTTATCCGATTTAGCATGTTTGGTTTAAATATTCTGCAGGAATGATTTTATTAGAATATTTATAATTTAAAGAGTATATCAAATATTTTTTAAAAAAGGACTATGCCTGAGAAGAACACTATTTTTTAATGTCACATACCCAGAGAGTTGTATCTGATGTATCTTTTATAAAGAGTTTAATTATTTTTGGCTCTGGTATAACTGTAGTCCCTTCAGTTTCACTCACTCTTTTTATGCACTGCATATCTGTTCTATTTCAAGTTGAGAAAAAACTGATTCAGTACAGCTAGTTGAACATTTTATTTCACTGAAGAATGCATGTGAGTTTGTGGGCACATGGATTTTAATCATGTTTCCTCTTGACTACGTGCACTTGTGAGTGAGCGGCCAAAGATTCCATGAAATAGACACAAGCTTAGTGGTGTGTTTGTTAGTCTATTCTTCTGATCACTAGGGTTTATCATTATTTGTTTCCTCAGAATGTTGGGTCTATGTTTTACCCATATAACATGATTGCAGAAGATGTTTATCCATAGTTTATCCATGGGTTGTTGTACTTCAGATGCTATAGTTTTCTGTGGAAAATTTTCCATGATGTATAGCACTGGAAAAATTTTGGAAAATTTCTGGAAAAGGCAGGGATGATGAAGTGTGACTTTGTGTTACTAATGGGCTGCAACTTCCATTATTTTTCACAATTGGATAGGCTGGCAAAAGGTAATCGAAGTTGCAGCCCAACAACACTTGGAGGTCAGATGTTCCAAGATCATTTAGTTCATGGCAAGGCAATATGTGTACCTCAGTCTTTGTTATTGTGCTGTACCAAATCTAGTAAGAATATGATCCAGTTAAGGGAGAGGAAAGTTTAACCGAATTTTTCTGTAACTGAAAATATTAATTTACATTCTGTCCTGGGTCATCTTGAAAGTGAACCGATTTCTGTTGTGTACTCTTAAGTCATTTAAAGTTAAATGAAGACTTTTTTAGTCTAAAAAGAAAAGAAACAAATCTGCTGTCTTCTTTTTCTGAACAAATATATTTTTCTTTATAATCCTACATTTTTAGATTCCCTCTCTCTTACTGCTGCCCACCAACAAGACTTTCTTTTAAAAACACCTGCTTGCTTGCTTTTCAGGCTGCTACCCATTTTACAAAACAGACCCCTTCATCTTCACTGACTGCCCTCATGTCTATTTTTGTGGGAATGCACCTTCTTTCAAATCCAAGGTGGCCAAAGGTAAGTGAGTGAATGACTGGATCTGGTTGTCAATACATTCGTTTTGGTGGCCTCTCACAAGCACTGAATCTCTTTTGAATGACTTTACACTCTAGTGAGATGTGGCATTTGTATAGCAGGGGAGAAAGCAGAGGGATACTACATGCCATTTGAATTTCTGATCTGCTTTTTAGATCCGTTGTTCCACAAAATGGTGATCATGCATGAAATATAAACTTTTTCACTTAGAATTTATGTGAGATCACTGTTCCTGCAAAGAATTTCATGTGCATCCTCAGCACACTCAAGAATCCAGTTGATAAAACAAGGAAATAATAATCTCCCGTGATCGCTACATGGCATTGCCACACTCCAACCTCTTACCTCTGCACCCTCCTAAAATATATTAAACCTAATAGCAGGCCCCAGGGTTTGGAGTGACTTATTTTTGTTACAGAAACTGCCTTTTATGTTACTTACAGCCATTCCTCCTTTCCCTTGCTTTGCAGGAGATGATGGTCAGAAGGTCCTCTTGTTGACCCTTCCTGATTTCAGCATAACACAAACTGCTTGCTTGATCAATCTGCGTGACCTCTCCTGCCAGCCAGTCAGTTTCTCCGCCTTTGGTGCCAATGATGAGGAGGAGGAAGAAGCTATGGTAATAGAAACTGGCCAGTAAGAGGCATGAGCTCTTGCTGCCTTGCCACATGTACATAAAACAAGATGGGGAGCTTGGAGCTATACCCCCCGCCCAAGCGGATAGTTGAGCTTTTGGCTCAGAGAGAAGACTACATTAAAAAAGTGTTTCATCTGCTTCCATTTTCCTCTTCTTGCTTTTTTCCTTCCTTCTACAAGAGTTTAATGAATATGCCCATAAATAAATAAATGCATAAATGCAGTAGTATCTCTTTATATAACTCGCTTTATTCAAATAACAAGCACTCTTAGAAGATCAGAAGGGCTCATGACTGCACTTCATCTGCCTCCTGGGCTGCTGTGGCCTGGTAGTGATTGAACTTGGAAAAATTTATTCCCCGCCCCCTTGGCTTTTGTAAGGAACAACCTCCTTGAAGGAAACTATCTACATGAGAAACTGCAGCTGGAATAGTGAGAAGGTCAGACTAAACTCTTATCTTGTAGGTCCCATAGAATCTAGGCATCTCTAAGAAAGCTGGTAAACTTTTAATTCTCATGAACAAAAGATAAAAATTGAAAAAGGGGCTGAATTAGTTTAGCAATTTGTAAACTTAAGTATGGCTGGCACTTAAGAGTAGTTAAAAGATTGATGATACTTTCTTAATATATGTCTTGAGCTCTTTCCTATGCTACCCTAACCTGTGACTTTGGCACTTGGGCTTCTCTTGCCACTTCTCCTTCAAATAATGATCAGCCCCAACAAAACTTAAGTCTCCAAATTCTGTATTCTTCTCCTTGGTAAAAAAGAGATTGCAGTCTAGCACACTCAGATGTGGTGACATATAATGATTTTAAAAGGACAGATTGCATTTAACTCTATATGAGGATGGCCGAAGTATATGAAGGCTGCCTAATGTGCGTAACTGTCCCAGTGAATCTGGGAGGAGGAGTGCCTGGGTGCTGGTCAGCTTTGCGCATCCCTTCCTTAAATCTTACTGTAAATGAATTTTAAGCAACCAGCCTCACTGTAATGCGTTTTATAAAGACAGGAGAGAACAGTTAAAAGAAAACTTAAGTCAAGCATGGAAAAAATGTTCTTACCCTATTTTCTGCTCACAGTCAAGCTCAGCTACATGGTACACCTACTTCAACTTCCCACTTGCTAAGTGTATGATTGGAATAGTAGGCCTTTGGAAGAAAAACAAGCTCTTGTATATGCAGAGAGGGGTGTGTGTAAGAGAGAGAGAGGAACAGAGGGAGTAAATGCTGTGGCTGCTGGAGGCTGCTCAAAGCAATGGATTTTCTGGTGGGTTCTAAAAGCAAGTAATGATGTCTGCTGTGCTGTGATGGAACAGATACAGCCACCTGCTCTGAAGAACGCAGAGCAAGATTTAAGAAAGTTTTACAAATGTAAGTGGCCCATTGTCACAGTAAGTTGGGCAGCTGTTGCTAATCACCAAAGTTCACTGTGTACGTCTCTGCTGTGGTCATGGGAAAAGCTGTGCCTGTGGTCTCCTCTCTGGTCTCCTTCTGGGTCTCCTCTTCTATTACATCACTGGTTACTGTTTCCCATTCAGTCACAGTCTCTGTGTAGACCTCAGTTTCCCAGCTAGTGGCTGTTTGGGCAGTAGGAGGTTCCTGACTCCATGGAAGAAGTGTGGTGCTGCTGAATGAGAAGGGAAAGTCTGTGGTCGGGACAGGTGTCGTTGGAGCTCTTGTGGTAGCTTGCCGTAGACGATTGCGCATCTGTTGGCGCAGACGAGCTCTCTGGCGCATCCTCATCCTCCACCGCATGCGCTCCCGGGGTGTCATAGGCCGGCCAGATATTATAGGCATTCGTAATGGCCTGTGCCCATTCATGGCCATGATTTCTCGTATGCGTTTCCAGTTGGACCGTGACAAGATGAAGTTGCACTGGGTGGCTCCAATGTCATAGAAAACATTGCAGGTTTTGACACTGGGATTGTAGCCCTCAGCTCTAGCTGTGACACGGTATTCTCCAGGGTTCAGGATGCGCCAATAATCTCCACCACTTGCTGAAATAGACCAGGGAGGGAGACAACATTTGATGAATATGTTGTATAATCCTGGGAGCAGAGGGCCTACGGCTTATGTTTGAGCAGATGCTTTGCTTGCAGAAAGATCTAGCCTCATTCCCTGGCAAGATGGGGAGGTGATGTGAAAGACCTGCCTCTGGCAGGAGCTCTCCAGGGCCAATGACAATCAGAGTAGATCACACTGGACTAAACAGATATACTTCTCTGGTACAAAGGGGCTTCCTATTCTCAACCAGGATGGGCAAAGTGCAGGCCCCGAGGCCCTTTTTGTGGCCCCCAGGGTCAAAGCATTTTTTTGCAACATCCCCCAAAATGACCTCTGGGGGTGTGGAGAGTATTTCCACCACATTTGGAGGCTCTCTGGTTTTGTGGGGGTTGCAAAAAACATTACGCACACAGATGCTGCCCTTAAATGTCCTCTAGAAGGCATGGGAAGAATTTTCCACCACATTTTGGTGGACCCAGACCAATTTAGGGCCCACAGAAGCCTTTTGTGAAACAAGTGTCCTCTGCTTGCTTACTGTTGCTAACGGGTCTAAAATGGCCCAGGAGGGCCCCAAAACATGGTGAAAATGTTCTCTATGCCCTCTAGAGGGAATTTTGAGACAAAACACCTTTTTGATTTGGTTGCAGTGGAAGAGCATGGCCCTCAAGGTCTGCGAGAGCAATGTGGTTTCCTAGCCTGCCACCGTTGCCCACTAGTGTCCTACTTTTTAAGTAGGTGGCTAATTAATTGACAGTGAGGATCCGATGGGCATTTGAAACAAGCAAAGCCACATTATATAGCTTCCACTGCTTGCTTCAGGCTTGGCACAGATCCTCCAAAAAGAAACATGAATGCTCCTGAGGCCTACTACTGCTTTAATTAGCAATGTGCATAGGTGAATTTTTGTTTTTTCAAAAGGTAGGTGAGCAGCCGGAGTCGTTTGGCACAGGTATACATAACTTTAAAGCAGGCTTTTTAATGCTGAGGATGTGACATCATTACAGTGAATATATGGCAAATGCTCTACAAATCACAATACTGCACTTGGCAGGGCCCACCTATGCTGCAGTCAAAACCTCTTAGCCCTTACAACAGTGATAAGCGCTATCTGTAAACATCGTCAGTTTTGCTAATGGTGTAGGAACAATGAAGGTTCAATTTGACAATAATTTCTATTTTTCCCCCCTGCTCATCATCCACCTCAAGACAGAGAACTTTTGGTCTTTCAGATGGTTTGAACTACATTTCCTGTAACTCCATATTATTGGCAATGTTGTCTGGAGCTTCTGGGAACTGAAATCCAAGATCTGGATTTCGAATTCAAAAATCTGGAGGACCAAAATTTTCCTTTCCTGACCTACATAAAATAAATACACCTTTTTTCCCCCTTTCCTGATTACTTCCCTTCTGAACTTGCCAAAAGCCGTATTTCCACTGGCAGAATGATAGACAATTCAAGGACATTATGTTAACTTTAAAAAACAAAACAAATGTAAGCCCTGCACCTTCTGTATTCCAGACATACCTGTCTTCACATCATGATTGATCCCGCCTACAGAAATAGAGGCATTTGCAATGGGGTCACCCTGCTGGTCTGTCACAATACCCTTAATGCCCCGATGTATCTGCAAGAAGTTGGTATCAAGTTGCAGCATTTATTTTAAATCACTTTTATTGCAGCAGTGTCTGTTGTGCTCATATAGCTAATGTAACTTTTAAAAACAGCTTGGAAAATTGCCGTTTTTGACTGCAATACACAAAATCATCATTTTTTTCTAATGTGTATAACATTTTGTGTATAACATTTATGTCCTGAAACCTCACCTCCATTAAAAGAAATAAAATCCAGGCACTACTATGGAAAAACTAAAAGCTGTTATTACTGTAAGTTGTAATAACACACTTCTCTTCTGGAACAGGAAGCACATTGAACTTAACACATGTTTGCAAAGCACATTCCACTGTTTGGTGCCACAATAAACTAGACCTTAACCAACCTCCACTCCATCAACTTACTTCAAAATGTAGGCTTATTTGCAGCAGAACTTCCAGGGATTATCTTGAGAAATAGCCAGGTTCATAGGGCGGAAAGTTCAGATAACTTGCCCTTTGTAAGGCAAAACCACCCTTGAAGTTGGTGATTGCACCCCTCTTCAAGCATTACTTGGGTAAAGAGCACTCACATACAGAAAATGCTGCAGCATTGGGGTGAGGAGGGCAAAAATTGTGTCACAAGCTGGCTGATTGCAGCCTGATTCTTAATATACATATATTGACATTTGGAGAGAGAAACCTGCTCATGGGAAGCTGACCACATCTGAAATTCTATACTTTTTTAGATTAGCATAAATAATCTGCCAGCAGAGTTAGATTGTGCAATCCCTAGACCAATGTAGTGCAACATATCAATGGTCAATACTCATGGTTGACAATTCACTGTGGAATTGCAATGCATATTTGCATACTATTCTGTGTGCTTCAGTGCACTACTGCATGCACAACAGTCCTGTATGCATAATTTTGCTTATGCTGCCATCAGATGGATACAACTGTTGTACATTATCCAAGAAAATCATCCCACATGACTAATGCAATTTATGCCTGTATGCCACTAACTGGATGTTCAATCTGTTCAACATGGATTACTCTCTTTAGATGTCCTCAATATGCAGAAGATTGGGGGTAGGGCTAAGATGACACTCATGGTCTTGGAGGTTATGCCAGCAGTGGATTAATGATCCCTCTTGTGCATGTAAATGCTATTGTGAATTCCACTCTGGTAGACCTGCATGTTGCTCTGGCCTAAGTCAGCTCCTGAAAACAGTCCCTATTAAAATTAGCATATGTGTTGTTCCTGGATTGTTCTGCACAAGCTGTTCTCCCCATCTCTGCTCAGCTTTGTTTAATGCAAAGCTAGTGCAGTTGACATTCTCTTCTCTTAATGTTTAACTCCAATTCCTAGCAGCCCCAGCTAGCCGTGGGAGTAGTAGTTCATCAACCTCTGGAGGACTGGGGGATTTTTAGCCATGGCTGTCCTGTCCACCAGAACTGTCCCTACCATTACACAGTGTGAGGTCATGACCTCAGGTGGCAACCATGTTGGGGTTTCAGGATTTCCCTGGTTCTTTATGGATCAAGCTGTGTATTCCATACACACTGAATCCCCTAAAACAGTCGAGCATTGTTGAAAACATTATCCAACTGGCTGTGCTGAAGTATAGTTTTGTTTGTAGAATAGGGAGGGGAGCTATTTTGTCCTTTATCCTCACGCAGTAATACTTTTTTGGACTGGCCCTCTTGGCCAAATGCCCCCACCCCACCCCAGGCCCAGCCATGAATGGCTCCCTACCTGTTCCATGAATGTCAACAAAGATTCTTTGTTGTTTTCCCATTCCTTTGGCAATTCACTTTCATGAGGAAATTTGTCACACCCTGGATAGATGGAGAGCTCAAGGCAGTTGGTGTGTAGGTAGCTGAAATCATTCATGCCTGGAAAGGTAGTACAAAGAAAACATCTGTTGTTCCTTAACATATGCAGTTTTCTTCTGCATGATGTAGTGATGGCCACTAATTCAAATAGCTTTAAAACAAGGTTAGAGGGATAAAGGAAGTGTATCAAGATCTCACCATGCATACTTTGCTTTGTGGTTAGCGTTCAAACTCTTTAAAAGATGGATTCTACGACACACACAGACACAATTTCACAATCTAACAGATTCTGTTCACAAGGGAAATGAGAACTGTTCTTAACTTAGGTAGTGCCTTAAATTTTCTAAGAACCCAGCCAAATTAAAAGGACAGTCATTGCCACAAACCCAAAATCCTATGATATGAGAGGGGAAAAGAAGAGGAAAGTAAAGTAAATAAATTCAGGTACTAAGAATACATATTGTTTTATTTTTATCATCTATTTTCTTATTCTAACTATATGTATGTGTCCATGTGCCTTCAAGTTACCTGTCAACTTATGCAACCCATGAATTTCATAGCGTTTTCTCAGGCAAAGAATACTGAGAAGTGTTTGCCATTGCCTTTCTCTTCAGTGCCTGCTAATCCTTGGAGGTCCCCCATCCAAGTACAAACCAGGCCTGATCCTGCTTAACTTCCAGAATTAGATGGGATCTGATGCCTTCAGAGTATTTAGGCTGTAAAAGTATTGTTATAGGGGATATAAAAGCTAAGAAATAAAATGAAGTAGCATAAACTAAGCTCATTTCTGCGCTACATGTTATAGTGCTATTATTCCACGTTCAACATCTTGTGGCATTCTGGAGCTTGTAGTTTCCTGAGGCCAAAGAGCTCTCTGGCTGAGAATTCTAAAGGCCCCTCCCTAAACTGCAAACCCCAGGATCTATAGGATGTTGAAAGTGGAATAATAGCACTAGAACAGTATAATGCAGAAATGGCCTAAGTTGGTGAGTGATGTTGCATACTTTATATATATTGCAATATAATTTGGGAAGAATTAAACATATGGGAGCTGAAAAACACTGTGATCTACTGAAAATCAACCAGAGATCCATCAGTAAATTCCAATCTGCCTTCTGCCCATTCCTGTTGTAGGGGAGTTAGTACAGCTAAAAAAAACCCATACTGTTACATCAGAGGACAGGAGGTTTTTTTGTTGTCCTCAGTATGGAATGGAACTGGGAATCATGCACTTGCATACTCCCCATGTACGCAAACAACATCCCCCTCCCCTTGGTTTAGAAACAAATCAGGTGAAATACAAATAAAATGAGTGAGATAATAAGAAAATGGCTTGCTAGACAACCAGCTAAAAAAACAAAAATTCAAGTGCTGCACATCCTTATGAGTGATTCCCATGCAACACACCAGGCTCTTATGTAGACCCTCTGTTCCTAGCAGCCCATCAGCATTCTCAAGACTTACTTCCCACTCGTGGATGCCATTTGGCGCCACTGACAATCCCCATTCCACTAGTCATATCCTGATAGTGACACCCGCCCCGGAAGGTCTCAGTCATGGTGAGGTGAGCCGAGGCATAGGAAATGGCCAGCCAGCGGAAGATGGCGTGGTCTGGAGTCTCTTTGATTTCTGGGTTCTCCTCTTCATAGTCATCCAGCGGTAGAGGAGGAGCCACTTCATTCTCACTGGCAGGGCGAGCCATGTCAAAGGGGTATGAAACAAATTTCTCCCCACCATGGAAGTTGGCTCCTAGAACAAATGGGATCTTTTCCATCCAGGACATGATGGCTTTCACCTCCACTGCAATCTGGGAAAGAAAAGCCCACAATGGTGACATAGCTATGCTGGAATGAGCCCAAGAGAGATGTAGCTGAGGTGGAACAGTGGGTGCATAGAAAAAAAGTGTTTCTCAGAGAAAGTGCATGCATGCTTTTGATGCCAAGGATCCCAAGTTCAAATCCTGGCATATCCAAACAAAAGGACTGAGAAGTAAGGTAATGGGAAATCATTGCCTAAGATCATGGAGAGCAGCTGTCAGCCCAGAAGATTCCATTATCTGGACTAGCAGTTTACACAAACAGCAAATGAGTTAAAACAAAACACTAAAAACAGCAACATATCACAGTAAACAATCAGCTGAATTAACACCAATAGCATATTCTTAGGAGGTCTTAAATTGTAGCAGATTTACCTCCTAATGGATTTACTGTAGCAGAATGAGTATTCCAACCTTACTGGATTTCTGTGAGGATAGGAATGGGGAGGAGGACAATTTACGAGCTCCTTATAGAAAATACAAGTTATAAACATAGCCAATAAATATAGGATACTTACAGAAGCATCCTCAGCAAGGTAGTGTTCAGGGATAGGGATATGGTGGTTGGGGACTTTGTGTGGTACCCATTTCCTTTCTTCTGCAGTCCAGAGGATGCTGTTGAGATCTGGGAAATTCTCAAAGATATCATACCCTTCCTCATTCCAGTGTCCTAAAGCCCAGTTCCCCAGCTCAGAGCCCTGCAAAGAGAAGACCAAAAGGAACTCATGAAGCAATACGTTATAGATGTGTGCGTGTACACGGTCATGTGGCTGGGTGTGTTTGAGATTGCCAAACAACTAGAAAGAATCTACATTTTTGCTCACCACAAGTGACAATCAGCTAAGATCTCTCCCAACTGGGGAGTTGTAGAAGTGTGCAATTCACTGTAGCAATTTCATAGCAATGTCTACTTCCTCTTCCAAGCTGTAAGGTTAGTGTGTGGGGTTATTTGGTTGACTAGCATGCTTCACCTTTGAGCAGCCAAATCAGATATCTTTCAATCTTTCATATAGGGAAGGGGTGTTGGAATGTGTGTTCATTTTGTGTACACTGCAGTGACGTGGTAGTGCAGAGCCTAATCAGATCCTAACACTCCCCCTCCCCCCTTTTTTTTTGTCTTGGTCAGTATAAGCAGCTAAAAACTTGGAGAAGTTACTCTTTTGGACTACAACTCCCCAGAATGCCACAGGCAGCATTGCCAGTGGCTTGCATAAAGCAAAAATAAACCATCAATTATATGTTTCATTTTTAAAAAAAAATTTTTTTAAAGCTCTGACTCTTCTATTAACTCTCTTTTCTTAACCCAGCCTGCAAAACCTGATCCTGCCCAATCTCACCATTTGGCTGGCAATCTCATAGCCATCAGGGTTGAGTGAGGGGACAAGGTGAATGCGGGTTTCAGTCACCAGGTTCCTCACACGTGGGTTCCCATCCTTGTACTCCTTGCACAGAAACTGCATTAGCATTAGCAGAAGCTCCCGTCCCAGCACCTCATTGCCATGGATTCCTGCTGTATAGCGAAACTCTGGCTCTCCTATAAGAAGACAACAAAAGATGCAGGTTATTATAGGGCTCAGTCAGAAAAGACAGCATTTAACCTAATTAAGGTTCTTCTTCCACACCAGCTGCTGCATCTGAAATTGCCCTTACTTTTGTTCATTTGATGTTTTATTTATTTCAGTACCTATAAGTGGTGATGTGAAGACCTGAGGGAAAATAGGAAAACCAGGGTTGAGGAAGAATCTTTCTAGATTTATTTCCAAAATGTTTGTTTTACTCTAGAAGAAAGAGTTGAAAAAAATGGATTGTGAAGTCTTTCAGAATTCTGTACCACATTTTATTTAACATAACTTTAAGTATACTTAGCTAAGTAGTGGAAGTGCTTAAAAAAACTCTGTTAGTGAGTTACAGATACACATTGAGACATGCAAGAGTGCCCAAGGCACATTAGGACTGATGCGCATCAGTGCATGATTGCACTGGCCTGTGATGTGCATTAGATGTGCACTGGTGCACAATGAGCATTGGATACTTTGCCACCTCTACTATGTAGTAACGTTACAACAGTCCTCTAGTGGATACAGATGTTAGAAAACTGACCAATTCTAATTTCTACATACAAAAGTCCACTTATGAAGATGCAACTCCATGCAGGATTTTGGCTTTTTTTTTTTTTTTAAGAAAGATAACTGAATGTTGAAGACAACCTATTTGTATATTTACCCCCCCCAAAAAAATATTTCTAAATAGAAAGCCTTTGTACAAGACAATGCACTGTATCTGATCATTGCAATTTTTGTCTTTTTAAAGAGGTTCCTTACAGTTCAAGACCTTGCAGCTCCGCTAAAAACAAAACAAAAATTTGTAATGATTATCCGAGTTAGTTCTTCTTTTAATATACTGCACATGATAATTTCATGCCACATTGATGCCCAATGTGTCACTCAGAAGCATATTTTATCAAGAGTTATAAGAAAATTAAGATAGGAAGACTCACAAGAAAATTATATTCTCTATACACACCCTCAAAGAGAATATAAAAATCTACTCAGAGAAAAAAGAGCAGAATATATATGCCAGACTTGGATGGAGCTAGGCCAGGCACTTGTAGAAAGGGATTGTATTAGATTCTGGGCCATGGTGGCAAAAGGGACCGGGAACATACATGGCTCTATTGATAACCAAATTACTCCTTTTCCCTTTTAAGTCAGACTACCTTAGGGCCCGTTTTGAATCCCTGTTACAGACTGGTCACCCCTGCGTTTTCTTGCTGCCCTAATTGGGAACAAGTAGCACCTGATGAAATTGACACCTTGATTAATCCCCTGCCTGCTAAAAAAGCCCTGGGGGAAGATATGCTCCCCTGGAGAACTATTCAGATCAAATCCTGGTTGGTAGTCCCCAGTCCTTGCTTCACTTTTCACTTATATTAACCAATATAGGAAAATCTCCCAGAGGTGGGGAGTGAGCATAGTTGTCCCCATTCATAAAAAAGGTTCCAAGGATGATCCAAAGAATTTTAGGCCTATTAGCTTACTGAATATAGTATCTAAATTATATTCAAAATATTTACTGAGTAAGTTGGAGTTGTGGGCTACAGAAAATGCTATTACTGCAGGAGAACAAGCAGGTTTTATGAAGGGCAAATCTACAATAGATCAATGTTTATCCTTCATCATGTGATCCAAAAATACTGACAAAAAGGTAGAAAAGAACTTTTTGTTGCTTTTGTGGATCTCAGCTCTGCCTTTGATCTTATTGATAAGAGATCGCCTCTAGGTTAGCTGCTGCTAATATTGAAAGAACATTGCTCTTTTTAATCCAATTGTTACACACAAATACTTCCCTAAGGTTAGACTCAGGGCAAATGGACTATTTCCTGATAACATCCCTACAGATAGAGGAGTTCAACAGGATGCCTTCTGGCTCCCTTTTATTTAGTTGTTCTATAAATGATATTGTCAAAGAACTGACTGAACCAGAATGCTTTCCAGTTTCCATTCAAGATGCTAAACTCTCGATTCTCCTGTATTCTGATGACATTGTTTTGATTTCTGCCACCTTGATTGGGATGTGGAGACTTTTAAAGAAGTTGAATGCTTTTTGTTTAAAAGAGCAGTTAACAGTAAACCACTCTGAAACTAAAGTGGTGGTTTTTGGAAAGAAGAGAAAATCACACAGTTGGAGAATAAATGCAAAACCCTTAGAAGACCAATCTTTTTTTAAACAACTGGGTTGGGGATTTAACTCAATTGTCATGGAAAGCTCACTTCCATGTAGTTAAGTTGAAATCTTCCTATTCTACTAATTCTTTATTGAGATTCTGTGGATTCCATGGGGGCAACTTGGTTGTTCCTACTGTGAAAGTCTTCCAGAAGGAAACTATCCCACAATTATTGTATGATAGAGAGATCTGGGGATATGATAACGTCTTCCCTTTAGAAAATGTGCAAAATGCTTTTTTGAAATATCTGTTGGCTACTACAAAAGATATTCCTGCTTCCTTTTTAAGAGTTGAAACTGGGCTAATCTCTCTACAAACTGGAGTTCATAGGGCTTTAGCCCTATATTGGCTGAAGCTGGCTAGTATGAGTGACACCCAGCCCCCTATAAAATGGTTTCTGGAGCAATTACAATCCCTCTCCCAAAGCCCCTGGACAAATTTAGTTAGGATGACACTTCACCTTTATGAGATTAATTTAGACGCCTTACCAATCTTTTCTTACAAAAGAATTAAACAACTGGTCAAAGAAAAAAATCTACCTTGCTTCTAAATGGAGGGATCTACACATGCTCTCCTAAACAGCATATTCTTTATGGTACCCACTGTATAAGACTGAAATGGAGCAATTTTATTTAACCTTACTTTTGCTCCACTTAGAAAAGCACTTACAGCTCTATGTTTTCAGTGTATGCCATCTGCCTGTTTGAAAGGAATGTAATAACAGTCCTTTCCACCAAAGAGTTTGCATTTGTGAGTCTGGGGAAGTGGAGGACATCCAGCACTATCTACTGCAATGTGTTCTCTCTCTCTCTCTATATATATATATATGTATATATATACACACATATATACACACACACACACCCAGACAAAAGTTTCTTAATTCCATTCTCCACTCCTTTTCTAATTGACCTCTCCTTGAGCAGATTTGTATCCTATTGGCTGGCAATGATGCATATACCATGGCTATGGCTGCAAAATTTGCCTTGGCTGAAAGTAAGTTAAGTTCTAGGCATCAAAACCATTCATAAGAATCCATCCAGGGGTGATGAAGATACTCAACCTGGGAGTTTTGGAATGCACATCAATGCAATTTTATATTGTTGCATTTTTAAATATTTCTTGTATTATTTGCTTATTACCTGTATTTTATTTTAAATTCATCACTGTTATGGCATGTTATTTGTTTGTATTCTATTTTAATCATAACAAATTGCAATGGCTTATAGCTTTAAGCAATAAAGATTCATTCATTCATTCATTCATAAGAAATCTCATGGTCCTAATGTAACTAAGTAACTTTGAATCTGTTCATGTTTAGAACAGATCCACTGAAATGAATCAGGCTTAAATTAATATGGCTAAGTTTGATTAATTTCAGCAGTCTGCTCTAACTGTAATAATCTGTGGATTCCTCCCAAACTTCATATTACAAATCATAAAATCAAACTGTAAAACTGACATATACAACAGCAGCAGCTGCAATCAACACCACCAGAATAAAACTGTAAACATAAAAATAAGCACCAAATACCTGTCCTGATATTTGTTGGCAGTCAAATTCTGCAAAGACCGCAAGTTCCAACAGGTTCCTTGCTTGCCTTGCAGACAATTTCATGGTCCAGAAGGTGGAAGAGGCGACAAGGGGATCGGCTATTTTAGATCTGATCCTGACCAACAGGGATGACCTAGTTGATGAGGTGGAGGTGGTGGGATCCTTAGGAGAGAGTGACCATGCTCTCTTGGAGTTTGTCATCCAGTGGGAAGGAGAAACCAAGTGTAGCCGGACACGCATCCTAAACTTTAAGAAAGCTGATTTCTCTAAATTTAGTGAGTTACTTGCTGAAATCCCATGGACAAGAATACTAAAAAAGAAAGGAGTTCATGACAGATGGGAGTTCCTTAAAAGTGAGATACTGAAGGCACAATTGAAAACTGTGCCAATAAGGAGGAAAAATGGCAGGTGTATAAAGAAACTGTAATGGTTGACTGAAGAACTCTCAGCTGAGTTAAGTGTTAAAAGAAACATGCACAGGAAATGGAAGAATGGTGAAACCACCAAAGGGGAATTCAAGCAAATAGCCAAGAGATGTAGGGAGAAAGTCAGAGAAGCTAAAGTGCAGAATGAACTCAGGCATGCCAGAGACATCAAAAAAAAATAATAATAATAAAATAAAAAGGGCTTTTTTAGATCTGTCTGCAGCACAAGGAAAAACAAGGAAATGATAGGATCACTATGTGCAGAAGGTGACCAATTAATAACAGGGGAGTGAGAAGGCAGAACTTCTTAATACCTTCCTTGCCTCAGCTTTCTTCCAAAAGGATAGAAGTATCCAACTAGGGGCATGGGGAGCAGGTGAGGAAACGAGGAAAATGCAGCACAGAATAAGTAGAGAAGTAGTACAGGAATATCTGGCTAAACTAGATGAATTCAAGTCCCCAGGGCCAGATGAATTACATCCAAGGGTATTAAAAGAATTGGCAGAAGTCATTCCTGAACCACTTGCAATAATCTTTCAGAACTCTTGGAGAATAGGAGAAGTCCCAGCAGACTGGAGGGGGGCAAATGTCATCCCCATCTTCAAGAAGGGGAAAAAAGAGGACCCTAATAATTATCGCCTGGTAAGCCTGACATCAATTCCAGGAAGGATTCTAAAGCAAATCATTAAGCAGTCAGTTTGTAATTACTTAGAAAGCAATGCCGTAATCACTAAAAGCCAGCGTGGATTTCTCAGAAATAAGTCATGCCAGACTAATTTTATCTTTTTCTTCTTCGTGGTCTCTGTGCCTTCATACACTAGGAGCTTTAGCGCCTGCGCGGTAGTGTTCGGAAACTTCTAGAGCTCGTTCGCTTGGCGGGAACCCCTCCCCCACGCCGGTACTGCACATGCTCCTCCCGCCGAGCAACGGTCTCCTCAGTTCTTTCTCATCCGCCGTCACGTACGGAAGGTTCTTTGGCTTGTTCCTCGCTTTTCTTGCTTGGCTTTGCTGTCTTTACGGTTTTCGGACTATTTCTGACCTCTCTCTCGGACTTCCCCTCGGATTTGGTGTTTTTGGACTTTTCTCTTGTTTCGGCGTTCGTCTTATGTCCGCGCTGTTCAAAGTTGCCCTCAACGACGGCCATAAGGAGTGTCTCTTCTGTTTGGGTGAGTCCCACAACACTCGGACTTGCCCAATTTGTCGGGATTTTATCAAGGCTGAAATCTTACTGCTGGGAGCAGTCCTTGAAGGCAAGTGACGAGACCTCCACTTCCAAGATGGCTGACAAGAAGACGACCACGCCATCGACGGTATCGGCGGCTGCCGTACCGTCTACCTCGTCGGTATCGGGCTCGGTACCGGCGAGAACGCCGATATCGGCGTTACTGAGGATCCCGAAGCTGTCGGCGGCTGCCAAGTCAGCGAAAGGATCCTCGACGGTGAGGAAGGCTGAGGCGCCTGCAAAGGAGACACCTCGTAAGAAGCACCCTGCTCCGGACGGAGACAAGGGCAAAGAGAAGGAGATGAAAAAGAGGAAGGAGAAGAAACGCTCCCCGGCTGGGGACGTTCACCCTCCCTCTCCTCCTCCGACTCTGGAGCCTTCCAAAGGGTGAGGTGAGCCTGTCGATCTCTCGGACGACGAGATCGAGGATGTTCCCCAACAACGTCCGGACTCGCCTGTGGCAGAACCTCCAACCCTGGTGGAGGAGCACCACCGCCCTTCGAGCCGTCGCAGGTCGGCTGACCTGCAGCAGAGAGAGACCTCTGCTTCCCCGGAGCGGCGCTCGACTTCGGCTCGGTCTCGGTCCCGCTCTTCGGAGCGCCCGCTGGCCTCGCCGCCTCCTCGGGAGACAAGAGAGGAACAACCTCGCTCGTCTGCCTCCAGATATACCTCGGTGTCCTACATGGCCAGGTACGCGAGGGAATCTGAGTGGAGAGAGCGCCCGGCTTCTTACTGGTCACATTCTCCATCGTACCGGGATCGGTACCACCGTGACCCGAGACGCTGGGAGACCTTCCGGAGGTCCCGGTCACCTCATCGGCAACGCGACTCCCGCTCCCGCTCACCAGAGAGAGAGGCACCTCGGTACCGTCGGCACCAGAGCCGCTCGCCGTCTGACTGCCACTCCTTCAGCCGCTCTCCCTTGCCTCGATACCATAGGGCAAGGGAGCCATCACCTCGGTACCAAGCGGTATCGCCGCCTCCCAGGGTTACGGCTACAGCTACGCGCCCTGTGGAGTCAGTGGTGACCAAACAGGCTACGACCACCACGGCCTGTCAGACTACGCTGGTCACCACCAAGAAGTTGAAGTCGGTTGTGGCCCAACCGAAGCGGGACACTTCTACCATCGCTGCTACGTCTGTGGAAAAGCCCAAAACGGCTCAACCCACGACTGAGGTGAAGGAGCCAGAAAGGGAGCGAAGAGAGGACTCACCTAGCTCTGAGTCCTACGACTCGAGCGCGGAGTCAGAGGTCTCGAATGTGGCCTTGCAGGAGTCTCCTCCACTGGGATTCGGGGAGCCGATCCCAGATTCAGCACCAGAGGACATCCACCAGTTCTCTGCCATGCTGCTACGAATGGCCACTACCCTCGGCCTCAAGATTGCCGAGGCGGAGCCAGAGGATGATGACCCGGTCTTCTCCCTCTTTGAAGGGAGACAACCTGCCGCCGCCCCGCTGCCTCTTCTGCCCCGGATTGCCAAGGTTGTCAAGTCCGCGTGGGACAGGCCAGCCTCGGCGCAGCCGATACCGCAGCGCTTGGAGCACCTGTACTGGGTGCAGAAGGATAACGTGAGTTATCTCTTCAATCACCCGGCACCGAACTCTGTGGTGGTCGAGTCGGCGCAGACAAAGGGCGCCAGCAGACAGCACACGACTCCGCC
Source organism: Ctenosaura bakeri (assembly GCA_948474755.1). Lineage (NCBI taxonomy): Eukaryota > Metazoa > Chordata > Lepidosauria > Squamata > Iguanidae > Ctenosaura > Ctenosaura bakeri. The sequence continues at coordinate 206,929 of CAOLHI010002383.1, read as the reverse complement.
TGACAAAGAGGGCAGAAAGTTAGACGCCTACGCAAGGAGGTTCTACTCCGCCGCCTCCCTGCACATTAGGCTGTCTAACACTCAGGCTTGCCTCGCAGCTTACCTGAAGAAGGTCCTCGACCGCCTTCAGCCGGCGATAGACACGGTACCTGATGACATCCGTCAGGCCACCTCGGTCATCTTTAATGAGGCCGTAGCCATCGCCCGGCAACAAGTCGTCTCCTCTCGACATGCGGTGGAAATCGCCTCCCGAGTCATGGCAGGGTCCATCGGCTTGCGCCGCCATGCCTGATTGCGGCCGGCCGACATCCAGGAGGACACTCGAAGGAGGATTGAAGATCTCCCCTTCGATGGCGAGGGCCTCTTCAACTCCACCACCGACCAGGCATTGGACAACTTGGTGAAGGCAAGGTTGACCGCCAAAAAGATCGGGCTCCAGTCGGCCACGCAAGCCCGCAGGCCTTCCAGCTTCCGCCAGTCCTGGCGACGGTCATCGACCTCCTCTTTCCAACACTCGGCCCAGTCTGGCCAGTCGAGGCCGTCCTCTGGCTCGTCTGCCAGACGTCCTTTCAGGCGCCGTCCCGCTTCTTCGAAGAAGTCCTCCTCGGACGCCAAGTCCAGGTTTTGACCTGTCTTGCGGGACTTCCCAACATCCACTCTTCAGCTTCCCATCAACCCTCGGAGACCGGCCGACCCTGACTCGACATCTCTCGGAGTGGCAGTACGTCACTACGGACTCTTGGGTGCTTTCCATCGTCCGTCTTGGCTATGCCATCGAGTTTCAAGATATTCCACCTCGAGGCGTCTACTACTCCACTCCGTCGAGCCCGGCCCTCCTGGAAGAGATCCAGTCCCTCCTCCAAAAAGGAGCGATCGAGCAGCTCCCGCCAGAAGCCAAGACCACCGGCTTCTTCTCCCGGTACTTCACGGTACCGAAGGCCGACGGTACCCTCCGGCCGATCCTCGACCTCAGAGGGGTGAACTACTACATCCGCCCCAAGAGGTTCAAGATGGTCACGATACCGTCGATCCTGCCCTTCCTCCATCGAGGGGACTGGTTCGCCTCCATCGATCTCCGAGACGCCTACTTCCACATCGCCATTCACCCACAGCACAGACGGTACCTCCGCTTCGCAGTCGACGACACCTGCTACCAGTACAAGGTGCCGCCGTTCGGACTCTCGACTGCCCCAAGGGTCTTCACCAAATGCATGGCCCCGGTGGTATCCTTCCTGCGGACGAAGGGCTCTTCCGTCTACCCTTACCTCAACAATTGGCTGTTGGTGGCGTCCTGCAAACAGAGACTTTACCACGACGTCAACATGACGTTGTCTCTTCTGACCCGCCTTGGGCTACAAGTCAATCCGAAGAAGTCCCACCTCGAACCAGCGAGGACGTTGGACTTCATCGGCGCTGACTCTCGACTCCATCTCCGCCAGGGCGTACCTGCCAGAGACTCGGGCTCAAACCCTGATCCGGGCCGCCGCTCACGCCTACACGGCCCCGACGTTGTCTGCGAGAAGCGTCCAGCAGCTCCTGGGCTACATGGCCGCGACTACCGCGGTGACCTATCTCGCCAGACTGAGGGCAAGACCTCTCCAACACTGGTTCGTCTGCATATTCGACCCCCTGCGAGACGAACAGACCATCCGACTGCAACTGCCGGAGGACGTGTGCTCATCCCTCCAATGGTGGCAATCACGAAACAATCTGATGTCCGGGATGCCCTTCCAGCAGCCGACACCGAAAGTGACGGTAACGACCGATGCCTCCCTATACGGATGGGGTGCCCACTGCGGCGATCTCAAAGTCCGCGACAGATGGACCGACAACGAGACCGCTCTCCATATCAACGTGCTAGAGCTGCTCGCCATCTCGAAGGCACTACGAGCGTTCCGTCACGTCGTCGCGAGACGCACAGTCCTGGTCCTGACGGACAACACCACCGCCGTCTGTTACATCAACAGACAAGGAGGGACTCATTCCACGACCCTGCTCAACATCGCCCTCGATCTGTGGGACTGGTGCATTCGCCTGCACACGCATCCCGTGGCTGTTCACCTGGCCGGGCAGGAGAACACCACAGCAGACGCCCTCAGCAGGGACACCTCATCCCATCACGAATGGTCTCTCTCCGGAGAGGCATTGAGACTGATTCGGGACCGCTGGGGCGAACCGTCGATGGACCTCTTCGCGACCAGGGAAAACGCGAAGTGCCGCCGATTCTGTTCGAGAGCGGGCCGTGATCGCGCTTCCATCGGGGACGCTTTCCAGTTTCCGTGGACCGGGGAACTCCTCTATGCGTTCCCGACGTTCCCGCTGCTCGGCCGGACGATATCGAAGATCCTCGCCGACCGAGCCGATGCGATCCTGGTAGCCCCGTACTGGCCGAGGCAGCACTGGTTCACACCCCTGCTACGAGCTGCACGAGGCGACCTGCTCCGGCTGCCACCGACACCGGGCCTGCTCTCCCACTCCAGCGGCCGAGTCCTCCATCCGGACCTGCCACGCCTGGCCCTCCATGCCTGGAGGATATCGCACTAGACGATCCCGTGCTCGGTACCGTCCTCGTCGCGGCTAGGAAGGAATCCACCCGTCGCAACTACCAATACAAGTGGCGACGCTTCCTGACCTTCGCTAATGAGAGGAGTGAGCCGGTATCGCCTGCGGGACTCTCTACCGTCCTGCATTTCCTCCTTCACCTCCGGCAACAGGGTCTGGCGTTTCCATCCCTAAAAGTTTACCTCTCCGCGATCGTGGCATACCAGCCGCCACGATCTGCGGCATCGGCCTTCTTCAGGAACGATACCGTTAAGTGATTCCTGAAGGGACTTCAACATCTTTACCCGCCGGTATCGCCGCCGCTACCGCCGTGGTCCCTCTCGTTGGTGCTGTCGCAGTTGACGAAGCCGCCCTTTGAGCCGATGGCGACCTCGGATGACAGACTTTTAACCTTGAAAACTGCCTTCCTGGTAGTGGTGACCTCAGCAAGGCAAGCGGGTGAGATAACAGCTCTTCGGTCCGATGAGCCCTTCATGGTCTTCCATAGAGACAAGGTGGTCCTGAGACCTGACATCTCGTTCCTGTCTAAGGTGGTGTCCAGTTTCCATTTCAACCAGGACATCATCCTGCCTGCCTTCTTCCCGAACCCGACGACACCGCTGGAGCGGTCCCTTCACTCCCTGGACGTGCGTTGGGCCCTGGCGTTTTACAACGATAGGACTGCTTCCTTCCGACAGATGCCGCATCTCTTCGTTTGTTATGGGCGACGTCGGAAGGGCCACAAGGTGTCCACCCAGCGCTTCTCCAAGTGGGTGGTACAGACTATACAGCTGGCGTACGAGCTCGCGAGGAAGCCTCCGCCAGCCCTGCTTCGAGCCCACTCCATCAGAGCTGTGGCTACTTCTGCGGCCCTCCTGCGAGGAGTTGACCTGCACGAACTCTGCCGTGTGGCGACCTGGTCCCAACCATCGACCTTCGTTCGCCACTACAGGCTCGACTGCTGGTCGTGCAGAGATGCTCGGTTCGGACGTGAGGTGCTGGCTTCCGTGCTGTAGGACCTGACCCGCCATCCGACTGGTAAGCTACACAGTCTCCTAGTGTATGAAGGCACAGAGACCACGAAGAAGAAGAACAGGTTGCTTACCTGTAACTGTGGTTCTTCGAGTGGTCATCTGTGCCATCATACATACCCGCCCTTTCCTCCCCTCTTTCTCAGGTCCCTGTAGGTTCTACGGCGGATGACAGAACTGAGGACAGACCGTTGCTCGGCGGGAGGAGCATGCGCAGTACCGGCGTGGGGGAGGGGTTCCCGCCAAGCGAACGAGCTCTAGAAGTTTCCGAACGCTACCGTGCAGGCGCTAAAGCTCCTAGTGTATGATGGCACAGATGACCACTCGAAGAACCACAGTTACAGGTAAGCAACCTTTTCTTTTATGACAGGGTTACAAGCTTGATAGACGAAGGGAATGCTGTCGATGTAGCATATCTTGACCTCAGTAAGGCCTTTGACAAAGTTCCCCATGACATTGTTGCAAAGAAGCTAGTAAAATGAGGGCTGGACAGGGCTACTGTTAGTTGGACTTGTAATTGGTTGACTGACCGCACCCAAAGGGTGATCACCAATGGCTGCTTTTCATCCTGGAGAGAAGTGACTAGTGGGGTGCCACAGGGTTCTGTCCTGGGCCCAGTGCTATTCAACATCTTCATCAATGACTTGGATGAAGGAGTGGAGGGGATGCTGATCAAATTTGCAGATGATACCAAACTGGGAGGGGACGTGTGGCTGGATAGCAGTACGTGTGAAAAGGATCTAGGAGTCTTGGTAGATCACAAACTGAACATGAGTCAGCAGTGTGACGTGGCAGCCAAGAAAGCCAACACGATTCCTGGTTGCATCAATAGGAGTATGGTGTCTAGATCGAGGGAGGTAATGGTTACCACTCTATTCTGCATTGGTCAGGCCTCATTTGGAATACTATGTCCAGTTCTGGGCACCTCAATTCGAGAAGGATGTCGACAAGCTGGAACGAGTCCAGAGGAGAGCGACCAAAATGGTGAAGGGTCTGGAAGCCATGCCCTATGAAGAACGTCTTAGGGAGCTGGATATGTTTAGTCTGCAGAAGAGAAGGTTAAGAAGGGACATGATAGCCATGTTTAAATATTTGAAGGGATGTCATGTTGAGGAGGGAGCAGGCTTGTTTTCTACCACTCCAGAGACTAGGACAAGGAGCAATGGGCTCAAGCTGCAGGAAAGGAGATTCTACGTGAACCTCAGGAAGAACTTCCTGACGGTCAAGAGCTGTCTGGCAGAGGAATATGCTGCCTCGGAGTGTGGTTGAGTCTCCTTCTTTGGAGGTTTTTAAGCAGAGGCTGGATGGCCATCTGTTGGGAATGCTTTGATGGGTGTTCCTGCATGGCAAGGGGGTTGGACTCGATGGCCCCTGGGGTCTCTTCCAACTCTATGATTCTATGAGATCATGTCCACCCAAATTTCAAAATGACTGAAATACATTAGGCCGGTAAGATGATTGTCTAATCATGTTACCATCCTATTGTATTCTAACTATTTTCAAGGCTCAACTGCAGTGTTTTCTCTTACTTCAGTAATGTTACTAGCATCTCCAGCGTGGACAGCACAAAGCCCTAGTGAGGATTTTTAGGATTACCATAGCTTTAACTAGAAGCTTCCTCTTTCAGAATAAATCCTGCTGTTCTGCTGTTTTTCAATGTAAGAATATAACTGTGATGAGTCCAAACAATTTAGGAAGTTGGCTTGCAATAAAACTTGAAATACAAATTGGTTCCAAAAGGGTTATGGGGGGCAAGAGGTATTTATACACCAATATTTATGCAAGGCCAATGTAGTGAATGTTGGTAAACATGGGGGTTTAAATATAAGATTATTCCCATACACTGTCACAAAAATGTTGACCCAGGTGGAACATTTAAAGCCTATAGCAGTTAATACAATTTATGCATGCCATTTTGATTGGATAGAAAACAGATCTTGGCAAAGTAATAGCCTCTTGTTTGTGGGAGGAGAGAGAGATGGCCAGTCAGGTTCATAAAGGAACTAGATTAATGCCCTAACATGGCTTGCTCCCAAGATTTACTATGCTAGCAAATAAATGACCCAGGGGCATTCCTGAGGCCAAAGAGCTCTCTGGATGAGAATTCTAAATATCCCTCCCTAAACTACAAACCCCAGAATTCCACAAGATGTTGAAAGTGGAATAATAGCACTATAACAGTGTACTGTGGAAATGGCCTCAATAACCTTTCCTGGCCCACCCACCCCCAACTTGATGGAAATATTATTAACTTGTGTTCCAGTTCTTGGCAGATGGATCCTTCTCCCCATGCAGCTGATGCACAGAAAAACAGGTTTGGGAGGAATTACAATCATGGCAATAGTGTCATAACCAAGTGATTGTGAATACAAAACACTTAGGCCCTTTCCACACGGGGTATTAAAATAGTGTAGTGCGACCTCTGACGGAGGTCGTCTACACTGTAAAATGGATTGGGGCGGATTACTTTAGTGTAATTCCACACCCCAATCCACACTAGGGTGACCGGAAGTGGTGGCACCACGTGCTTTTTAAAAATCACTTTTCATGTGGCTTTTAAAAAGAACGACCGTGCAGCCCCATCGCAGCGCCCGGTGTGGATTTGCAGGCACACGCAAGGGCGTGCCTGCAGATCTGCCGGGGGCAGGCTTTCTGGCTGGTGAGCTTTTCCGGTTGGTGGAGAGCCTCTGCCAGTCGTAAGCCGCCATTTTGGGCGCCGCAGGACGCCGAGGAGTGTGGAGCAGTGAAAACGCGCTGCTCCACATGGCGACAGTTTCAGGTAAGCTCCGTTTCAGGACGTCTCAGGACGTTTTTTCCTTCATGTGTGGAAAGGGCCTTAGATTTACTCATCCATAACTATTTCATATTCATGATCACTATTGCCATGGTTGTCACATTCCTCCCAACCTACTTCACTAGGTATCATGTGCATGGGAGAAGGAGATCCATTCTGCTAGTGATTAGAGCATGGACGAATGATGTTTCCATCAGGTTTGGGGGCATCATGTGTTTCCCACTTTTCAACTGTCCAGTTTTCAATTATCTGCTCTTCTGACAGTACTTCCCTCCTCCATTCTGTTTATCCTGCCTGTCTCAAACCTCACCCAGTGAGAAATGCCCTAATGGTAAAGGGGGCTGTGAGCTTCATGCAGGCATACTTTTCTCCTCCCATCCCTCCCACCCCCATCTTTCTCTTGTTCTTCCTCTTCTCAAATCCTACATGTTCTAACCACGCATACCAGTTTCTGACACTCATAGCAGCCTGCTGCTGCTGCCTCAGTCATCTTAAAGACCAGGTTCTGCATTTTGATGATTTCCAGTTTTTGACAGTATTCCAATCTCTGTTGAATAAGTAGCTGATACAAGATTCTGGCCAATATCATCAATCATCATCATCATCATCATCATCATCATCTACTTTTTTCCCCACTCTTTGATATCTAGTGCAATAAACCTCTGTCTGGATGATAAATATACCAGTTTCCCTCTGTACCACATGCAATTGTTTTAAATCTCAAATTTCCCATTTCATTGATGAAGAAATTTTCTGATTTTATTAATTCTTTTATTTAAAAAATGAACCAAGTGACATTCTCCTTCATCCCCAGTTGTAAATTGCAGCTTTGCAAACTGCAAGAACAGACTATAAAATTAGGCAAATAGCAAAGAAATAAAATTGAAATGTGTGGGTACACATTAAGAGTTCATTCAGAGTAGCTCTGTGGGGATGGGAGCTCTTACCCAGTTCATGTTCTCCTGGATTATCAGTAATCTCCATTGCATAGATCTTCAGTCCTCGGGAGCTCTTGCCAATATTGTAGATGCGGGTGATGGTGGGACATTCTTCATTCACCACTTTCATAAGCTGGGAGAAGGGGAAAGAATCACATCTACTTGTCCACTCAGTTAATGGTGCTTTGAAGAAGGTGACAAATGCAATGGATCTACAGCAGTATATTCAAGAACATCTCAACACCTAAGGCAGCATATCAAGCAAGATGCAAATCTGCGAGACTGATACCATCAGCTGGCATCCTGTTACACAGTTACAGTGTTGTAAGCTAGGCTTATGATACTGGAATTGTTTGGAATTCACATCTAAGATAATGGCATCACTAACATGACCGCAAATGCCCCCAAACCCATATTAAATTCCAGGGACAGAGTAGAGTAGAGTAGAGGGACAGAGTTCTGCAGTACTGGTGAACTGAGTGCTGAAAAATGATGCATCCAGCCACTTTCTTCCAGCGAGCCACAGCGCTACAAGGAGTTGCACTCTGCTTCTGTTTGCTGCATCTCCTCTTGTTTGTGAGAGGAGGCTGGATGTGTCATCCTTGAGTGCTCCACTAAACAGCACTGCATCCCTTGGTTTGGCTGCCTGGAATTTAAGATGAGATTTGGAGGCATCTGTGGTTGTGTTAATGTTGCCATTATCATAAATGAGTGGATTTCAGGGCAAGTGGTCAGAAAAGGGAAACAGAATGCAGCCAAGACATTGTATCTACATATCTTATTCAGGATCTTGGCCTGTTACTTTTTGCCCCTAAATGATTTTTATGCCTGATTTGTGCCTGATGAAGAAAGCAGTGTGATTCAAAAGCCAGAATGATTTTATTTTGTACTTTTTGGTTGGCCTAATAAAGGTATCACTGTGATGGGTAATTTTAATTTTGCTGAATTTTATTGCAGCATTCCTCTTCAGACTTCCAGTCAGTCATGCCACTTTCCAAGATATTCTATTCCATTTCCCATGCCATCTTGTCATCCATCACAGATACACATACAGTCAAGTTAATAATCTGTGGCCAATGATTTCTGGTATTATTCTACAGGTTATTGAAAAATGTTTATGCAGGCTTTGGGGCTTTCCCATGGCTGCCAATGCTTACTTCATAGCTACATAAGCAATCTCACTTATTCTCAAATCTTTGGAAATAGTAGAATTGAAGCAAGGACATATGGGTTGGGATCAGTATCATGTTGCAGTGGCTTTCAGATTTGATACAAAATAGACACTGCTTTTGCTCAGTCAAAACCAAAGACACAAGGCACTCAGAGGTTTCTTTTTTTTATAGATAAATAGATGAACAGGTTGCTTACCTGTAACTGTGGTTCTTCGAGTGGTCATCTGTGCCCTCACACTTTGGGATCTTCACGCATGCGCAGTAGCTTTCGGAAAGTTCCAGAGCTGAGCAGCTTGGCGGGAACCCCTTTCCATACTGAGTTTTGAAGTCCGCTGAAGTAGGACCTGAAGAGGGGAAGGCTGGGCGGGTGTGTGTGAGGGCACAGATGACCACTCAAAGAACCACAGTTACAGGTAAGCAACCTCTTCTTCTTCTTCGTGGTCTCTGTGCCTCACACATTTGGAGACTGCGTAGTTTACCAGTGGACGGTGGGTCAGGTCCTAGAGAATGGAAGACAGCACCACACAACCAAAACCGGCATCCCATCGAGCCGGCAGTCCAATCGGTAGTGGCGCACAAAGGTCAAAGGTCATGACCAAGCAGCCACCCGACAACGCTCTTGCAGGTCAACCCCTCGAAAGAGAGCTGCTGAGGAGGCCACGGCTCTGGTGGAGTGGGCACGAAGTAGGGCTGGTGGAGGCTGCTTAGCCCGTTCATACAGCAGAAGAATGGTCTGGGCCACCAACTTGGAAAATCTTTGGGTGGATACTTTATGGCCCCTGTGATGACCACCATAGCAGACAAACAGATGGGGAGTCTGACGAAAAGGCGAGGTTCGCTGAATGTAGAAGGCCAGAGCCCGACGGGCATAGTGCGAATGGAGAGATTGCTTCAGAGGCATAGCCGGGTCAGGATAGAAGGTGGGAAGGATGACATCCTGGTTAAGACGGAAATTGGAGACAACCTTAGGCAAGAAGGAGATGTCTGGATGCAGGACTACCTTGTCACGGTGGAAGACAAGGAAGGGCTCATCGGACCGCAGTGCAGTAAGCTCACTTGCCCACCTAGCTGAAGTGACAGCAACTAGGAAAGCTGTCTTCATGGTCAGGAGCCTGTCATCAGAAGTGGCCATAGGCTCAAAGGGTGGTCGGGTCAGCGGAGAGAGCGCCAAGGACAGCGACCAAGGCAGGAGCAGTGGAGAGATCGGAGGATAAAGGTGTTGCAGACCTTTCAAGAATTGCTTGAGGGTAGCATCACGGAAGAGCACAGCAGAGTGAGTGCCATGCGGCTGGTAGGCTACAATAGCTGAGAGGTACACCCAAAGAGATGAAAAGGCCAGGCTCTTCTCCCTAAGGTGCAAAAGGAAATGTAGCACGGTAGCTAGGGCAACAGGCAATGTGGGTTCGCAACGAGTATCAGCGAAGGCCAAGAACCTCTGCCACTTATAGCAGTAGGACCGACACGCAGACTCCTTCCTAGACGCTGTGAGGACATTCCGAACGGCTGGAATATCTAGGGGATTATGCGCCACGCATGGAGACACAGGAGTGGCAGGTCTGGATGTAGCATGAGACCATCCGAGTGTGAGAGGAGGTCTGGTGCCAATGGAAGCGTCAAGGTACGGCCACGAGCGGCTGAGAGAAGGGGGCCGAACCAGTGTTGTCTTGGCCAATACGGGGCCACTAGGATGATGTTGGCACGGTCGGAGAGAATCTTCGCCACTACTCTACCTAAAAGTGGGAACGGTGGGAATGTGTATAACAGCTCCTTGTCCCAGTGGAACTGGAAGGCGTCGCCGAGGGAGCCCCGACCTACACTGGCCCTAGAGCAATACCGGGGGCACTGCTGGCAAAGAGATCGATGGATGGGTGGCCCCATCGAGATAACATCTTCTGGAATGTGGTGTCAGAGAGGGACCACTCGTGATGGCATGAGATGTCCCTGCTGAGCGTATCTGCTGTGACATTCTCCCGGCCTGCCAGATGGACCACGACGGGGTGAATGCGGAGCAGTACACCCCAGTCCCAAAGGCGAAGGGCTATGTTGAGGAGGGTGGTGAAGTGGGTGCCTCCCTGTCTTTTCACGTAACAGACAGCTGTCGTATTGTCCAACAGGATCTGCACTGTCTGGCCGACCACAAGGTTGCGGAAAGCCCGCAGCACCTTCAGGATGGCGAGAAGTTCCAAGGTGTTGATGTGGAAATGGGTTTCCAGGCTGATCCACTGCCCTTGCGCCTTGAGATTGTTGCAATGCGCTCCCCATCCGAAGAGAGAGGCATGTCATTATCGTGACCCAAGGACAGGGGTCGACGAACGGCATCCTCGACAGTAGGTGCCAGAGGGAGAGCCACCAGAGGAGAGAGCATCGCACCTGCTGAAGAAATCCTCAGTAGGAGGCTCTGGTCATCTCGAGGAGGGTTGAAGACTCTGATGAACCAATGCTGCAGCGGGTGGGTGTGAAGGTGAGAGAGGTAGGTGACTGCCGCCGCCGCCATGTAGCCAAGAAGTTGCTGGATCCTCTTTGTGGAGACCACCGGGGCACGGAGGACAGCAGTAGCAGCCTGGCACAGAGTGTGGGCCCTTTTCAATGGGAGAAAGGCCCTGGCAGTGACAGAGTCCAGAGTGGCACCGATGAAGTCCAGAGCACGAGTTGGCTCAGGGTGTGACTTCTTGGGGTTCACTCTGAGGAAGACTTGTTCAACGACTGTTGTCGCCTTCTCAAGGTCCTGCGGGTCGAGGACGGAAGCGAGGACCGAGCTGATGTTTGGCAGCGTGATCGAGACTGGCAGGAATAAGTCAACTGACACCAAGAAGAGCAGGAAGTGAAACTGCGATGGGACTGCGGTGTTTGATGGATCCCCATCCGTTTTGCCATGAGAGGCGCCTTTATGAGATGATCCATTGCGTCATCCGTCGTTGCATGGAACAGACCCTGTCCATCGAAGGATAGATCTTCGATGTGCTTCCTGCTGTTCTCTTGGAAGCCAGCAGACTGAAACCAAGTGACTCACCAAAGGGCAACTACGCTGACCATCACCCGAGCTGCTCCCTCGACTGCGTGCCGGGAAGACAGGATCTGCTAGTTAGACAGCACGACCGATTCATTATAAAATTGGATTGTGCTTGTCCTATGGTCATCTGGTAGATGGGCCAGCAGAGGATAGAACCTGTCCCATATGTTCCGTTGGTAGGCGGCAAGGCAGGCCTGGGTGTTCGAGATCCTCGTGATCAAAGGAAGACGCAGAGTAGAAACGCCTCCCAAACAAATCTAGCCTATGACCTTCCCGATCAGGTAGAGTGGTATGTGCCCTCCTACCACCCTTAGTCTGGGACAACTCGACCATGATGGAATTTGGCACCGGGTGGTTAAACAGGAAGTCTACATCCTTCTTCTGGGTCCTATACAGGTACTCCAGGCAATGAGGTATTGGCTGCAGGGAGGCTGGCTGGGCTCAAGGATGTTTCAATACCTCCTGCAGAACAGGCAAGAACGGTATCGGTGCCGCCAATGGTGGACGAGTGTCCACATAATGGAAAACTGGGTCTTCTACTGTCGGAGTTGGTCCCGAGACATCAAGGCCAAGGGCGTTGGCCATCCGCAGGAGGATGTCTGAGAATTGTTTGACATCCTCGGGCGCCGAGTCCGGTGTGGGCTCTCCAAAGGTAAGTGGCAGAGACAAGTGCGAGTCAGGTGTGGGGTCGCCCAAGTCAGAGTCTGACTCATAGGACCGTGAAGAATGCAAAGGTGGCCCTTGGCCCAGAGGCAGATGAGGCGGTAGTGCAACAGCCGGTGGAGGTGGAGCAGCTGTTGACGACAGTAACAACAGTACTGACAGTAGCAGAACCGGAGGGGGTGCCGTCGAGGATAGTTTCGGCAGAATAGCAGGAATCGGGTGCAGAATCGATTGAGTTGAGATCGGTGCCGTCAATGACTGCTGAGGCAACAGATGGGCCTCCGTGGTTGGTCGAGAAATAGCAGTAACCCGAGGAGGTGGTGATACTGGGTGGTAGCGTGGCGAGCGGTCTCTAGATCTTCGGTTTTAATACGGAGACCATGATCTTGACCGGGCGGTACCGTGACACCAAGGACAGAGACCGGGACTGATGACGATATGGCGACCAGTGATGGACGTCAGGACGATACCAGTCTCTATACGCAGGGGAGTACAAATAGTACGATCCTGGCTGTTCCCACCACATGTGCTAATGGCCATAACGAGTGATATACAAAGCTGACGAGAACGGCAAATCGACCCTCGTCCTAGATTTGCCACGATCAGAGGCAGCCTCCCTCTGCTGCGGAGATTGCTGTCTGCCAACACGGCCCGGAGAGTGCACTGCACTATGTCAGGCGCGGTCGCGGGAAGGTGCCCTGTGATGAGACGGAGCTTGCGGAGTGTCCAAGGCAGGACAGGAAGGTTCCGGACAGTCCAGCCCATGGTCAGGTTGACCGTGCAGCAAGGTCGACGCGGCTAGCACAGGCAGTACCACTGGGAGGTGGACATCGCTGTGCTCCGCAGAAATATCCGAAGGGCTCTCTTCCTTGACTGTAGCCATCGCAGGCTGTGTTGGAGGAGGCGTCAGAAGACAGGATGGCTGGGTTGCCGGTGAGGGCAACCAGTGTTCTCCTCCTCCTTCTCCTTTATTGAAGGGTCTGAAGAAGAAGATCGTTTCCATTGAGCCGCCGTGAGGAGCTTGGAGGGTTGAGCCACCTGCGAGCCCACAGAGGCACCCGAAAATTACACAGCTGGGATGCACCCGCGCTTTCACTATACACAACAACAACTAGTACAGGCGGGACACACCCACATTTCAACTCTGGGGGGGGAGAGAAAGGAGGAGGGACTCCTTTCTTAAGTGCTTTTGTTTGCCTTGCTGCTAAGGTGTTGGATGTATGTAGACTGTTCCTAACAAGCTAACACCTCAAGACTTCGGATCGCAGCCCACGATAGACCCCAAGTTAGGGATGTGATTCCCGGGTCAGCTTGTGCACACCCCTTGCGATCAGCAGTGCCGGGGCGGCTGATATACACAAACCAAGCAAGAAAGGGGAGCAGATTTCCAACCCAGATAGAGTAGTTCCTGGAGCTCAAACACACAGATTTCACACACACACACACACACACACGTGTTCCTGCCTGACAGAATTCTAGCAACTTGACTGGCCGTTTCCTAAGTCAGTACCAGCCTGATTTGAGGAGGTTCACAACTCCTTCTCAAATTAGGGGTACCGGGGTTGCCCGCGTTGCTCCACCACTCTGTTACCCTGTTTACTGGGGGTCCCGGGAGGGACACCTATATGTGCTCTCAATTAACTAAGTTTGGAGAAATTAGCTAGCGCACAAGTTAGCAATACGAGAGGCAGGGCAACGCAGTGGAATCTTTTACCCTATGTCTACGGGGTCAGGCCAAGCCAAGGAGCACACCAAGTTTAAGAATAATTGAGATTTTTATTACATACAGACAAACAGTGTATGCAACACACACATACTAGTAACTATAGAAAATAAAGGTTGGAGTGGTATAGAGGGATTTTGAGAGGGATTGTTGAATTGGGTGATCTGACACCTGTCCTGAAGCCTGGAGAGGTCTGAAGATTGAGTTCATTGGTATGGAGTCTCAGTACGTGGGACTGAGGGGACAGCTTGCCAAACAAAGCGGCAGCAAGGCTGGATGGAAGTCCGGAGCGATCCGAGGAAGGTCTTGGAATCAGGGGTTTTTATAAGGAGAAATGTAACTGCAGGCTATTCCGTACTTGGGGAAAACAATGAGTTTCGGGCATGAGACAAAGCTTTGGAAAGGTCAGAATTTGGCATGATTGAGTTAGGTCCGAATTGACAAAGAGGTAGACAGTATGCAAATGCTCCGTGCTTGCCAGTTGAGTATTCAGCTTGCCAAGTTGCCTGCTCGGGGCAGGGAGTCCTTTGTAAACAGCGTGCATACATAATGAAGGTGTTTGCAGAGAGGTCTCTTAAAGCGGTGCTCTGGCTATTTCTGGCCTGCCTGTATTGTCTTGGGATATTGCAGCATTTGATGGCCAAGCCTAGTTCTGTGCTTGTCCAGGGGCCTCACAAACATGTGGAGAGGGTGGTGGAAGAGAGCCAAATTATTGATATCAAAATGATATCTTTATGCTATCTCCAAGGAGGCCTAATCTGCAGTAACAGCCTCCCCGAGGCAGAAGAGGCACTCGGAGTGCCCGTCGGAGAGGGCGACTTTTCGACCACACAAAACACAGAATTTGAACAAAGAAGACATAAGAAGATACAGAGAGGTTCTCACAGAGAAGTCCGAAGGAGGAAACGAAGACAAGACGAAGAAAACACCAAGAAAAAGCTGTTCAAGCAAGAGGACCTTCCGTTCGCTGTGAACACGCTGGCGGATGAAAGAAAACTGAGGAGGGACCGTTAGTTTGGCGGGCTGCGCATGCTCAGTACGGAAAGGGGGAGGGGTTCCCACCAAGCTGCTCAGCTCTAGAACTTTCCGAATGCTACCGCGCATGCGTGAAGATCCCAATGTGTGAGGCACAGAGACCACGAAGAAGAATTACATCTATTCTGTTTATAAGTTGCAGCTACAGCCACTACAAGTGGCTTTAGGCTTGACAAATTGGTCTGTTTTCTTTCTACCAAGCTTACACTGGACTAAAGGCTCTCTTGAAAGCAGCTAAATTCCAAAGATAAGGCCCTTCTCTGACATATGCATTCACCTGTCTCATGTCCTTGTAGTTGTGATGCCGGAAGTCCAGATTGTCTACTGACGTCATCACTTCATTTTGCATGCTATAATAGCTATGGATGCCTGTGAAAAGGAAGGGGACAAATGAATTAATTCTGTGCAGATGAAGTGTGATGAAGTGGTCTGAGTGTTGGATGACGATATTGAGAGACCAGGGTTCAAAACTCCTCTCAGTTATGGAAACACACTGTTGCAACCATGGGCAAAGCACATCTTTTTTGCCCAAGAAGAATGTAACAGTAAACCTCCTCTGCCAAGAAAACCCTAACATGGGGTTGTTGTAAGTGAGATTTGTTACAACAACAACAAGAAGAAGCAATGGAGTTGTGAGGGAGATCAAAACTCCATAGTCATCATGAAGCTCATTAAGTTGCCTTAGACAATATGTACATCTTGCACTTAGAAAGCATCATCTTTATAATTAATAAAAATTAAAAAAGAAAGGAAGGAAGGAAGGAAGGAAGGAAGGAAGGAAGGAAGGAAGGAAGGAAGGAAGCGTCATCTTCCATTCCAAGGGGCAGGGTTTCTTTTGCAAGTTCAGGAATGGGTCCACATCCCACATGCACAGGAGCTTAGGAAACTGTCTCATACTGCCTGCTCTGACAGGCAGCAGTTATCCGAGGTAGAAGTCATTCCTGTCACCTCTTCCATGATCTGTTGTTCCCCTTTAAACTTCAAAAGCCAAGGGCTGGACTGAGGACATTCTTCATGGAACGCGTGAAGTACTGTACTGCTGAGCTATAGTTCCCTCTCTAAAAGAAGCTTATCTTGGAAAAGTTACATTTGGAGTTTCATTCCCAGAACCCATCACAAGGGATTCTGTCAGGGACATTCTCGGAGTTATAGCCCAAAAAGTATCTTTCTCCACTTCTGCTTGACATTCCAGCATGGGCAGTGGCCATGTTAGCTGGGAAGCTGAAGCCCAGAAACTAACTTTCCCAAACTCTGCAGAGAAGCATATACATGTTTGTATATCTAACCATCCATCTAATAACACTGATTGTTGCCTCCCTGAGAAGTTTATGACTATGATAGAAATATCTTAAATTCAATCTAAAAAAAATGAATTATGAAGGTCCACTGCTATTCTGTCCCATCCAAAAGTCCAAGGTCCATGCTTTCTCCAGTACTTACTTGAGAGAGGACATCCTAGAACTTCCAGCCTCATGCAAAGGCTGCCATTCCAAGTGAGTGGGTAGACACGAATGAAGCGGGCAACCTTCGGCTCGGGGAATTCAGTCATCACAGGGGTATCTTTGTCGACATTGCCATAAAAAAGCTGGGAGAAGGGCAGAGAAAGACAAGAGTTTTGACTCTGCAAACTGTAACAATAAAGGCCAGTTATGGAGAAGATGACTCAGCTACTACATGTTTCCTATGTTTGTATCCAGGGTTGCCCTATGATCAGCTAGAGAGTGGTAGAGGTGGGGGACAACTGCCGTACTTCCCCCATCCCATCCCAGCATGTCCCATCTGTTGGAAAACACAGGTGAGCATCTGCCCCACAGAGCCAGTCCTGTAGCCCTTAGAGTAGCCTGCAGCAATGGTGGTCATTGCCAGTACAGAAACAAGATTCAACTACCCATCCACTTTGTTTCTGTTTCTGGCTAATGAGGGAAGCTTCTGGATAATTTTGGGTTCTGGATCTAGTGACACCATAGAGATGATAGTGAGAATTCTGTATGATACATTAGGTAACTTTGCATAATTCCTAGCTATGTAGAAGAGGTGCTAAGCAATACTGTCACAGAATCGA
The DNA here is from genome assembly GCA_948474755.1 of Ctenosaura bakeri. Classification (NCBI taxonomy): domain Eukaryota; kingdom Metazoa; phylum Chordata; class Lepidosauria; order Squamata; family Iguanidae; genus Ctenosaura; species Ctenosaura bakeri. The sequence continues at coordinate 189,960 of CAOLHI010002383.1, read as the reverse complement.
GATGATGAGTAATGCAGACACTGGCAACAATGCCCAATAACGCATTTGCCAACTCTGCTAATAGTTACATAATAGCAGCCCTTCACTGGACATTACATAACTTCACAATTCCAGTTCCCACAGATGTGAGCCCACTTATGAAGACCTAACGCCCCAACAGGATTCTGGCCATCCTTCTTGGATCATCTATACATTACCTTGTTTAAATCAATCTGTAGCAAGCCACTGTTGCATTCAGGACTGCTTTGGCTAGGTTGGGTGGAGTCCAGGGGTCTATCCACATTGTAGAATTATAGCATTTTGATTCCACTTTAACTACCATAATTTCATCTTATGGAATCTGAGAATGTGTAGTCTGGTGAGAGGTTTACAGTTCTGTAGTGTATTCTCTGGTAGCGAATTCTATGCATCTTACAAAACTATAAATGCCAGGATCCCATAGAATGGAGACAGGACAATTAAAGGGCTATGAAACTGGTGTAATTCTGAAGTGTGGATACACTTCCAGACTTCAGTCTTAAAATCCTGCCTTGACAATATTGCAGTCCCAATATAACTCTGTTTCTACTGCTGCTCCTATTGCTAATAGTGAGCCAGGAAAAAGGGAAACTGGAATCTACCTGTAGGCCTCCAGGTAGCTGGAGTGAAATAGCTAGGATTTATTTTTTTTAAAATCTGGGACTTTTATCTATTTTATTTTATTTATATTACACCTTTCCCCTGACATGGGATCCTAAGTGGCTTAAGGACAGCTAAACACCTAGTGATAAAAAAAGTTTTAAAAATAATAAGCTATTCTATTAAAACACAATACCCAGAATCCTTTATCATGGCATATGTTACATGACTATATATATGCTTAGATATGTTGCAGAAGCACTACGAAACCCCATTATAGTCAATTGCAAAATGCATACTGGGACATTGGCAAAAGTGTCTTGATGTGCATCAGGCTCACCAATGTGCACCGACAATCCCTAGCTGGTGTCTTGATGCACAGTGGGAACCAATGAGAATCAGTCCAGCTATGCATCAGTCCCAATGTGCACTGGCCATTTTGCTGACTCCCTTAAGTAGTAATGTAACAGTAGCCCTTTACTGGATACAGATGTGATGGAACTGCCCAATTCTAATTACCACATATGCAAGTCCAAAGATGCAAGTCCTCAGTAAGATTCCAGTCAACTAATTTAAAACAGCACAAAACCTTTTTTCAAAAATGTAGCAATAAGAATAAAAATATAGCATACAGACATCTATATCAATAAAATAACTTTCTTTCTATTGAAAGGTGGTAGCAAAATTCATAAAGGAAATAAATAAATTAATAAATTTAATCCTCCATCCAGGGGTTCTCAGCTCATTTAATCTCAAAATGGTGGGGTCCAATACAGGTCTTTGCTAGCTGTTCAGCATCTTAAATTCAATATCCCTGAGGGCAGTTCACAGTGCCACAGAGGTAAGATACTGACAGGCATGACCACAGTCAAAGTTCCACCACAACAGGCATTAAGAGGGACTTTTCCAGAGCCCTTCAGGCTTATAGCCTGAATAAATACATACCATTTCCTCATAGCCATTGCTGTACATCTGCCAGTTCTGACTGTCATTGCTGAAACCCACATAGAAGGTAGTGACAAAATCATCACTGTAGGAGACAAAGGAAAAGGGAAAAGGCAAACAATTGGAATTAAAGCATCTCAGCAGGTACAAGATTCAACATCCTGATATTATTCTTCTGTGAAAAAAGAATTAGTGCTTGCAAAGAAATTGGTAATGCCTGAGAGAGGCTTGTGTCTCTGATGTCAGGCATATGACGAGTCTGCTTATAGGGTGGACAGAGTTCAGCACCTTGGATAGCTCATTGAAGTTTGGATTGCAAATGTGAAGCAGATTCACCACTCCAATGACATTGAAGCCACCAGACTCCACTGGCAATGTCTGACAAAAAGTCAAGGGATGACTAAGAAAGCTTACAGCAATCAGAAACGTACTTTGAAAAATTATCCTGGGCATATCCTCGATCATTTTTGTCCCTCAGATTTTTGAGGGAGGGGAATTCCACTTGCAACCACTTACCAACATGAACACAACTGATCTTCCCTGATTTTGAAAGCTAAACAGGGTTAGGCATGACTAATATTTTGACAGGATCTCAAGGTATGGCTACATCAAGCAATTGCTTGAAACTCAGGAAAATCACTGCCAGTCAGAACTGATAATAACTGGGCTGAATGGACTAATAAAAGGCAGCTTCCAACATTCCTAATTCTGATGTCAACAAAACATTCTCTCTCTCTCCCTTGTTCATTTTGCTTCACACCCATTTAGTTGACCCATCTTCCTGATGATCCTTGGCCAGACCCATACATACTGGATGAGAGAATCGCGGCCTTGGGTGATGACTCCTGTGAACTTAGTGGTTCTTCTGGTGTCCACCTGGATCCATTGTATGCGACTGTCATCTTCTGCACACCAAGCTCCATCAAAGTAATCATCTTCATTGGACCCAGCCTGCAAGAGAAGGCATAAAAGAGTAAGGTACTACATTCAGACAAGAAAAAATAAAATGCACAAATGTAGAATGGGCGACACTGAGCTTGAAAGCAGTATACATAAAAAGGATCTAGGAGTCTTAGTAGACTATAAACTAAACATGAATCAACAGTGCGATGCAACAGCCAAAAAAAGGCCAATGCTGTTCTAGGCTGAATCAATAGGAGCATAGTGTCCAGATCAAAGGAAGTAGCAGTGCTACTCTATTCTGGTTTGGTCAGCCCTCACCTGGAACACTGTTCAGTTTTGGGCACTACAGTTCAAAAAGGATATTTACAATTTACAAGACAATCAAAGGTCTGGAAACCAAGCCTTATGAGGAATTACTTAGGCAGCTGTGTATATTTAGCTTGGAGAAAAGACTGAAAGGTATCATGATAGGTGTCTTTAAATATCTGAAAGGATGCCACGTAGAAAATAGAACCACTTGTTTCTTGCTGCTCCAGATACTAGAACTAGAACCAACAAATTCAACTTACAAGAAAATAAATTCCATCCAAACATCAGGAAGAACTTATTTGCTGTAACAGCTGTTCAACTATGAAATAGACTGCCTTGGAGGGGTTGGGCTGTCCTCCTCTAGAGCTCTTTAAACAAAGATTAGATGGAATCTTTCCAGAGTGCTGCTGTTGTGCGTTTCTGCATAGCAGGGGATTGGACCAGATGGCCTCTGTGGTCTTTTCCACTTCTAAGAGGTTATGGTTCAAAGAGAAGGCATCTATTTACTAAGACTGGATTGAAAGTTCTGATCATTCAGATTGTGGTTAATTCTTTGGCAACTGAGTACTTAGGAGAGAGGGAATGTTTAAATTCATTACAAGGAACATGGTTGTGTTTGTGGCCAGAGGCAGAATTTCTTCTTCTTCTTTATCTTCTTTTCTTAAATGCTGCTCATGATCACTGCACTACCTGCATGTTGAGACGTCCACGCTGGGCTCCTAAGCCATGTCGCAGCATGGAGGAAGCTAAGATCTGATCGTCCTCAATACGATGGGATTCCATTCCAATGGGAGGGCACTCTGCAAAGAAAAACAGGTCAACCAGTCTACATATCCATTATCTGATAGCTCTATGCTAGGGTAGAGAAAATGCAGCCTATGGGCCACATGCAGCTTGTGGGCCTCAAATCCTCCACCTCCTCTCCCAGTTATTTTATTGTTACTGTTATTTATTATTATTTTTAGATAAATAATTATCTGAACATCGCCCAGCCTAATAAAAACTACACCAACATGGTTCAGTTTGAGCTATTTCTCTGCCCACAATTCCATCCTTGCCCAGCACAGAGAAAACAGGAGAAAACTGGCTGAAATCAAAACTAGAAGTGACTTCCATTTACTTCCAGCTTGCCACAACTGCAGCCCATTGGGGAACCTGTGGAATGAAAAACTGTTCCCTGCCCTCAGCACAGTTGGCTGCCCCTGCTCTATAGCACAAAATCACAAAAGCGTCCCCTAGATGCTCTGGCACAGACAGCTTTCCTGACACTACAAGCACAACATTTATTACATATATAGCGGTAAGATTTTACTTACTGAAATTATATAAAATCATATTAAAATAGTGCTCTAGGTGGTTGACAATAAAAAAATCAACAAAATTACAAAGTTAAAAATAACATTAATATTATAAATAATGTTAATAGTCAGATAAAAACCATACCCAATGAAAAAACATGAATAAGAAAGAAAGAATAGCATCCAACAGAGTAAAACCTACTTTAGCATTATAACAGTCAATTACTGAAGGCCTGTCTGGGGGAAAAGTCTGTGCCTGCTGGCAGAAGAAAACACACAGCTTGGCTAAAGCTGAAGAGTGTATGTGTACTGTTTATCAATTCAGGAAAGAGAGTATTCAGGTGGCAAGATGACAAACATACAAACTTACACTACAGCATTCTACAGACTGAAATAGGGTCATTCTGATCAGGGCTAGCCAAAGATATTTTGCTGCCTGAGAGAAAGGACAATATGGCATCTGTTCCCATGTACAAAGGCTGAATGGTTGGTTGGATGTTGGTTGGTTGGTTTATTTATTTGGCAATGGAGATGGCATTCTCCACCACACATGAGGCAGTAGAGTAGCTTAAAGGTTGGCAGGAAGATAATGCGGCACATAACTCTCTCCTGCAATATCTTCTCTGCCGCTTTCTAGTATCTGCTGTCTATATCAATTCACAGGGTTCAATGACAGGGCCGTGATTTTGCCAGACATAAAAATACTCTTATACACAACTCTTATCTACATATTCCATTATCAGATCAAAGACTGAGGAAATACACTAGTCCTCAACCCAAGACAACAACATTTCAGCCTTTAAAATCCCACTTCATCACTCACTTATTTTCTCCTCTGGAGTCCACTCCTTATCATCATCATCTTCATCATCATCTGTCTCCCATTTTTTCCCTCCTGCTTTCTTTGGCTTCCCTGCATGTGGTGAAGAGACAAAGGACATGTCTGACAATGATAGAAGACCAATGAGGAAGACACAAGAGAGGCTGACAGAATTAATATGAGAAAGTGGATGCAGAGAAATCTGAGATGTTAATAATGATTTTACAAGGACAGAGAACTAATCCACACAGACAAAATTTTAGCTGTAGTGTCTACATGAGAAAAAAGGTACGCAAAAAGAAATGGGGCAGGTAGCTTTCACAAAAACATAGTCAGTTGCCACTAGGGGGCCAAATCAGAGATACATCACTGAGATGTTCTTAAAGTGGTGTACATGCCTCTCATAATAAATGGTGCAGTAATTGGTACACGATTGGTTTTTTTTTCAAGTTCAAGAAAATCAGTTCTGACAGCATCCAGCCTATTTAAACAAAACTGAAATATGGCAATGAGAACAACAATGAAAGCCCTTCAACATGACCAGCACAATCAATACCAACCTGACTTTGTTTTGCTCCCAGTTTACACTGTTTCAGTAACAGCTTCTTTTTTAGATCATTTATGACAATCAATAAAGAGCAGCATCACTAATAAAGACCATGCTATTTGTTTAACATTAACTACCAATTTCAAAATATACACTACTTACTTACACATAGTACAAAAGGTCTTCATATAGGCCCGCAGCAGGGTTGCTTCTAGTGCAGAGGTGGAGAAAATGCAGAATTTGGCCCACATATGACCTCTGAGGCCCTGTTTTGTAGCCCCTGAAGGCTTCCCCAATAGAAGCCCCAAAGCCCCTCAAAACATATTTTTGTTTGGGTTTTTTGTTCTGTTTTGTTTTTTGCTTTTGCGTTTGCAAGGGAAGCAAAATATGTCCCAAACATATCTCAACCACCAAAAAAGTAGCAGTTTGAGTCTTTGTGTACATTTACCCCATGAATCACCAAAATGAAAAAAAAAAATTATAAAATTAATTTTAAAAAACCCAAAAATTAAAATTACAAAACAATCATTTTTGGCCAAAGACCAAAGTGATATTATATCTTCTCCAGCCATGCCATGAGCAAAGTTGTGGACCACAGGGGCAGGAGGAAGTTCACGGTATTCATCCCCCTCATATTCACTCATTTTCTAGTCCAAAGATAGAGAGGAGGGGATTCAAAACACTGAATTCAGTATGCCTGAATCCAACACACTGAATATTCTTGGAGAACAATAAATAAAAGTCTTATTTTTTTAAAAAAAAATGTTACAGAACATTCCTGTGGTCTCATCCAACTCTATGATTCAATCAATCAATCGTTTATTTACGGTCACTGACCAAATGACTCCCAACTGGATCCCTCTCTGGATCAAAATGTGACCCACCTTTCCGTTCCTTGCTTTTCTCTTCCATCCATTTGTCTTCATCTGTGTAAGCATCCTCTTCCTCCTTGCTGCTGCCAACTCCTTTCTTAGGTTTCTCTGATCCATACCAAAGAACAGAAGAATTATAATCCAATGTGCATTTCTCACAAAGTTTTGGTCAAGCATGCTAGAGAATGTGAGCTCCCTGATGGGCTATGTTGCAAGTCTACACAGTAACCTATGCGAGTACAAAGATGGTGGCTGATACTTCACAGGAAAACAGCATCAGGGAGCTGTGCAACTGTTTGATTACAATGTAGACAGGAATCATATGACCTGAAGACCAGTGGCCATACCACTCCCACATTAGCACATATGCGAGCCACATGGCCAGAAGATCATATGCAGACCAAAGCTCCTTCAGCTCTCACCCCCATTCTAATTCCCCCTGTTCAGTTTTTCTGACTGAAAATGGAAAGTGACTGTTCCTGGAAGCATCCAGGAATAGCAACCCTCCTCTACAGCAAAGGGTTTAGAGGAGTAAAAGTAATTTACTTTAATGCACAAAACAGGGAGGGGGGTCCTTTTTTTTCTTTCCTTTCTCCCTTCCTTCTAAATCCAGGAGTGAACTTCCAACCACTTCCAACTTTGAAAAAAAATGTGTCGTATAACAACATTTTTTACAGAGACTGTAGCCTATATTAGATCCCAGGGGGTATAAAATTGGTATCCAGACCCCCAGAATTCCAGATGCCTGGATTATATGGAGCAAGAATCACATTTGCCTCCATCAGGGTTCTGGAGGTAGTAAAACCCAACACAGTATCTGCTATACTTTGGGGTCAACCACCTCTTTCCATTCATATCACTACTCTAATGAACTTCCTACTCCTTTAGGTCCAATCCCACCCGCTTGCTGTCTCCTCACTTAGTCTGAGTTTCTCTTCATCTGTTTCCATCTCATCTTCATCATCGCTTTTGCTGGGGTAGATTCTGGGCTTCTGGGGGGTAGACCATAGTCCACTACAGAAAAAAATGTGGTTGGTGAACGCAGAAGCATTACCCACCCACCCCCCATTACCAGTTTTTTCTCCCCAGCCCCCCCATCTTTCAAGCTGGAATGAGCTCCAGTCATGGTTCAGGGGAGCATGTTCAACCACAACAGTTGAAAGCAGAGAAGATTGGATGTCGTAGGAACCCCCCCACCCAATCCCTGGCAGCAAGGAATAGATATATAATGGCCAAATGGCCAGTACAAATAGGCTCTTGCTTGTATTTTTCAGAAAAGGCATGGGATAATATTTACCATCTCCATAATCTGGCAGCTCTAACCCTCCTTCATAATGACTCTCAAAAGCTGGGGTGGGTGGCTCCTCCGACTTTTCTGCCAAACAAAACAGAAATTCCCATGAGACTTCTCTAAGAATGCAACAGTGTCACTAGCAAGAGGTCATTTCAAAGAAGGCAGCAGGAACACCTAGAAAACTTAAGCTTACAGCTATTTTCCCATGACAGTGGTGAGTGTCTCCTAGATTTAAACATTCTGATTCATACAAATATGCAACAAGTGGACAAAAGCAACAGGGCCTTTTCTGCAGCGGCACCTGCTTTTCACTTTCTTGAGCGCACAAGAAAGGAGATAAAAACAAAACAGGATATGAGATCATGAGCTGGAACAGAACATGCTGCCTCAGTTCTCCAAAAGTCAGACATTCCCAACTGTGAGCAACAAATGCTACATCTGGCATCTTGTTATTCAAATAAGGATGTGTGAATTTTAAGCACTGGAAACAAAGGTCGTTTTGCAAGGTGAGAAAAAGTACATTACTAAAATTAATAACATGAGGAAAAAAAGAGCCCCAACTCATCTCTGTAAAATACAGAAGAAAAATTTTTAGGAAAGAAAAAGAAAAGTGTTGGTAGAAATGGTTCTCTCTCCACAGGTCATTAATTAATAAGTGCCCAACACTGCAATGCTGGCATGAGAATGAGAAAAAGCATAATGTAGCAATTATGGGCTCAACCTGATTGACTCAAAGTATTGAGAGTTTTTTATTCTTTTTGTTTTGATTGTATTTGCATATTCATAGGTTTGCATCTACTCCTCTCTTGATATATGAAGGGTATTCCTCTCTCCCTTCGACCTTTTTGCCTGCATAGCAGGTGCTATAAGCATAACCACCAACTTTTCCCCAAGAATGGAAGAAGATAAGGTTATGGCAATGGCAGCTGGTGGCTTCCATGTCCATGAAGCTGTAAATCCATGCTGGATTTTAGTCCAGATTTCAAATGAGCTATCCAAGGTTATGAAACTGTCCTGTGGGATGGGATTCAAGGATTGGATAGGACTGGATATCAGTTTTAAATTTCAGATCAAAACCTGGAGTGGATTCACTGCCCCTGACATCATAGCCACCAGAGGTCTATGATGCTACCCTGCCAAATCCAAATCCATATACTATGTCTACCAAAAGATTGAGTAGAAGAAGTAAGTTTACACACATCAGAGCTTGAATGTCACAGCTCTCCTTACACCTCTAGCATACAGAAGAGAAAGGGAGTCCCCAGGCTGAAGCTATTTCAGCTCTTTCTTCCATTACTATCTTGGGATGTTTTCCATTTCTTTCTTTCTTTCATTCCTTCCCTCCCTCCACATCTTAATCTATCTCTGCTTTCCAACAACCTGACAAAATGAGAGTGAGCCAAAGAAAATGAATTCCATACTTGGCTTCTCTTCCGTCTCCAGTCTGGGTCTCTCAGGTTTCTTTTTCTTTGGTGGTTTGTTGGGTCTGTGTTGGCGTCTGATGTATTCGACTGTGAGGGGGGTGGGGTGGGGGGAGAAGATTTTGACATTGAGTGAGTCCTGGCTGCTCACAGAAGACAAAAAGGGGTAAATGAGTTTCTCATACTGTGTCAGCCTGAATTGTTTCATCCCTCTCAAAGTATAAAGCAAGTCTCCCCATAAGTACATGGGACCCCAATACAGGCAGATTGTTGCAACTGATTCTAGTCTATAAAAGCTTATACCATATTCATATTTACTTTTATCCGATAGCTAAAAACAGCTTGAATTTAAAATAGATTTCATACTACATGGTTGCTGAATTGTTATGAGGACATCAGCTATGTTCCTAATGTTCCCCACACAAACCATGTTGGCTCAGTGTTTATGCTGCCAAAGGATGATGGGACTTGTAGTCAAACATATCTGAGGGGTAACAGATTTAGTATGTATCATTTACAGGCCTTGGGAAAGTTACTTATCTGGACTACAATTCCCAGAATCCTCCAATCTGCATGACCACTCAGTTAATACTGTACAGCAAATCTATTCTAGATTCTGATGTTATCTCTGCAGGCATCTGCTGCCTTTTCCCAAATGCTCTAGTAATTTTTCCAACAGCAGTATTGGAACTGACTTCCATTTTACCCAGATGATTCTGGGGAAGTAAGAGAAAGTACAAAAAATACACCCTACCCCAAAAATAATAATTAAAAAACTACATTTGGGGTGAGAGAACATAAGGGTTCAATTGTTCAGATCCTTAAGGCATCAGTAGATTGCTGCAAACTCTCCAGGCTCCTGTGGCCATCTAACTTAGCAGCTGGCATAACTGCTGAATAGCAGCAAAGAAGCAAATGTGATCATCCAGCCAAGCATCAGAGTCTCAAGTTAGGGTCCTAATGCAGGGCAGCTCTGTTTGTTTTGGCAAAATCCCTCCCATCTGTCAAGAATTATTCAGAAAAGCACTGGGCATTTTCCACTCACATTGGCCAAAAAAAAAAAAAGGCAAAGCAAAGCACATGCAGGGGAAATGAAGGAAAATACTGGGGGAGAATTGCTGAGCTGTTTCCTTCCATGATTTTTTGCAAAAATCTAAGGGAGATCAAGGGAATCCACAATCATAATAATTAGTGGCTATTGTGAGCATTTCTACTGCCAATATAAGTGTGCTAAGTGTTTCACAGCAGTGGTCTTCAGCAACCTTTAAGCCAGAACTTGCCTTTAACCCACACCTGCAGCATGGGGCCTGGTTCAATTGAATATGCTTAGCTATTTCTCTATCTTTCTATAGTGATGAAGCGCAAAGGAGCATCACAAAGGAGCTGCTGCAGCTGGAACAGTTGTGTAACAGAGGAAATTTCAGTCAGTGTGGCTTACTATGTACAAAACCACCCATCTCCTTAACCCCTGTTCACTAGGAATTTCAAAACAACAACAACTTCTATCCTTTGCTAGACACGTTGAAATGGAAGCTGGGCAGCCATCTGTCTGCAGTGCTGCACTGAACAAAGAGATGCCTTCCATGGTGATTTCTTTGTAAAATGAAAACTGCATTCACCTTTTTGGGAAGATTTGCAATAACGGAATGGGGTTCAAATTCTCGACTATTTGATAACATCCCATATTGAATTTTCTACCAAAATGAGGTGAAAGGAAAAAAGCTTCACGTGACCCAAACTGGACCTTCACATGAAAGCATCAAAATTTTCTGATACTGAAAATTAATTCCTATAGTTAAAGCATGTTAGAGACATCCTGTTCTTTATGTTTAATTCTTGCACCTGGCTCTGACTGGTAACTCTTGAACTTCTAGCAAAATGCAACCCAAATTCAATAAGGCTGAAGTCTATATACCAGAAAACATTCTTCAAGAGAAATATAATTCCACCTGAATTACAGATGGAATTATACTACTGTAGAACATCAAGAGACGTATAATACTACACAGCATTAACACTCTTATATCTGTGGTATATTTCAAAGTGGAAATGCTGAAACAGAAACATTAATTTTGCACTAAAAGGATCTTTTTGGGAGAAAGTATGTTAATCTTTTCCTGTTCATTGAGAAAGGAAATGTAGTCATAAAGATTACATGTCTAGCCAGCATCTTTCTGAAGTGTGGACAGAGAGCAGGAAATCAACCATGTAGAGTATGCAAGTCCTATGACACATGTGCTACAAAACATGAGAGCATGAAAAATTTTGTTCTTTTTTTTTTTTAACCCTTAAAAACCTCTGTACAAATCATAATGGTGGGTGTTGGTTGTGGACACACTTACTAAAAAACAGCCAAACTGGCAGCAATATTTAGAGTGTTGGTGTGGGGCTTGAAATTTCAGGGTTCAAGCTCCCAATGAAATATGAAAATCAGTGAGTGACCTTGGCTTGGTCATACCTTCTTTGCCCCACCTATCTCACAGGGTTGTTAGATAAAATGGGGCAAAGGAAAGCCATGATTTGTACTTATTGGTGGAAAAGCAGGATCTAAATGAAACTAATGAATAAATTCTCACTAGGGTAAGGAGGAGGGTGAAGAAAAAATACACATTAACTGCTTCCTCCATGGACATGGGACAGAGGCAGGATAGAGATTTGATAGCACAGAACATATCAGTTATGGATATGCAAGTTGGACAAGGTGTTAGTGCACCAAGCCTCTCATCTCAAGACAACAATTTTTCATGTAAGGATCTCAGTTTCTTTCTCAGACAAGTAGAAGTGATTCATCTGAGTCATTCCTTAGAAAGAGAAGATGCCAATATTTCAAATCCCTGTAAACCAACATGTTGACACACAAAATGGCCAAGGTCTGCTCGTGTTGAGTATGTCAGTTCTGGATCCCAAATAACCAGGTAATGACAAATCATTTATAATGTGTAGACAACAATGGCAGGAGCGGAAGTTCCTAAGGGACAAGAAAATGTATTGCATCATTTAATATCAATGAACTGCTTAGCCTATGTGGTGCATACCAGTAGTTCTCAACCTTTGGTCCTTCAGAAATTTGGGACTCCATTTCCCAAAAGACCTAGACAGCATGGCCAATGGTAAGGGATACTGGAAATTGCAGCCCAAAATATCTGAATGACCAAAGGCTGAGAACCACTGGGCTAAACTGAATGACACTGGTTCTTGAGGGCATTCCATGGAAGCCTTTTCCAATCCTGTTTGGAGACTGAATGTCAGTGATTGAATTGGGCACTTGCCCTGTCACTGACTTGGGAGATGAAATGTCAAGTATAATCTGGGAATAAGGACAACAAACTTGAAACTTTATACAAAAGGAAAACCATTTACTTTTTTCATTTTGTACAGTTGATTTTGCCTGTCATCCAATACCATAAAGCAGGAGCTGTACGGCAGGAGCAGGGAACTTTTGGCCCAGATGTTTTGGACTTTAACTTCCAAAAGCTTGAGCCAGCATGGCTAACGATGTGGAACTTATGGATATTGTAATACAAAAAGAAAGCTAAAAGTTCTCCAATCCTGCTGTATAGGGTAGTGAGATCCAGTCTCTAGCCTGCTGAAAATTTTATTCAACCTCCTCCTCTATCGCATTTTGACATGAGAAATACAACCAGGCTTTTTGCCAAAGCAGGTACTTTCAAACCTGTCTTCACAACCAATAAGAACTGGACTGTTCCTTTTGCAATGAATAGTGAAGAACGGAAGAGTCTGAACTTTTATGCTTCTCACACATATTTGCTCTTCCATGAAACATGAAATACATTTAGTTCTTCTCTCTGAACTTGGCAAAGGAAACATCTTCTACCCCAAAAGACATGTAGGGATGCATCAGATCACTTCACAGTTGCAGAAATGGGACAACAAAGGAAGAGTTGTCCCTGAGGCACACACTCTTGCCACTTCTTCATCCCCAATAACAGGATACAGCCACCCCACCCTCAAGTAGAAAAACTATTACTATACAGAGGTAGAGCAAATCGTACAGTCCTCGTAGTCTTCACGTTCAATTTGTTCATTGTAATCCAGCGTAGGTGGCTCCAGCTCTCCAGGGGATTCTAGAGAATGAGAAAGAAGAGAGTTACAGTTATACTTTCCCCTCCAGAAGAAAAAAAAAATACAGTTAACAGAATTGCCAACATTAGGAGCAGAGAAATATCTACTGCAGAAGTCATTGGAGAGTTGGCTAAGATACTAAGGAGCAATCACACTGCAGAAGCCAGAAGGATATGCACATGCATGCCAGTCCATATGTGCTTTGTAGATCAAATATCCTGAGAATTTTGGGAGAAGAGGATGTTTCCATATTCTTTAACTTTGTAGTCTTGATTTGCAGTTTAAAGACAGCCATAAATCTGGGCAACTGTCAACCCTGGACATAAGCGTCTGCTCACCTGGCTGGCTTTCACGGTTCCCATCCTCTTTTCCAGGCTCCTGTGGCTCTGTTGGAGGTTCATAGAAGTCAGCTTAAAAAAATGTATAGAGAAAAAATTATCTTTCAACATTCTGTGCATGAAGAAACACTTCTACCTCTGATCCATATATTCACAGAATTCTCTAACTCAGTGCTTCCTAAGACGTGTGATGTCATAGATTGGCAGAATTTCTCTCTCAGTGTGCCAAGGACCAATACCATTTATATACTGTTCCTTTTTTTTTCCTTGGGAGGTTGCCACAGACTGGCAAGCATTGGCATGCAGACTGGCACTGGTTCCACATACTACCACTGCTCTAACCCACTCATATTTTGTTCCTACATTAAAATATTCTTGTATCCTCCCTATCAGAATTAACCTGGTTCCAATGTTGTAATAGAGCCAGGGGTCAAGGGGTCAAAGCATCTTTCTTATCAGCAATGATGATGTCATCTGCCACCCCTCAGGCTTCCATGTTCCTTCTGAGCTTAGCTGCAGTCCTCACAGTAGTGTGTGTGTGAGAGAGAAAGAGTGGGAGTGGGGCAGCTATCTCTGTCACAGAGTGAATTACTTGCGGATGACTTCCCTTGAATGGGCAATTGAGATTCATTAGATTTACAAAAGACCTCCTCACAGTAAAGATAATTGCTACTAGAGTTGGTCTCTTGTCACATATCAACACATATGCCTACCTTTTTTTTTTTTTTTGGAAGAACAGCTATGGAGGTGGTCATGATGAGAACCTGCATTTTGGAGTTTATCCCCACACTGCTGCTTGCTTCATATTTCTTTGGGAATGCATGTGTTGCCATGATCAACTGTAAACATCACTCATCGCTGCTCTCTTCTGCTGGCTTTTATTTTTCCCTCCCCTGTGACTGACACTCCCAAAGCCATCCACTAAGCTGGAGGGGCTACTCCCATGTTGCACTCCCTGATTGCTCTTACTGGTATGCCTGTTTGGATCCTGCTTCTCATCCCATCGTGGTTCCGTTGGCTCCCCAGGGAACAGAGCTGCAGAATGAAACAGCTGGAGTCAGAGATGATAAGTCAGCAAAGACCCAGCAGCTGGGGAAAGGAAACGAAAGGGGACAAGGAAAGCAGAACAATGGACTGAACAAATAAGAAAGGCAGACAGTTTCTTTAACTCCTGAAGTAGGCAGCAGTAACAAAAAAAAATCTATCTAAATAAAACTCTTCCAGTGGAGACAACAGCAGAGACTGAGGAGAGTTCATTTAGCCAATGGGGCAGCCATTTCTCCCCTAAGAATGCCTCTAGGCAGGAAGTGACCAAAACATTTTGCTGCCTGAGGCAGAAACAACAAATGGTATCTCAACTCAAGTCAAGGTGTCTAGTACCCAGAGCCCAACAAATTGTTGTTGTTGTTATTTTGCAGAAGGTAGAAAATCCCACAAGCCCTTTTGGCATCCTGACAATCAATCAATCAATCAATCAATCAATCAATCAATCAATCAATCAGAGCCACTGAGCATTGGCCTGGAACTCTGAGAGACCAGGGCTCATAATCCCACTGGGTGAGAACATGCTACCATTTCATCACACCTCAAATCTGCTATCTGAGGCAGCCACCTCATTCTATCTGATGAACACTACACCAACACCCCAACACTAGAGCTTGACATTGGGTTATTCCTAGAGGGCATCTTGTCCCAGGAACATGGCCAGACTGCTGACAGCAGACAAGGCATTGCTTGAAACACTAACAAAGTTTTACTTTGCTTTTTAAAGAATAGAGGGAAGCGGGGGTGGGGGCAGCCACCACAAACATAAAGATACAACAAACATTTGTAAAATGTGTATACTCTCCAAGGGTTATTCCAGTTTGTGGGGTCATTTTCATCAGCTCCTCCACTCCAAAATGTACAAAAATGGCTGGACTGAATACATTGACCCAGCACTTACTTTGAGGACTCAATGAGTGGTAAAAATTGTTGCTGACAGGATGCAGCAACAATTCTGTACAAAAATAGTAAGGGAAATAGTGTTCATAAGGATAACATAAGGTTAAGCTGATAACATAAGACTGGAAGAAGACAACACTCGAGATCCTGCACCATGATGCATTCAAAGCAAGCATGTATATCCAAAGCACCTGTATGACTATGACAATAAAGCCAGATTATGACAATAACCTAAGAAAATGGTCATTTAAGAGATGAGTAGAGATGAATGCTGAAGTATTGAGAAGAACCTGGTGGCGCAGTGGTTAAATGCCAGTACTGCAACCACAAGGTTGTGAGTTCGATCCTACCGGGCTCCAGCTTGACTCAGCCTTCCATCCTTCTGCAGGTCGGTAAAATGAGTACCCAGCTTGTTGGGGGCAATTAGCTAAAAACACATTGTAAACTGCTTAGAGAGCACTTAGCTGATAAGCGGTATAGAAATGCATGCTATTTGTAATGTATAATGTATTTCATGTTGTTCACCGCCTCGATCCATGTGGAGAGGCAGGAGATCAAATAAATATTATTATTATCATCATTATCATTATTATTATTGTCTGTGTTACCAAACCGGTGTGCCTAATGAGAAAAAGAGAATTAAAGTGTCTCCTTATAGCTCTTGGTTGGGATCTGTGACTCTGATTAGTTTAGCTTGAGGTTTGTAACAGTGGGACTTGACCCCAACCTTAGTACTGGCGAATGGCCACTGCCTGGTTTTTTATATCTGATCACCCACCATGGGTTAACTCTGTCTTTTTCTCAGGATTTCCTCTGGATGGATTTGTTCCAACAAGTTCTGTTGCAAGAGATGCTCAAGTCAGGATGAGAAAATTTTGGGGAAAGGTCAAGGGGGAAATCAAAACTGTGCTTTGATCAAAGCTTAAAACTGTGGGGAATGGATTGATGAGAAAGACTATCTGCATGTGTGCACACATGTGGGGTCTATATGTGTGTATGTATTCACAAAGGGGCACTTTGTGATACAACTACTGGATGAGATGAAGAGAAACTTACACTCCCCTCCTTCTTCACTGACTCGGGAATGTTCATCTTCCCTCTCATAAGGAGAGTTGAATATAGCTGAATCAGGCACCCCATAATCATCTTCCTCTCTGGCCGGGGGTGGGAGCAGTGGCCTTTTTGGAAGGTGGTACCTTTCTTCTTCCTCATCAGGCTGGATGAAAGGAGAAGGCCTTCCTGTTTTCTTTCCTTCAGATGGTCTTTTTGTGGCCTTGGGAGGTTTTTCCTTTGGTTTCTTGGTTGTCTTTGGGCGTTTCTCTTTTGGCTTTTTGGTGGGCTTTGGGGACTTTTCTTTCTTGGGGGATTTTGGTGATCTCTCTTTAGGTTTCTTGGTTGGCTTGGGTGGTTTCTCCTTTTTCCCTTTCTTTGGCTTCTCCTTCACTTTCCCTTGTGGACCTGTGGGGGAAGAATATGTTTAGACCCTTGTTGCTCCCCAATCAAACACAAGAATCAGAGGACACTGGATTTGTACACAATTCCCCTTGGATTTGTACACAAAAGCAGCCATTACTTCTTTCACATTCAGCTAACTTCCTAACCTTTCATTTGTCTTCACTTCACTAAGGCAGGATGAACCCTGGGAGCTACATGCCTTAAATCAGGGGTGGGCAACTGTGGATGGGTAGTGTCATAGAAAAAAGAGTTGAAAGAGACCACAACGGCCATCGAGTCCAACCCTCTGCCATGCAAGAACACATACTCAAAGCACCCCCAACACATGGCCATCCAGCTTCTCTTTAAAAACCTCCAAATAATGTGACACCACCACACTCGAGGCAGCATATTCCATTGTCAAATGGTTCTTCCTCATCAGGAAGTTCTTCCTCATGTTTAGGTAAAATCTCTTTTCCTGTAGTTTGAATCCATTGCTCTGTGTTCTAGTCTCTGGAGCAGCAAAGAACAGGCTTGCTCCGTTAAAGATCCATGATGTGCTGCCATTCCACACTTACCAGGTGTGCAGAGGGTCCGGAAGTGCAATGGCTGCACTTCCTGCCCCAGCTCAGCCTGGGAAGGTACCCAGCTGCACTGTGGAAGGAAAAGGAGGGCCCATCGCGCTTCCTGGATCACAGAGGCAGCTGGTGCAGAGGGAGCACTCCCGTTGTGCTCCCCTCCCAGCAGAACTGCTGCTGGGATCCCCACAGGACACTACCAGATAAGGTAGGGTGCAGAAAGGACCTACGTCTCAAGTCAAGTCTCAAGTCCCTACCTTCAAGACTCAAGTCGAGTCTCAAGTCCTTGCAATTCAAGTCAAGTTCTACGCCAAGTCTCAAGTCTGGGGGCCAACTTTAACAGAAACAAAAGGAGGTAGTGGTGGTGGTGAGGGTTAAGTTGAGAGAGAGCAGGATTGGAAGGAAGCCCTCAGCCCATCAAAGAACAGGAAAGCCCTTCTGAAGGAAACTGCTCCCCACTCTTGTCATGGCTGGCAAGAACATCCACTCTTTCCTATTTACTCACTAGCAGGACTGGAAAGAAGCCTTCAGCCATCAAGGAACAGGCAGTTCTACAATCAGCCCTTTCTTCTCCCCTCACTGTCCCACTGTTTCCCCACCATCTCCCCCCTCCCCAATTATCTGGCTCCACTGAGTGAGACTCTCCAGGACCTTCTCCCTCAGCTGAAACTACAACCACACTCACCTCAAAAAGCAGAAAAACTGTGTTTCCCCTCTTCAATCTTTCCATGCTTTTCCTTTCTTATCAAAAAAACACAGGAAACAAGGGAGAGGCAGAGATAAGGAGCATGTGCAACTCTAACTGAGTCATCAACATAATCTTCCTAGACTGCTCATTGGGAAAAGGCTCGGGGAGGTGGGACTACCAAGGGCAGCAAGTTGAGTAGTAGAAACAGAGGAATCACAAATCAAGTGGAGTCAGTCCATCAGCAGACCCTCCCTCGCATCCTCCAGAGGCGGCTGGAGAAGGAGGCAGTTCGCAGATTGTCTGAGGGCCTCCAGCTGTGAGCTGGGCCAACGGACATTTGATCAGCTCCAGCTGGGCTAGAGACTGTGTATTTAAGACAGATGCTGAGGGAGTTGGGCACGGGGCAACAACCGTCTACCACCCGAGAATCTGCATCCTGTGTCATGGGCTTTCTGTTCCAGGCCAATCCTTGCTGTTGAGTTTGCTGCCTCTGTTTGTTTTGGGTGATGTAACCTCTTGATTACTTTATTACTTTATTACTAAAAGCCATAAACTCAGCTCCTGCCTCTGTGTCTGCTTAAGCCGCCGCCTGACATTGACAGCCAACTCCGAGCAGAGTCATTGAAGTAGCTTGAGTGCGACCTGAGTCTAATTAACTTGAGTCTACATCACTGCATCCAGCAGATCAACATATCACAGGAGTTATGTATCCTGACACCTAGGAAGCTGCATTAGGCCCCTGGGAGACCTTGGGGGGCTGCACCTGCTCTCACCCCCCAAAAAAAATTGCTCTCAAATACCTTTAGGAGGTGTGAGGGCATTTTCACCATGTTTAGATTTAAAAAAAAAATGCTATTCCTTTGTCTAAATTGGCTCAGGGGCCTGCTAAATATGGTAGAAATGCACCTCATGCCTCCAGCATAGCTTTTGGAGCATTGGAGGGCAATAAATAAATAAATATTTTAAAAAGACAAAAATTGTTCTTGAACCCAGCAGGGCCGAGGGGCTTCTAAATGTGGTTGAAACACCCTCCATACCCTAGAGTGCATTTGGAGGCATTCTGGAGCAACAAAAATATTTTTTACTCCTAAGGGGCCCCAGGGGGGCACAAAAACAGCCCAGGAGGCTACTTGCAGTTTGCCCACCACTACCTTAAATGGAGGCCTACTCCACTATTTACGTGTACATACACATACTCACATACTGTGTAACATTTTGTAGATGAAAACTGAGACACACATGGCCAACCAACATCAGAATGCGGTCAAGATGAGTACATAAGATGGCAACAATCATTAATGAAGAACAGACAAGCTAGGATAGGCTGCAGTGGTTTGCTCTGGCTTGAGCCTACAGGGAAGGGCAAGATTCCACCCCCTCCTCTCCTCTCCTCTCCGTGGCATTAACTGAGTATAAACTCCTTTTGCACTTTAAACTCAGTTTGCACCGGGGAAGTAAGCCGAGGACAAAGGGAGAGAGTAGGAGGAGGAGAAAGGACATTTTAAAAGCAGCTGAAAAAGTGAGATCATGAGGATTAATCGGGTATGTCCCTGACAAATGGGGACAGGCTGGAGGGAATGCACTCATGGACATGTGGTCAGCAAATCCTGAGCAAGCAGAAGTGGTCCTCAGGGCCAAAGCAGTTATATACCCCTGCATCAAATCTGTGCCATCCAATTCTGAACAGACCATTTTGGCATGCCAGAGATATAGTGTGCATTACATTTTCCCACCCTTGCTGGGCCACAGTGAAAACATCCACACCACATTTTCTAACTACTGTAATCTACATTTCAGAAAGGCTTCTTTTGCTTCCTGGAAATGAAAAGGCAAACGTGTGAATTTAAAAAATGGTGCTATGTGCCAAAACCAAACTGTTTGTCAGTATACACAATTTTTACATTGGTATAACAAAATTTGACAATATTTAGATTACAGTTCTATACCCACTTTCTTGACAGTATGCCCCACTGCACTCAATGGGAATTATTTCTGAGTACACATACACATTGCTCCTGTTCTAGAAGGACTAAGGCTAAGGCTATAATCCAATGAACATTCATATGGTAACAAGCTGCACTGAACACAGCCGAACCTTTAAGTAAGCAAGTACAGATCAGTCTGAATCACTGATCTACCTCATAACAATCATATGAGTCACTATTTTTCCACTGAGAGGAAACAGGCCTGTGAGATAGGAACTTGGTCAAGACAAAGATGAGCTGAATTTCTGGACTATAGTCCAGCTGTGCAGCAAGTCACCAACAGCTCAGTATCTCAGTTATTGTGAAATTTCACTGTTTTTAGTTTTCTTGAGAATGGAATGTAAGTCCCAAATAATACCATGAACCTTGAAGATAATCCAGTAAATGTTCAGCTTGGATCTTGAAGAGAAACCAAGGTACACTGCTGAAAAAAGAATGCTGGGATTTTCCCTGTCTTGTTTATGAGATACATTTTGATATGGTAATGATTTTATTCAGTGGTATGCAACATGTTAGGAGAGCCAATCCACTTTCTCAGCTTGTGACAGTTTGTAGAACTTGGTAAACTCTGGTTACTTCTAATGCTGTTCAGGCCTGATGTAAAATCATTAAAGTTTGTAACAATATCATGATCACGTTTACTAACAAAGATGTTCCTATTATTTTGCAAACATTTCTAAGTTCAAGAATGCTTGGATCTGCAAAGCACTCTGTCAAGACAGGATCTTCATTTGAGCATAACTAAGTGCAAAATATACCCTACAATAGCCCTCCATCACACAAATGCACCATGTTTCCATATAGCTATGTACCTACAGACTATATACTGGGGTAGACAACTGTGGCCCACTAGATGTTTTTGGACTGCAACTCCCATAATGCCTTGTCATTGCCTAGGCTGGCTGCAGCAAATGGGAGTTATAGGCCAAAAATATCTTGAGGCCACAGTTACCATTCTGCTGTATGAAATCATTCATATCGATATGCAAAGAGCAAGAGGGAAGTCAGTGGGTGTGTTTCAGACTGCTTGTCCCTCTCTTCCAAACCTCTTCACTTGAACATCAGAAAAAAGTTTTCTGCCTTCTGGCTTTATTGCTCTATTGCTGCAGCCAATTATCACTGCAGCAGTAAGGAGGATACTGAAGGGCGACCATTTTTTACTATAACCACGCCAAGTGAGGGCTCTACTATCTTTATATCAGCTTTCTCCAACTTTATGCCTTCTAAATGTGTAGAACTACAAACTACATCATCCTGAGCCTGCAGGGCAATGGCCTTCCAGGTTGGGTGACAAGGAGCCATGTTGAGGAAGAATCCCTATTTGCCTAATGGAATGCAGGCATACCGTTTTTCTTCTGCCATACAATGCATGATATACAAAGCTGATTTGTGTATCCAGGTCCAATATTAGCAGGTCAACATTTTGAGACAGTTACTGAAACCTTGCATCCAGTGGCCACCCTAGCATAGAGGAAGAGGCAAGCAAATGGCCAGTGGCAACAACTGGTGGTTAGAGGCAGTGGAGAATGAGAATATTTAGGAAAGCCCCCCCACACATGAAAAGCATCTTGTCCAAGTGCCCCTAAGAACCTAGATCTGCCATTGTGCCTATATTTCCTCCCTCCCTCCCTTTCTTCCTTTAACATATATCCTAGTTTTCTCCCAACATGGAACTCAAGGTTAAAACATGTCAGAGCTAAAAACCTGATGAAAAACACTGATAATAAGTAATTATTGCTTATGATATTATGTTTAGAAATAAAAGTTGATAAGGCTACAATGTGTTAGCTAGATGCTACCCTATGGGCAGCATTTGCATTTCTCCTAATGCAGAAGGATTCCTCTGAGCTTGAAAAAGTTACCTTCTTGGACTGCTGCCCCCAGCATCGCCCAGTGGCCATACTGGTTGGAGAATTCTGGGAGCTGTAATCCAAAAATATATATAACCTCATCACACTCTGAGGAGCTGAAAGTCTTTCTGGCCTCTGTTTCCAGACATGTGGCGCTCAGGAGTCTTGGGTGTGGATAGAGGGCTTGCTCTGTGAGTCAGAGACCCCGTCTTCAGGGAAAGGCTAGTGAGTAAGCATCATGTCACCTCATAGCTCCACAGATAGCCACAGCCTCATTCCAAAGTTCTGAGCAGGAGCCTTTGCATGGTCTGTGGGAATGAGTACATCATAACTCTGGTTTGTGGTGCCTGGGTCCACTGGACAAGAAGCTACAAACCAGCCTAACTTTTGTGCCAGGAAGATTATTTTTTTGCTCTTCCCAATGGAGCTGTCTCTCAGAGTAGCAGTCTGGTAGGACATGCAGAGCTTCTCAGTAGTGTCTCACTCCTCCCATACTCTGCTCTGCCTTTCTCATTCAGTACAGAAAAAGGGGCAATGACTTCTTGGAAAGAAAGAGTAATGGCCTCCTTTCCAAGTTACCATAATTTATTCCCACAACTGTAAAGCAGAATACCAGGCAGTGGCGTATCTAGGTTCAACAGCACCTAGGGCAAGCATGGAAGTTATACCCCTAGGTGCTGCTTCTCCTGCCACCGCTGCCCTGGGCCAAGGAAGACCACAGCAGGGGTGGAGGGCGGCGGCAGCAGCGGGCCAGGCCTGGAAGGGAGGGCTGCTGCCATGGCCACCTCTGCACCAGGCCAGGAATGACCCCAATGGGGGGGGGTTCAGTGAGCTAGGTCCAGGTGGGAGGGCTGCTGCTGCCACCACAGCTGCTGCCTCTGCACCAGGCCAGGAACGATCTCAGCATGGGGATGGGGGGGGGTGGCTGTGGGCCAAGCCTGAGTGGGAAGGCTGCTGCTGCCGCTGCCTTCACACTGGATCAGGAATGACCCTGGCAGGGGCAGGACGCGGTGGTGGACCAGGCCTGGGTGAAAGGTGGGGTTCAACTTTTTTGCCCCCCCCCACATTAGCACCCAGGGCACTCACTCCAGTAGGTTATTTGCATAGCCTTTTTCAGCCCAAAGACAGCTATGCAAATATTTCCTGGTGAAAACATGTTTGAGCTAATTTATATATCCCCCGAGATTCTGTCTCTCTTTTACATCAGATCTTTGGATGTTCCCAGTTCTTTCTGCATCTGAGACACTTTACGGTATGAGGTGAAGGACAAAACTGCATCACCACTTCCATTTCTGCACATCTGGGTACAAAGAGGATTCACTCAGGGGACCAAGAGAGCTACTATTCCACCCTCTAGCACTTGCTATCTGAGATGTCCACCTATTTTGCCTTATGATAGGAGTGGCATTGCCCTTCCATTCATTTTGAAACTAACTCAAACTAACAGTTGTCAAGAAGTGTAGCAAACATGGAAGAACATGAAAAAGAAGACAGGAAATAAGATTAACTGAGGCAAGCTACTGCTTCTTCCCAGAATCCCAAATCTCAACCCAAACTATCCAGTTAAAAGAGGAGCTCAGAACTTATTTTGACTCAAAAAGGATGAATCTAAGAAATTCTGCAGCTACACAAGAAGTGCTACTTTACCCGCAAGTACATTCATCCTTGTTGACATCTTTGACAAAAGAATGTTGAATAGAACAATATTTCTCACACATACATGTTCATCACGATGACTGTAGTGTCATGCATGAAACAATCACAACACTAAAATAACAACAGATGGTGTTCAAATAGCAGGAAGCTGCTTCAAAAGTGGTACTTTTCAATACAGCCTGTTCAACAGAAAATCATCAAAGACATTCGCATATGAATCTGCTGGATATTCCCTTTTTCCTGCATTTATTAAGGTGATTGACTCCTCAAAGGACTACTCTTTCCGCAAAAGGACAAAAATGCCAAGTATACCCATTCTAGCTATTTTATTTAAGACACTATGGTTTCAATATTAGCTGCACGCTCATTTTCCAAAGACCTGGCCTGAAAGGAAAAGGCACCATCCACATAAAAGAGGGTGGTACCTGCAGGCTTGAGAGAGAAGTTATCAGAAGGGCAAAAAAAATTCAGAAGAATTTCTGAGGGTTGGGGGAACAAACCAAACATGTTTAATGGCCACAGAATCTGTGCTAGACAGACAGAAAATGAAGTGATGGTGAAGGGGAATATCTTTTTTAAAAAAGGGCATAGTGTCATCTCCAACAGGAAGTCCACTTTTGCAACATTTTCTTGCAGGATGCACTGACCTTTTCTGCTTTTGAAATGTTTATTTGGAAATTCTATAAAGCTCCCAGGAAAGATCCTCTTTGCTGATCATTAAATGCATACCACAAGAGACCAGAGATCAACCAGGAAATCCCATGGCTGAACATTAAAATTAACTTAGATATCTCAAGTCTGAAAAGAACACCTGTTTTACACACAAACAACTGCAGTTTCAATCCCTTAGATACCACTAAAAAGAATTAAATAAGAGGTAATGAGAAAAACTAGTTTTGCTTGACCTTATGGGGAGCTGCAACCACTGAAGACCACAACAAAGCTTGGTAAAGGGAGGAAGGTGCTAGGAAGAGAGAGAAATTGGGACTTTTAATAGTAGCTCAAAAACTGGGACAACAGAGGATTAATTGAGACTGTCCCTGACAAATCAGAATAGTTGGAGGATGTGGATTTGCAGCATGGCTATAAAGATGTGACAATAAGCTGCTTCAGTAATATATATCCTTAAGTCTCATGCAAGTTTTCTACTGACAACAATCAGTAAGAAAATATAACATTTCAAAAATCCAAACTAGGTTTCTGATATTGTATACGTGAGAACAGTAGCACATATCAGACTTTAAGAAAAAAAAACTCAGTGGAAAAACCAACTGCATATAAACTTGTTTGGAAGGAAGAAAAGGGCAACTTTGTTTAAAACTGTCCTAATTAAAATCCCTCTGGACCAGCAGTGGGCATAACATGGCCTTCCACCTCCTAGCACTAGCCAATATAGCCAACGGTGAGATATGGTGGAACCTGCAGCCCAATGACATCTGGAGGGCTGTGCTTTGGTCAACTGTAATCTAGGCCTCAGATTGTATTGGCTGTTGAGATTATCAGGTAGGCTCAAACACTCCTACAGGATTTCTCTGCAAATGTGGAAATCTTTTTTCCATGTGAAGCAGTCTGCCCATGCAAGGTTTTCTGGACTTTCCTCTTAAAGAGAGAAAAGCTGGACAGTGAAGAAATCCAATAGGAAGAAAATCAATTCATCTGAAATGTGGTGCTAGAGAAGAGTTCTACAGATACCCTGGATTTCTAAAAATGAATCAATCCTAGAACAAATCAAGCCTAAACTCTCCCTAGAAGTGAAGATGACTAAACTGAGGCTGTCGTGTGTTGGCCATCTCATGAGAAGACATGACTCACTAAAAAAAGACAATAATGCTTAGCAAGATAGAAGGCAATAAGTAAAAAAGAAGACGGGATAGGAAGGCTCAAACAAGGAAGACCTTGTTTCCTTGACCTGAGCAGGACAGTTGATGATGTGGTGCCCTGGAGGTCTCTCATCCATAGGGTCACGATAAGTCAAGACTGACTTGACGCTGTTAACAAACACAACAACCAAGCCAACCTTGCCAACAAGGATGGCATACAGCCATTACTATATTCTCCTTTTATGGTGTACCTTTTATGGTGCATCAGTCAGTGCAATATTAGACATGTTTACTCAGAAGTGAGCTCTGCTAGGCCCAATGAGAGTCATTCCAAGGGAAGTGGGTCCCAGCTTGCAGCTGAAGAATGTTCAGCTTTTAGCTCAAAGAAAACTTTGAGGCTGAAGAACTAGCAGATCTCTGACTTTGGCCACTTTTCCAATACCACATTTGTATGTTGTCACAGAAACAGACATTCCTTCCCTCTTGATAGATATACCATCCCCCTGGGTATAATAAATTCAGGAGCTGTCAAGAGACAATGTGACATAGTTCTTTAAATTGTTCCTGCTGTAGCCAAACCACAAAGCATGGAATTTTTTTCAAAGCCAAAGCCAAAGCTTTTCAAACCCAAACCACTTTCTGAACGATGGAAGATAGAAATATGAATTGTACAGAAAAAAGCCTTGGGGCAGCTGTGCTTTTCATAGCATCTATACTCAGGACTTGCAAACTCAATAAAATCATGCATGCATCATATCCCCATGCTAGATGAACAAATGTCTCCTGTTCCTCAGAGTATAGGGTACTACATGCCAAGCTGCACAATTCTGGTTTTTACTTAATTTTGTTCTGCATTAGTGATTGCTCCTGGAGAGGGAAAAGCGATGCCAAAAGGGGACACTTCCAGTTCTGGGCAACACAGTTCATGAAGGATATTTACAGGCTGGAATATGTCCAGAGGTCTAGACCAAAGGTCTGATGATCAGAGGTCTGGAGACCAAGCCTTGTGAGGACACATGTTGAAGGGTGGCTATTAACTAATGGAATTTAAACAGGAATCATAGAATCACAGAGTTCAAAGGGACCACAAGGGCCACCTAGTCCAACCCCATTCTGCCATGCAGGAATGCACAACTAAAGTACTCCTGAAAGATGCCCACCCAGCCTCTGTTTAAAAGTTGGAGAGTCTACCATCCTCCAAGGTAATCTATTCCACTGTTGGACACTTTTATAGTAAAATAAGTTCTTCCTAATGTTCAGGTGAAATATAATTTCTTGTAATTTGAAGCCACAGGATCATGTTCTAGTCTATGGAGCAACAGAAAAGAAGCTGGCTTTATCTTCTCCATGATATCCCTTCAGATATTTAAAGACAGCTATTGTATCACTTCTCACTTTTCTTTTTTCAAGCAAAACATTCCCACGCTCTCCAAGTGCTTCCTCAGAAGGCTTAGTTTCCAGACCTCTGATCTTCTTGGTCACCCTTCTCTGGACATGTTCCAGCTTGTAAATATTCTTCTTAAATGGTAATCTCGACAACTGTACACAGTATTCCAGGTGAGGTCTGACTGCATTGGCTTTTTTGGCTGTTGCATCAAACTGATGACTTTTATCTAGTCTGTGATCTATTCAGGCCACTAGATTCTTTTCACATATACTGCTTTCAAGCCAAGTGTTACTCATCCTGTATTTGTGCATTTGATTTTTCCTGCCTAGATGTTGTTGCTGTTGTTGTTGTTGCTATATGCCTTCAAGTAGTTTCTGACTTATGGCAACCCTAAGGTGAACATATCTTGAGGTTTTATTGGCAAGATCTGTTCAGAGGAGGTTTGCCTTTGCCTTCCTCTGAGGCTGAGTGTTGACCTGCCCAGGCATAACTCTCTATTCTGTTGCCAGTACTGTACCCTTAAGAAGAAAGGCACAAATATTACAAGAAATTGTCTCTCTCTGTGCGTATAACGAATCATCAAGTCTAAGTAGACCAAGCAACACTAAGCCAATCAACATGGCAAACAGCCTAGGAATCTACTAAGAAGGGGCAGTATGTTTAATGGTTAGAGTACTGAAATAGGCCTAGGGAAGACTCAGATGTCAGTTAGTCATGAAACTCACTGTATGTCCTCGCATCACTTCAGCTTCAACCACCTCACACGGTTACTGGGAGTATAAAACGGAAGGAGGGAATCACATATCCTGTCTTGAGTTTCTTGGAAGAAAGGTGATCATATACATATATAGCAAACAGGAAATACAACAATATGTTTGTTCTCCTGTTATTCTTGTCAGGCAGCTTTCATGTAAATATTTCTTACATTTCAACACATGAAGCTCTGAAGATACTCCCAACCCTAGAGAGAAAAGATGTAGGGGGATTAGTTATTTTTTGTTCAAATTCTTATCTATCTTGCCCGCTAAAAGGTGTGTGTGCACATGCATGCAAGTGTTTTCCCATCCTAGTCGCACACATTAACCTGCATCAAGAGGACACATCAAGGCAACTTAGTAATTATCAGATAAAACACTGCAATATAGAGGCAGATGGGGATTTCAACTGAGAGCTATAAACTTTTAAATGACAACTTGTCTGCCCCCTAAAATAGATGAAATTTCTAAAATAGATGAAATTTCCTTGCATGAGGAGGAGCCAATAAATGCACGTCTGTCTGAGCTAGACTGAAACATTTTGCTGTCTGAGGCCAAAGAAGATGGTTCCCTCACCCATTACATGAGAAAAGCCATGGAAATGTCCTTCTACACTGGAGCCAGGGCAATGTTTGCACCATTCCTGAGGACAGTAGGCTTGTTTAGCTGGCACAGAAAAGATTACATAGCACACACAGTTCGGTATTCCTACATCTTGCTGCTGCTTCACAGCATGTGCTACTTGAGGCAGCAATCCCACTCTGCCTAATGGTAGGGCTGGACCCTGCTTTTTTAAAGAAAAAAACTTACATGAATAGCTAGCAATATTTTTTCTCAAAATGCAAAGGGCTCTTGTAAAACCTGTCAGCTTACAAAAGCTTATGCTACAAACTTCTTTCTCTCAGTCTCAAAGATACTACAAGATCTCTTTGCATACTGATACAAACACAGATATGCCTTTGGATTTTTTCCAACTGCTTTCCAATTTTAAAAAAATGTAAAAATGAAATGAAATGCCCTTTTCAAGGGCAGCCCCACATACAGCCCATCACAGTAGTCTAACTGGGAGTTTAGTATGGCATGAACCACTGTGGCCAGATCGGTCTTCCCCAAGAAAAGACGCAGCTCTTTACATCAGACCAGACACTGTGTCCACTTATACTGACTTGCAGCAGCCCTCCAGGATTTCAGGAGGAGGTCTTTTCTGTCACCTCCATCCTGAGTCTTTTAAATTGGAAACCTCACAGGCAGGTACTGCATGTAAACCATATGCTAGCAATACTGGAACTGGTATTTTTGTTTTGTTTAGTTTTTTGGCAGTTCTTAAGACCTTTATTAAGAGATGCTTGCAGTTTGATTTGAAAAAAAAAGCAAGTGTATATTTCATACAAATTAAAAATGACGTTCTTAACAATCTCAACCTGACCAGATCTGAAACAATTTAAAAACCATTAAAGGTGTATTAAGGAAAAAAAGACCTTTAAAAAACATGTTTGTCACTCCCAAAAGGAGCAGACCACTTTACGTAAAAATAATAAAAATCCCATGCTGAGAGTTTGTGTCAACAGCAAAAAGCAAGAACTGAAGGTCTTCAATTCCAATTTTTCTGTTAATTTCTTATTGCTGGAATTTCAGATTCACATTATTTCATCATAACTCTGGTTTGTGGTGCCTGGGTCCACTGGACAAGAAGCTACAAACCAGCCTAACTTTTGTGCCAGGAAGATTATTTTTTTGCTCTTCCCAATTATCCCAATCACATTATTTCATATTGTCTCTTCTGTTTTTAAGGTGGGGAAGGCTCAGCACTGGCAGGCAGGCTCCTAATTAAGTTTGCCTCTTTGCAGGAACATTTGAATAAAACAATGAAAAGACACAATTCATTTCTTTAAAATCATCATCATTATCACCATCATCACCATCATCATCCAGCTGAAGCAGGGAACAATCTAACTTCAGTGAAAGTAATGGCAAAATAATAAATAAAACTTTACAAAATAGAGTACTAAATGTTTGCAAAGAAATTAACCAGGCACACTTTTACAAGCATGATATCTACTTACAAATCCACTTCACACATTCAGTGTAGCATTTGTTCAACAACATTTGTATAGGATAGATGCCACAAGCTTTTGTTACTTATGGGAAGGCGCAACTACAATGCCAGTCTTGACATGCACATGTGTGTATACAGGCTTCATCATTTAGTACACTTCAGATGAGAATGGGGCTGTTACATATAGGTCTTGGTGGTTCAATTTTGCCACAAAAGGCTCAGCCACCCCAGCCTAGTCTTGCTGGATGCTTGGGCCCCACTGTGCCCCCCCCCGTTTCTGAGGTCCCTGCTATGACCCTTTCCAAAGACAGGAGACCTTCCTTCTACGCAGTCCTTTCACCATGGCCAACTATAGCACTGTCATCCCACCTTAAATGCCACGGTCCCTTCCGACAGAGTCTGGGGAGCACAATCACAGCGCTACAGCTCTCTAGTGTGAAAAGTCCCACGACACCGAAGACGCTCACCTTCTTCCACGTCCACAGGCGTTCCGTCCCTTTCTGCTGGGGTCAGCCTTCCCTGGCTCCCAGGAAGCTCTTCGCCCAAGGCCACCTTCTCCCCCTCTCGGCCTTCCGCGTCCTCCTCCTCGCCCTCGCCCTCGCCCAGGAAGCCTTTCAAGAACTCCTCGATTTCATGGTCGGTCAGCACCGACTGCGCCCCCACCGGGGCAGGATCGGGGGGCACAGAGACCCCAGCAGAAAACAAAGCACCCACAGGGGACACCTGGCTCCCATGATCTCAGGCGGACATCTGGCCAGATGTTCGGGCAGACAAGGGAATACTAGTTTCTAGACTCCTCTTCTCACCAGAGGCTGAGAGCAAAGCTGAGCCGGAGCAGCGGGAGGAACGGGCAGAAAGCGCTCTTCTGGACGGGAGGGGCGGGTGAACTCCGACAGGGCGAAAGGAGGGAAAGGGGTGAGGGGAGGAACTGTCGGGAAGGAGGAGGATTCCAAGGCCTCCTGGCAGAATAAAGCGGTCGAGATTTTGTGGACCTGAAAAGGAAGGAAAGGGGACCCCAGGAGCCCTGGGCTCAAGGGAAAGGATCGAGGCGTCGGGCCAGGGGATTCGCAGCCGGAGGCGCCGTCTCTCGCCGCGGCGGCGGAGCGTCTGCGGGCGGGAAGAGGGGGAAGAAGCGCCCGCGGTTTCCCCGACGGCGTTCGAAGTATCCGAGGGAGAAAGCCGGGAGACGAAGCGAGCGGAGAAGCGCCTACCAGGGACGGGCGGCGGGGCTCGGCTCGGCTTCCCCGCGGCCGGCCAGGTTGGGTCAGTCGTCTCCTGCTCCAAGGACAGAGGCGACCGAGGCTGGAGCTGCGCCGCTCCCCGCCGACGGCTGGCGCGTCTGTGGAACTTCCCCTCCCCTCGCAGGGCCGCTGCCAGCCCGCCCGCCCCTTCGAAGGCTTCTTGCCAGCGGGGCGCGCGGGGCTTCGCTCTTGGCGGCTCCTCCGGCGCTTCCCTAGACGCGCCAGCGACTCCTCTCGCGCTTGGGACGGGGAGGGAGGCGGGAGAGGGCGGGGGCACGAGGGCCCGTTGGCTGCGCGCGGGACTCTTTCAGCGGGAAGGGTCGGAAGGCGCTTAATTTGGGGGCGGGGGCCGGGGGAGGCGGCGGCTCCTGCTGCTGTTGCCGCCGCCGCCGTCCTTGGAGTTTGCCCCGTCTGCCTCCTCTGTGAGGGGGAAAAAATATGTGGGAGTGCAAAAGCGCCCGGCAACCAGCACTGGAAAACCCCCTGGCCCCGGGAGAAGAAAACGAAGCCGGACCTCCTCCCCCAAACGTTCTTTTGCTCCCAAAATCCCATTTCCAGGGGACGGTGGGGCAGCGCTCGTTCGCCACATGTGTGAGGAGACTCCAGTCCCCCCACGGAGGCGGAATCAGAGCGCCGTAAGCGCCGGATCTCGACGGCGGAGGGGGGAAGGGTCCTCCTGATCCGGCCCAGAAAGCCGATCGGCCGGGCTGTTACGCTTTTTAACCCCTGCGCGGAAGGGGTCCCGCCTTCTCCGCCTGGGATGCCTTTGCCTCTCCTCTCGCCTTGGCCTGTCCGACGAGGCGAAGCTGCCGCCTGATTCCCAGTTCTTGACTAGGACGAAAATTTGAAAGGCAGCTAAGTCGTTCACATGACGAAAGGGGTTTGAACGCCCCGCACCTCAAAAACTTCTTTTAAATACCCCATGCTGCCTATTGCCGTAATCAGGAAACTGACCTCTTCGAGGCAGAAGGAGGAGGCCGCGGCAATAATCAATACGGAGAAGACACTCTGCACTCCCGCAGAAGCTGGAGGTCACCAGAAATGATATACCTTCACTTCCAGACGAGTCTTCCTCAGAAATGCTACTCATTTTGGTGGAACTCAAAGGCAGGTGAGTTTCACCCTGTGGTCTCACCATAAAGGAAAATAAAGTAAGGTTATTTGTCTTCTCTAGGATCCTTTCAACTCAACAACTGACCAGAACTACATCTGGGTCCCTACTTCATGCAAAACACACAGTGTCAGATTTGCTCTGAAGACTCAAATGGAAGAGAATCAGGAGTCAGAAAAGGGCCAGAAATGTTGTGTGGGCACAGTTGGCCAAAGTGTGTAAAAGAGCTTTTTGAAAAAAGGAAGCCCCTCCTGCCTTTTCTACCTGATCAAAAGTTGATGACAATCATGCCTTGCCTTGCCTAAGACCAGATTATGCTGCAGGCTGGGTTTGGGGCTGGCCAGACACTGAGATCCCATGTGTTAATTTTGCATCTGCTAAAGTAAAGGCACCCAATCCTATCTGATCTTGGAAGCTAAGCAGGGTCAGCCCTGTTTAGTTCTTGGATGGAAGACCACCAAATACTGTAGGTTAGAATTGGGAGGAATCATAGAATCATAGAGTTGGGAGAGACCCAAGGGGCCATCGAGTCCAACCCCCTGCTATGCACAAACACCCATCAAAGGATTCCTAACAGATGGCCATCCAGCCTCTGCTTAAAAACTTCCAAATAAGGAGACTCCACCACACTCTGAGGCAGCATATTCCACTGCCGGACAGCTCGGACCGTCAGGAAGTTCTTCCTGAGGTTCAAGTGGAATCTCCTTTCCTGCACCTTGAATCCATTGCTCCTTATCCTAGTCTCTGGAGCAGCAGAGAACAAGCCTACTCCCTCAACATGACATCCCTTCAAATATTTAAACATGGCTATCATGTCCCCTCTTAACCTTCTCTTCTGCAGACTAAACATACTCAGCTCTGTT
Organism: Ctenosaura bakeri; assembly: GCA_948474755.1. Taxonomy (NCBI): domain Eukaryota; kingdom Metazoa; phylum Chordata; class Lepidosauria; order Squamata; family Iguanidae; genus Ctenosaura; species Ctenosaura bakeri. Next base: position 157,144 of record CAOLHI010002383.1, on the reverse strand, counting down.
ACCCTGATTTGTGGGGGTCCTAAGTCCCGCTCCAAATCACAAAGTTGACTAATTAGTCAAAAGAGCACAAGCTAGCAATACGAGAGGCAGGGCAACGTAGCGAGATCTTTTACCCAATGTCTACGGGGTCAGGCCGAGTCAAGGAGCAAACAAAAGTAAATAATAATTGTTGTTTTTATTAATATACAGCCAAATAAGTGTATGCAACACACTCACACAGAGAACTATAGAAATAAAGGCTGGAGTTGGATAGAGGGATTTTAAGAGGAGGTTTGGTATGGGAAATACTACACCTGTCCTGAAGCCCAGGTATTCTGAAGAACTAGTTCGTGGAAATGGAGTTTCTCAGCACGTGGAGCTGAGGGGAAGGCTTGCCGAACGAAGTGGCAGCAAGGCGGGATGGAAGCCAAGAGCGATCCAAGGAAGCACTCAAAGTCAGGGGTTCTTATGGGGGAAAATGTGACCATAGACTAGTCCGTTCTCGGGGATAACAATGAGTTTCGGGCTGGAGACAAAGCCTCCGAAAGGTCAGTATTTTACATGATTGAGTTAAGAGCGAATTGTCAATAGAGTAGCCAGTATGCAAACGCGGAGTGCTTGATAGTTGAGTATTTGGCTTGTCAAGCTGCCTGCTTGGGGCAGGGAGTCCTTTATAAGTTGCGTGCATACGTAATGTGGTACTTGCCTTGAGGTCTCCTGAAGCGGCAGTCTGGCTATTTCTGGCCTGCCTGTATTTGTCTGGAATATTTCAACGATTAGCAGCTGTGCCTGTATGCAAGTTTGTCCGGGGGCCTTGCAAGCACGTGGAGAAAAATGAGTGTAGAAGGCCAAATTATTATCAAAATGATATCTAATATCCCACAAGTCTGGGCTAGAAACTGCAGTTAACAGCTCCTTAAGCTGTTCCTCATAGGGCATTACTTCCAGACTCTTCACCATTTTGGTCGCCCTCCTCTGTACACGTTCCAGCTTGCCGACATCCTTCTTGAATTGAGGTGCCCAGAACTGGACATAGTATTCCAAATGAGGCCTGACCAACGCAGAATAGAGTGATACCATTACCTCCCTCAATTTAGACACCATGCTCCTATTGATGCAACCAAGAATCGTGTTGTCTTTCTTGGTTGCCACGTCACACTGCTGACTCATGTTCAGCCTGTGATCTACCAAAACTCTTAGATCTTTTTCACACGTACTGCTATCCAGCCACACGTCCCCCATCCTATACTTGTGATTTTCATTTTTTCTGCCCAAGTGCGGGACCCTGCATTTCTCTCTGTTGAAATTCATTTTGTTAGCTTTGGCCCAGCTCTCCAATCTGTCAAGGTCGTATTGAAATTTGATCCTGTCCTCTGGTGTGTTAGCAGCCTCTCCCAGTTTGGTATCATCTGCAAATTTGATCAGGAAGGAATTGGAAAAACCACCTCTGAGTATTCCTTGCTTAAGAAAACCCTATGAAATTCATGAAGTTGCCAAAAGTCATCAGGCAGCTTGAAGGCACATATACGCATAAGAGTTTCAAAAGTCTGCTCCCCAGTCATGGGACTCTATCACCTGACGTGTGCTAGTCCAGAAATCTTAATGTTTTGCAAAAGTATGTTTGAAGTCAAGAGATTCTTACTCTTATTTTGACTCAAAAGTGTTAATATATTTACCATATAATCTGGGCTACAATTCTTTGCAAATGATAAAGTATAGTATGTAACATGGAAGAAGTATTCTTCCAGCAGGCTGCAAGGGGGTTGGGGGGAAACTGCCATTGCAAAACTGGTTCTCTTAAGGTCTCACAAATTGCAACATGGGAGCCAGTATTACAGCTTGTCTGAATCTTTTGTTGGATTCCTGTACTTTGAGGTGTTACATATGCCCAGATGATGGTGCACACTTTATTTACAAATACTTGCTATACTGACAGGCATAAGATCTGTTGTTCTTAACTGCCTATGTATAAGAGACCCCCAGGTCACCCTGTTATCAGGGCCCTGCGCAGGTCCTGCAAACCAAGGGCCATGGCCTTCTTGACTAAGTCTATTCCCTGGTAATGCCACCTTCCTCTTTTCCTACTATCTTAATGTATTAAATAATGTATTAACCTATCATGCTAGGCTGTTCAGGGCGATACAGAAGAGGCATGAAAAAACAAGATATATCACAATAAAACCATTAAATGACATTACAACAAAACAACATCACAGTAAATAATTTTAAAAGCAAGCAAACAAGTAAGTTCTATGTTACACTTCATGCTGGAGTTCTTTGGGCTTAAAAGTTATATAAAAACAAACTAAAATAAGAAGAGGAAATTGGAAGCCAACACCTGAACCCAGTTCTTGAATTATAGGAGGAAGATAGGAGTTCCTCAATGAACTCCTTATGATACCTCCGTGGACACACTCTACATTTTACCCAAATGATGGCAAATCCTATCACTTTCTAAATAACAGTAGCCCATAGGGGGTACTAATTGAACAAGGATTGTGAAGAACTCAGTTCAAGTCATTGCTTGACCATGATGCTCACTGGGTGAGCATGGGGCAATCATTATCTCTCAGTGTAACCTACATCACAGGGTTGTTTTGAAGATAAAACTGCAGAGAAAGACTGTGTATGCCTCTTTTAACTCCTTGGAACAAAGACAGGGTGTATATGTAAAACATAAGTCAATAATGCAGAGAATGCTAAACAATGGTTTTGTGTGTGATATCCAGACCAGGTCACTAAACTTCCTTTTGAACACTGAGGCTAACGTTGTTACTGTGTGCTTTCAAGTAATTTCTGACTTATGATGACTGTAAGGCAAATGAGTTTCCGTGGCTGAGCAAGGAATTGAACCTGGGTCTCCAGGGTCATAGCCCATTGCTGAAACTATTACACCACACTGGCTCTCTGAGGCTAACATTATCAGCAAATGTTCTTGTGACCTTGCTTCTCATATTCAAAACAGGCGTGTATCTGAGACTGAATCAACATTGACAATTTAGAACCTGTGTTATACCCTGATCATTCCCTAGATTGCTATTTTAAAATTATAAAATAATATATAAACGATCTTTAAGAAAATATGAATTCTCACGGTGGTAAATTTCACAGCTGTGATACACACTTTGTAAAGAAGAACTTTCTCCTCTTTGCCACCTAAATAAGATTATAGAGGAACCAGGGCTCACTGGATCAGAGAGCTAGAACTTTTTGATTAATAAGGACATTTCCTCAGTCTTCCTTGTCCCATCTGAGTTTCATTGCAATCTTTGCAGTGGGTTGTGTTACTGTGGTCCAGGCCTACCCGGAGATAGCACTTGCTATCGTTTTGATATCAAACCATTCGGTTTTCCTCTGCTAGTCCGCTCCACGTGTTTGCGAGGCCTCCGGACAAGCACGTAAACAGGCACGGCCGATAATTACTGGACATTCCATTCTCCACCTAGGCAGGCCGGACAGAGCCAGTTCGTCACTTCAGGGACCTCTCCAGCAAACACCCTTTTGCTTATGCACGATACTAACAAAGGCGCCCTGCCCCCAAGCAGGTAACCTTACAAAGCTGTACTAAGCGCTCTGCATTTGCATACTGGCTACACTATTGTTAAATCGGCGCTAAGCCAATCATGCTAAACACTGACCTTTTGAAAGCTTTGTCCCGCTCCTAAATCGCATTGTTCTCACCGAGTAAGGTATGGCCTGCAGTCACAATTCACCCTATAAAAGCTCCTGATTCTGAGACCTTCCTCAGATTGCCCCCGAGTTCCAGACCGCCTTGCTGTCGCTTTGTTCGGCGAGCTCCTCTCAGCGAACCATGCTGAGTTTCTTCCCTACACCCCAATGAACTCTATCTTCATATCTCTCCAGGACTACGAGACAGGTGTCGTATCCCCCATTTCCCTCCAAAAATCTCTATTTCCAATTCTTTAGTTAGCTGTGTGACTGTGCTGTCTTTAATATTTGTCTGTGTTTAATAAAACATCGTTTTTGCTATTTTAAACCGTCTGACTGCTTGACAGATCTGACCCCGTAGACACTGGATTGCAAGATTCTGCTAAGTTACCCTGCCTCTTGCTAGCTTTAGTGAGTGCGCCAGCTAATTTTCCCCAAGGTTGTATTGTTGTTGTTTGGTTATTTGGGTGCCCCTCCCTGGGACCCCCAGAGAACAGGGTAACAGTTGAGTGGAGTGGATTTTCCCAACAGCACATTTGTTAATTATGAACTTTCTCTCTGTGTATATAGCCTAAATCCTATTAGTGGCACCAACAAGAATAGGTGCATTAAAGTAGTTATTGAATATTGAGCCAACACTTATTTGAATTTATTCTAGTTGGGACTAGCAGTAGGATTCGAACCACATAAGCATACACACAAACTGAAATGTATCCTGTGCTGCCTGGGTCCATTCTTAATAACTTCTGAGACTTCTTGTTTTTGTGTCCTTTTTAAAAAAAACTTTAAAAATTGTACTTCAACAAGCTCTATTTCCCCATCCCACTCTATTTCATCCCACTTTTTCAGCTGCTTTTAAAATATTCCAGTTTCACTCTCCTCCTCCCACTCCTCCCCTTTGTCCTCAGGTTATTTCATTTGCTGTAAACTGAGTTCAAAGGGCAGTATAAAAGTTCACACTTAGGCTGTTTCTGCATGATGATGCTCTTCCATGTTGTTATGCTGCAAATCCAGGTCCAGGAATGAGCATATAAGCAACAGTCCCCTCTGCACTTGCTCACTCCCTGTGGCAGGGAGTAGAATAGACCAGCCCATTCCTTCTGCAATGCAGATAGGCACTTGCCTTTGCTGTGCTGGGGCAGGAAGCATCACAATTGCACTGCTGCAGCTTCTGCACAACAGTAAGTATGGGAGTACCACGCAATGTGAGGTGTAAAATGAATTTGTCCTATTTTTCAAATACTGCATGAGTGTTACACTTCACAACAGGATGGCAATGACATCATGCAGAAGCAACGACATCATGCAGAAGTACAACCTACCAACTGCTGCCATCCCTTTGCAGAAGTGGCTCAATGGCATCATGCAGAAATGGTCTTAGTTAACTTGGGGAGGGGAGCGGGCAGAACCTTGCTTTTCCTTGTGAACTCAAACAAAAGAAAAACGCTGCAGCCTTTTCTAGTTCAAATAATCTTCCTCATTAAATAACTCTTGTTGGCTTGACCACACTCTGATGTTGCTTAGTCGCATGTGTTCTGATCTTCACCTGTGAAATGTTGCAGGGTCTGTGGAAGGATAGCAAGGAAGGTACCCATCTAATCTCTATATATCCTCTGTAAAGTGGCCACTACATACACTTAAAAGGAAGGAGAATGAAAGTGTACATTTGCAAATGTGGAGCTGTATGAGGGCTTTAAAAGCCTAACAGCAAATGAAATTTCACAATGCATACCTACACTGTTCTGTAGCATCATCAGTGCTTTGATTATCTTGGATGTCCAAAGTCTAAGACTGCTAACTACCAAGGGGTTAACAGAAAATTCTTTTGTGTTGTTTTCTCTGTCATTATTTGCAAGTGATGCTGAACGCTTATGTGTTAGGTGTTAGAATCACTAATTAGAATCATGAGGTGTTTCAGTCTAAGCATATCCTTCAGATGTTGTCCAGACTTGCAACTACACAAACCTGAATGCTGCTGTGCTTTGTTTCATGACCTCATTGACAGAAAATGTGTCTTTGCCAGGGACTATTTTGTTCACTAAAAGCAAGGCAACACATGGGTATTATGAAGTTTCCTTGCACGCAGGATGTGAAAATAAAAGAATCTGAAAGATATAACTAATTATTGACACTTCCTAAGCAAATACATTCATGATTTGATATCAGAAGTAGAATTTGGTGGAGCTGGAGATGGCAGAACTGCCATACCTAATTTTTTAAAGGCATACTCTCCAACATTTCACAGATGAAAACTGGAACATGTATGGCCAAGCAATATCAAAGCGTGGTCAAGATGACAAAAGTAATTAATGAGGAAGAAGATGTAAGCTAGGAGAAGCAGCAGAACTTTGCTTTTGCCTGTGTCTACAGGGAAGAGTATTATCCCACCCCTCCTACTTTTGCACTTTGAACTCACTTGGCAACAATTGAAGTAAGCTGAGGATAAAGGGGAAAAGTGAGAGGAGGACATTTTAAAAACATTTATTTTAAAAGTGAGATGAAAGAATATTAATTGGCACTGTCCTTGCCAAATCCATATGATTGATGGGCATGTTATTGGGTTACAATTATCTTGGGGTCTCAGTAGTATTGTAATGCTCATAGTGACAAAACAGTGGGACTCCCTGATACACAGGGACAGTGCCATCATCTGCTGCTTTCCCACCTCCTCATGCTTCCTTATTCTGACTGAGGTTAACAACAACCTTCACAATAGAGAGAGATGGATTTGTTGTGAACTGTCCCTGTTGTGATGCAAAGTTTCTGATTTGGTCTTGTATAAACAATTCACTTCTATATAAATTGCTAGAGCCAGCACAATTTACTCGTCCATAACTGTTCCGTATTCATGATCACTAACGTAATCATAGTTTTGCCACTATTGCCATGGTTTTTTGTGGTTTTTTTTTTGGTAATAATTTTATTAAATTTCACAGATAAAAAAACACTTTCTTTAGCCTGTAATTTTACATGAAATGTTTGATCTTCCACTCTGTTCTGGTCTTCGCTTCTCGAAACACACTCCACATATTACATTTGTTGTATCACAATACAGTGTTCATCTCAAACGTTAGAACATGCTTTCCCCTCTCACCATTTCCACAATCAAAATACAGTCTTTTTCCCTTGACAGTTCCCAGCTATCACCCATTATTGGCCATTCTGCTTTTCTCTACTCAACAAATTTCAATTTATTCTCATTTGTCTAGTTGTCTCTTCTGAATTCTGCTATCTTTTCTTAAATTAAGTCCTCCAACATTCATAAAATGAAATCCTAAAATTTTTAAAATACATCTATCAATGTATATCTGGCAGTCTGAGCTATTGCTACTGTTACAGTCACTCCTCTTCTTGCCCTGGATCTCATTATATTGAAAATGTCTTGTTTCCCACCTCCAGCTATGTCCTATTCACCCATCTACCCTTTAACAATATCACAATGTCTGTATTAATGAAAATATATCCATCAAAAGCACAAGCTTAATTGATATTGCCAAAGTACACATAGCCATTTTATCTAATTCAGAGCCCTGTGCACCATATCATCTCCCATTCCCCCCTCCCATCTGGAACTTTACTGCCCGGACACTCATTTCCGAAGAATCTCTGTTTTATCATTGCCGCTTGAATTCCAAGCTGCTTCGTCCCAGGAAGTGAGGATGTTTTGCTTAGGTGACCTTCCAGCACAGGCTCAGCAGTCTCAACAATCCAGACTCAGGAAAAAAAAATTGCGAAACAAGTCTCAAGCAACGGGAACACATCAAATCCATCTCCTGCCCTAAACTCCATTATTTTAAAAATGTCTTGTTTCCCACTTCTATACTTATACCCTGTTCACCATCTCCCCTTTAACAATATCACAATGTTATATTAATGACCACATATCTATCAAATGTAAGCTTAATTGACATTGGTAAAGTATTACCACTTTGTCTAATTCAGGACTTTGTGCCACTCCACCTCCCATTCTCCCCTCCCATTTGGAACTTCACTACCCGGAGTTTCATTTCTGAAGATTACTGTACTCTCATAGACACTTAAAGTCCAAGTAGTTCCATCCCTGAGGGTGAGGATATTTGCTTGTATAACATTCCAGCACGGGTTCACCAGTCTCACCAGTCCAAACTCAGGGGGGAAAAAAAAGAAAGTTAGGAAACAGTCTCAGACAACAGAAGCCAAAAAAAGAAAAAGGCCCTGCTCGATACCTGCTGCCCAAAGTATTCTTCCAGGTCAGAAATCCGGAGTCAAGAAGCCAAAACAACAATCCTTTCAGATCAACCAAAATAATCTGTAGAAATAAGGAGCTCAATATCCAAATGGGGTTTATTCAATCTTGTAAAGTTCAGTCTTATTCTTTAGCCCAGTACCGGCCCTTTAATAAAAAGCCTCTAAGCCATTTCTTTAAAAACAGCCGCCCCTTTGACGAACTCTCAACCATCAACAGAAAAGCAAAAAAGCCTCTTAGCCATTTCTTTTAAAGCAGCTGCCCCTTTAAGACGAACTCTCAGCCGTCCACAGAAAAACAGAAAAGCCTCTTAGCCATTTCTTTTAAATCAGCCGCTTCTTAAAAGAACTCTCCGCCATGACACACTCACGTCCCTCTGGGTCCTTCCATTCCTACACTCCTGTGCACCACTGCATGCTCGTTCCAGATGTGATATTTTCAAAAGCAAAGACGAGAGCAGGTACATGTTTTCTTACTTGTTATTTCAAATAAATTTCTTGGTTAAAATTCGACAGCGGTGCATGATCCTTCGACCCCCTGGTGTTTTCGGCTCCCCCAGCCGGGTGGAGCCAGCCACCAGTAACAGGGGCCCCCTTCGGACCTCTCCCACACCCCTCTTACCGGAGGGGTGTTTAGCCACTTCTAGTGGTACAAAAAAAGTGGCTGGAATCCAGCGGGTGGCTGCTCTTTCCGAGTTGCCGCTCACACCCGCCATGCAACCGGAAGTATTGCCATGGTTTTAAGTTCCCCTTCAACCTACTTTACTCGACATCAACTTTATGTGGAGAAGGAGATCCATTCTGCTGGCATTAAGAGTTCAGGGGAATGATGTTTCTATCAGCTTTGGGGTGGTCAAGCCAGAACTGGGTATTTATTATGTAGAATACTGGCCACTGTTTATGTGAATGTATGAATGAATCTTTATTGCTTAAAGCTATAAGCCATCATAATTCATTGTGATTAATATAGAATACAAACAAATAAAACACCATAACAGTAGTGAGTTTAAAATAAAATACAGGTAAGAAGTAAATAATACAAGAAATATTAAAAATGCAACAATATAAAATTGCATTGATTTGTGTTCCAAAACTCCTGGGTCGGGTGCCTTTATCACTGCAGTGTGGGTTCCTATGATTTTGATGCCTAGATCTTAACTTACTTTCAGCCAAGGCAAATTTTGCAACCATAGCTGTGATATATGCATCATTGGCAGCCAATAAGATATAATTCTGCTCAAGGAGAGGTCGATTGGAAAAGGAGTGGAGAATGGAATTAAGAAACTTTTGCCGAGGGGATATATATAGAAGGCATTGCAGTAGTAGTGTTGGATGTCCTCCACTTCCCTGGACTCACAAAGTCTTTGGTGGGCAGGAATATTATTATGTCTTCCTTTCAGACAGGCAGATGGAAACGTAGAGTAGTAAATGCTTTTTTAAGTGCAGCAAAAGTAAGTTAAAACAAATTGCTCCATTCCAAAAGATGTCTTATACAATAGGTACCATAAAGAATATGCTTTTTTGGACAGTATGTATAGGCCCCCCTTCCATTTAGAAGCAAGGTAAATTTTTTCTTTGACCAGCTGTTTGACTTTTTTGGAAGAATATATTAGTAAGGCTTCTAAATTAATCTCATAACCGCGAAGTATCATCCTAACCGAATTTGTCCAGGAGCTTTGGGAGAGATGTTGTAATTGCCCCAGAAAGCATTTTTTAGGGAGCCGAGTGTCACTCATACTAGCCAGCTTCAGCTAATGTAGGGCTAAAGCCACATGCACACTAGTGTGTACAGAGATTAACCCAGTTTCAGTTCTTAAAAGGGAAGTGGGAATATCTTTTGGGGCAGCCAACACAGATTTCAAAAAAACATTTTGCACAGTTTCTAAAGGGAAGACTTTATCATATCCCCAGATATCTGCACCATACAGTAATTGTGGGACAATTTTCTTCTGGAAGACCTTGAAAGTATGAGCAATTGAATTCCTCCCATGGAATCTATAGAACCTCAATAAAAAATTAATAGAACGTGAGGATTTCAGCTTAACTGTGTAGAAGTGAGCTTTCCGTGAGTTAAACCCCAAACCCAGTTATTTAAAATAAGATTGGTCTTCTATGGTTTTGCATTTATTTTCCAACTGTGTGATTTTCTCTTCTTTCCAAAAACCACCACTTTAGTTTTAAAGTGGTTTACTGTTAACTGCTCTTTTAAACAAAAAGCATTTAACTTCTTTAAAAGTCTCCACATCCCAATCAAGGTGGCAGAAATCAAAACAATGTCATCAGAATACAGGAGAATCGAGAGTTTAGCATCTTGAATGGAAACTGGAAAGCATTCTGGTTCAGTCAGTTCTTTGACAATATCATTTATAGAACAACTAAATAAAAGGGAGCCAGAAGGCATCCTGTTGAACTCCTCTATCTGTAGGGATGTTATCAGGAAATAGTCCATTTGCCCTGAGTCTAACCTTAGGGAAGTATTTGTGTGTAACAATTGGATTAAAAAGAGCAATGTTCTTTCAATATTAGCAGCAGCTAACCTAGAGGCGATCTCTTATCAATAAGATCAAAGGCAGAGCTGAGATCCACAAAAGCAACAAAAAGTTCTTTTCTACCTTTTTGTCAGTATTTTTGGATCACATGATGAAGGATAAACATTGATCTATTGTAGATTTGCCCTTCATAAAACCTGCTTGTTCTCCTGCAGTAATAGCATTTTCTGTAGCCCACAACTCCAACTTACTCAGTAAATATTTTGAATATAATTTAGATACTATATTCAGTAAGCTAATAGGCCTAAAATTCTTTGGATCATCCTTGGAACCTTTTTTATGAATGGGGACAACTATGCTCACTCCCCACCTCTGGGAGATTTTCCTATATTGGTTAATATAAGTGAAAAGTGAAGCAAGGACTGGGGACTACCAACCAGGATTTGATCTGAATAGTTCTCCAGGGGAGCATATCTTCCCCCAGGGCTTTTTTAGCAGGCAGGGGATTAATCAAGGTGTCAATTTCATCAGGTGTTACTTGTTCCCAATTAGGGCAGCAAGAAAACGCAGGGGTGACCAGTCTGTAACAGGGATTCAAAACGGGCCCTAAGGTAGTCTGACTTAAAAGGGAAAAGGAGTAATTTGGTTATCAATAGAGCCATGTATGTTCCCGGTCCCTTTTGCCACCATGGCCCAGAATCTAATAGAATCCCTTTCTACAAGTGCCTGGCCTAGCTCCATCCAAGTCTGGCATATATATTCTGCTCTTTTTTCCCTGAGTAAATTTTTATGTTTTCTTCAAAGGTATATATAGAGAATACAATTTTTTGTCTTAATTTTTTTATAGCTCTTGGTAAGATATGCTTCTGGATGACACACTGGGCATCAAGCCAGCCATAGCTGGATTGTTTGGCTTGGATACATGGGCTTAGCACTGACCACAAAGGTCTAATTTTTTGGAATAATTTATAAAAAGATTCCAAGGGATCAAGGTTAGTCAGAAGTTGGTCTCTTGACAGAAGGGTGCTAGGGGACATTAAAAAGGAGCTTAATAGTATCTTGTACCTTTCTGTTCCAGCAAACTCTTTTGTCTCCTTGGGTTGTTAAATTTATAGGTGAAACCATCAATATTTTTTTTTAGGAGACATTGAACTGAAGAAGGAATGAAGAGATAATTGAATTGGCAAATGGTGTCATGCCGTACCCTGGAGACCCTGACAGTGAGGAGGAAGGTTCTGGGCAGAAGTGTGCCCAGAGGAATACAACAACCAAGAGCAGGGGAGGCCTGAGCAGGGATAACTGGGCCAGCAGCAACAAGTGTCAGAAAATGAAGCTACAAAGGCACTTGCCTTGGCAGAATGATACTGAGAAAAAGAAGGGCTTGGTCATTCATCTTGTTTATGTAACAAATGAGCCTTAATGAGGAACCACTTGCATCAACATCGTTAACCTATAAAAAACAAACAGCTGGCCTATCTCCTCAGGGTTGAGAATGGATTTTTCTGGTAGTTGCAGTTTTGTGTTGGTACCTTGTTTCCTGAACACTGACTTTCCTCGGACCTCTGCCTGCCTGATTACAATTCTGGTTTACTCTTGTGGATTCATATTGTCAGGAACTGAATCCACACATGCACAAATAGTACAATGCACTATTTATTTGGAATGAAATACATCTAATGACTTTAGTGAGAAGACTGAAGGCAAAGCAAAAGTACATGAGTTTAAGATTTCCCACGTTTCCTCCCCTCTGCTAAGAGACCTTCAAAGCCAAGCTGTAATTATCAGTACATTCCTACCAGTTTTAGGCATTGTTTGTATAACGGTCCCTGGCATCTACTGCTACAAGCCTCCTGATATATTTCACTTGACTACATATCCCATTGCACTATATGGAGAGCTTTCCAACATCCTGCCCCTCCTGAAAAGAAAAAAAATCAGTGCAGTTAGTGTTAGCAAGGCTATGAAGGGTTAGAGGGTTTTGAAGGGTGGGCTTTGTGAAAAGTGGCAACAAGTTCAGGAGTGAAGACATTAGAAGAGTATACCCATTCAGCAAATTGAGGAGGAAGATCTTTTCACAGGATTAGGTACTGGTGTGTTCGTTTGGGTTCTGGAGCCAACAATTTGTGATACTTCTGTAAGTCCAGTATCAGTTAGCAAAGAATCCGGTGAATAGGCAGACTTCAGCAAGCTGCAATGAAAAACAGGATGAATGAGTTTATATTTAGGAGGCAAGGAAAATTCGAAAATGACTTCATTTATGGCCTGTTTGGGAAAGGACCAATGAATTTTGGGGCAAGTTTTTTGGAGGTTCTCTCTGTCAGGAACTGATTCAAACACACAGAAATAACCATGCGAAGCAAGCTTTATTCTTGAGCATGAAAAGAGTATAATGACTTCAGTGATTCAAACTGAGAAAATTTTCAGAGGCAGTAAGTTATAACGCTCCCCTCATTCCCACAAAGTCAATTACAGATGACCTTGCTTCTCTAGCCTCTGAGCTATTACCAGGTAACTATCTGGTGGGAACTCTGGATGTTTTCTTAACAGTGCTTTTAGGAATGTTACTACAATGTGCAGCTGCAGGCAAAGCTATCTAACTGCTTAGACTACATGTTACAAGCATCTTAACTACTACATAGCCCATCCATAATGCTTTCCCAAACTAATTATGGAGGGAACCCCGACAGTCTCAAAACTTAAGTTCTTTGTGGATAGGTAAACAAGATCCCCAGGGTTGTAGTGGTAGTTTCTTTGTCTTTTTCAGTCTGCAAAGCATTTGTGGGAATCTTTTGAAGCTTGTATTGCAGAACGGGCAGATTCCCAAGTGTCGGAGATTTTCTGAACCCAGGTGTTGACGGGGGTGGGGCTATTCTCTGTGGGTGAGATCAGAGAGAATTGTCTGAGTTCAGTTCCGTAGACAATTTCAAAAGGAGACTTTTCAGTGGAGGCATGAACAGCAGAATTGTAAGCGAATTCAGCAAATGGGAGGAGAGCAACCCAATTGGATTGATTAGAGTTGATGAAACAATGAACGTATTATTCAAGCATCTGATTGACACATTCGATCTGCCCAACAGTCTGTGGATGATGGCTGCTGCTGGGCTTTTGGTTGATTCTGACAGAGTTTGGGAAGGAGGTTCAGAACTTGGAGGTGAAGATAGGTGCTCTATCTGAGATAATGCATGAAGGCTTTCCGTGAAGTCTCCAAATGTTAGAGATGAATAGTTCAGCAAGCTTTTCTGTGGTGGGGACTCATTTGAGAGTGATGAAGTGAGATTGCTTGGAGAATTGATCTGTAACATGTTAGCCCTGGCTATTGGGAAGTCCGACAGTGAAATCCTAAGAGATGGTATCCCATGGTTCCGAAGGAGTGGGGAACGGTTTCAAAAATCCATGAGGTTTCGAGTTATTACTTTTGCAGGTGTTGCATGTAGTGCAGTTCTTAATGTAGTCTTGAGCATACTTGGTTAGACTCAGCCAGTGGAACTGTTTCCTAACCGCATGTAGGGCCTAGAGAAATCTGAAGTGACTTGCTGATTTAGCGTCATGATGCCTTCTGAAAATTTCTGGTCTGCATTCCAGGGGAACATATAGTTTGCTTCCCACGAAGGCAATGCCATCATTCCAAGCTACTGTGTTAGGGTGACTTTTCAGCCAGTCATCTTTGTTGTAGGCAGCTTTGAGGGCGTGGAGGAAATCAGAATTGAAGATAGATGAGATGGAGGAGCAGATGCGTTCTTGCACTTGTGCGGTAACTCCAAGTCCTTAGGTTTCAAAGGAGAAGAGAGTTTGTTCTTTTGGGGAAGGGGGCTGGATATGGTCCTTGTGGCACATGTGTCTAGAGAGAGGATCTGCCAGGTTTGAAAACGATTTTGAAGTTAAAGCGTTGAAAAAATTCTGTCCAACATGCTTGTTTAGGGGTCAATTTTCTGGCTGTTTTCAATGTTTCCAGGTTGCGGTAGTCACACTATACTTCAAATGGCAATCTGGCACTTTCCAAGAAGTGTCGCCAGGTGGTGAGTGCAAAGTGAATAGCCATGGCTTCCTTTTCCCATATTTGCCAGTTTTGTTGGGTCCAGGGGAGCTTCTTCGAAATGAGAGCGTATGGTTTGAGGTGACCGTTGTCATCACATCAAATAATACCGTGCCCATGGTGAAATCTGAGGCATCTGTTTGTATTATGAACTTCTTTTCATGGTCAGGGAAAAGGAGAAGTGGTTCAGTGGTGAACATACATTTGAATTTGTCAAGCACAGTCTGGCATTTTTCAGTCCATGCCAGTTTTTTCAGAATTGCAGCATCAAGTTTTTTCTTCCCAGAAGTCATTTTCAACACGTCCATCAGAAGCAATGCGATTGTGGCAAAGCCCTCAATGAAATTCTGGTAAAAGTTGGCAAATCCCAGGAACTACTGCAGTTGTTTGCGTGTTCTCAGAGGAAGCCAGTTCGCAATTGTTTGAACCATGGATGGGTCCATATTCAGGGCATTGTTGCATATTCTGTATCCAAGGTAATCGAACGTCTGAGTGTGAAGTTCACACTTAGACAGTTTCACAAAGAGTTCATTGTCTATAAGTTTTTGTAGTACAGCGCGTTCCAGTTCCACTTGTTGTGGTAGAGTTTTAGAGTATATTAGGATTTCATCTAAGTACACGACAGCCCTGTTATAAAGGAATTCTTGCAAAACAAAATTCAGAAACATTTGAAAAAAGGCAGTGTAGTCCGAAAGGGACTTGTAGTCCAAAAGGGAGAACAGTCTATTGGTAATTCTCCAGAGGGGTCAAGAATGCCATGAGCCATTCGTTCTCAGGGTCCATGCTAATCCAGTGAAAGGCTTCTCTGAGGTCTAGTTTTTTGAAATATTTGCCCTGGACCAATTGAGCTGTTATATCTACAGTGAGTGGGATCGGGTAGGCATTAGGAAGTACTGCCTGATTGATAAGATTGTAGTTTATGATAAGTCTTGGGTCCCCCCCCTCGCTTCTGTCAGAAAAACATTGGACTGATGGTGGGTGATGAAGATAGTTTAATGAACCCTCATTGTAAGTTTTTATTCAGGAACTTTCTCAGTGCTCCCAGTTCTTGTTTGTTCATGGGATAGATTTTGGGCTTTGGAATTTTGGCTCCATCTATTAGTCTTAATTTACAGTCAAAGTCTCTGCGGGGTGGGAGCTTGTCAGCTTCACACACTTCAAAAGCCTTTTGCAGGTCCCAGTGCTCTTTTGGGATTTTCTGCAGCTCTTCGGCACTCAGCTTTAGTGCCATGTTTAGTTTCGGTATTCCCATAGGAGGAGTAGTTTGTGTCTTGTTCTTTAGTTTAACAATGCCTCGGGTCCAGTCGATTTTGAAGTTATGTCTTTTTGGCCAATTGAACCTGAGAACTACTTGGAACCCAATTTTGCTTGGTACTAAGATCCATAAGGATCCTCACACATCTCCCACCTGTACAGTAATGGGTTTGGTCCTTTCTCTGATTGGTTTTCCCAACATTGGGCAACCGTCCATTTGCATCAAGCAAATTGATTTTTGAGTGTTTCAAATTCAACTACTAGTTCTTTGGCCACTACAGGGTTTAATAAGCTTGTAGTACATCCAGAATCAACAAATGCGTTGTACTCTCTTAACGCCTCATCTGTCCCTTGTAACTGTACTGTAACAAATACATGTCGAGTTTTTGTGGTACTTACATTCGCAGACTGGTTCAGAGTCCATTCGTTGCTGTTGGAGTCAGAGGGAGGTGGAGGGAGAGGGAGGCATTTGCCCTCACAAATGTGCACAAAGGATCCTGCGCCTGAGTGTTTGGCCTGCAGCTTCGGGGTCTCGTTTTTGGGGGGCGCTGGCTTTGGAGTGGGAGGTTTTGTTTTTTCCTCCGTAGTCTTCCCTTTGTTTTGGCACTCACTGGCAATGTGCCCCCTTTTTCTGCAGTTAAAGCAGGTTCCTTCACGCATGTGTTTCTTCCTTTCTTTGCTGCTCAGAATGTTGAGTTTTCTGGGTCCTGGGATCCTGCGTCTGGTTTCTTGGGCCTGTTTTTGACGGGTGAGATGAACACTTTCCAGTAAATTCTCCGCTTCCCCAGCAAGCTTCATCCAGCACAACAGACTGGCAGGATTTCCCTGGGAAAGGCACCAGTCCAGGATGGTGGGGTTCAAGCCATCCTGAAAGAACTGCTTCAGTATTTCATCTTTCCATTCTGGTACTTTAGCAGCTAATCTTCTAAATTCACAGACATACTCTCCAACAGTTCCTTTTCCCCAGCACAGTTTTCTAAGTTGGTATCTGGCTTGTTCTTGTATAAACAGATCCTCGAACCTCTCTCTGAGCCAGTTCATGAACAGTTGGAGATCCGCTGTTTCTTCAGCCCTGGTGTCAAATAAAATAGCAACCCATTCTGAAGCCTCACTCTTCAGATGTTGGCTCAGGTATCTCACTCTGGCAACATCATCACTGAAGCTGTTCCTGTAGTCAGCCATGTAGTTGGAGGCCACATTGAGGAAGTAGTTGAGAGTAGCCCCCTCTCCACTGTAAGTGGCTTTAATCTCTCGGAAGGATCTGGGCCCCGGTTGAAGTGGTGGTCCCATCGAGGGTGCTGGCGCTGTGGCCACTGTTGCTGCCTCTGCAGGACCACACTGTTGAACTCAGCCTAGCTGAGGCACCAGATGACTCCAGTTGGCTAGCTGAACTCACAATCTGGACATCTCTTCTTGTAGTAATTCCACTTCCCCTTCTTTGACTAGTAGTTGTTCCATCAGGTTAGTTTCGCTGGTTGTAACATCACAACGTGTGGCAGGGCAGTGTTGTCTGCAAGCTGTGTTGGGGCGCTCTCCCTGTGCCCATGTTTTCCCAGCTACAGGAGTAGCTGTAGGAATTGCAGGATGAACTTTTGCTGGCACATCTGTGGGCAAGTTGGGGTCTGTTTTGGCTCTCTCAGCCCGTTCCTGTCCCTGGGCTTCTGCTGCTCCACCAGTTGCCCCCTCCTCCTGTTTTTCTTCTTTAAGTTCTTGTAGCATGGTTCAAAGTTGATTTTGAGTCTTCTCACTCTGTCAGGAACTGAATCCACACACACAAATAGTACAATGCATAAAGCACTATTTATTTGGAGTGAAATAGGTGTAGTGACTTTAGTGAGAAGACTGAACGCAAAGCAAAAGTACATGAGTTTAAGATTCCCCACGTTTACTCCCCTCTGCTAAGAGACCTTCAAAGCCAAGCAGCGATTTATCAGTACATTCCTAGCAGTTTTAGGCATTGTTTATTTAACAGTCCCTGGCATCTACTGCCTCTACTGCTACAAGCCTCCTGATATATTTAACTTGACTACATATCCCATTATTCTTTATGGAGGCTTCCCGACAGGTATATTCTGGAACTTTAGACTCTTGGCTTGAACTGGGATTTGTTTGGTCTCTTGGCTTGGATTTGGATTTGTTTGGACTACTTCCTTTCTCTCTGCTGTGAGTAAAACTCTAATCCTCCAGCTTGCTACTTTGCTGTCTGGGACATGACCTATGGTCACTTTTGGGTCTGGCCAAGATCTTAAAATGTACCAACAATGAGATTATTGCTTGTGAGAGAGTTAGATAATCGATCACACTTTTCCCTTTAGGACTTATGTATGTGTATAGATCTGATTTGGGATCTCTAACTGTCCCATTACACAGGAATAGATGGAATTTAAAAATAAGGGAGAAAAAAAATTGGCTTGCCTTGTTGATCCCCCAATTCTTAGAATTCCCGATAGGGAGATGGTTCAAATCCTTGGGAGTTAAACCCAATTTCTCAACTATTTAATGGTTATTTGGACCCAATCTAGTGTTCATTTCTCCAGCTATTAAAATTAATGGATCAGTGTACAAATTAAAAAGAGATATAAGAACTCTAAATCAATCTATTTGAAGGCACACACACTTTGAATTCCAAGGAGGACAGTATACATTAATCAAAAAAAATTTCACACCACTAGGCCAATCAATTTAGAGAGTAAGTATTTTACTACAGACCCTGAAGTCCATTTGTGAAATTGTTGGGTTAGAATCAACAGAAGCCATGGTTGTCAAGCCACCATGGGGTTGTCCTGTAACCTTTGATTTGATAGCGGGAAGAGAATGTACTGCATACCCTGGGAAAGAGGGGAAATCTGGAGACGCAACTCAGGTTTCCTGAGTGCAAATTATTTCAAAATTTGCACAAAAATCTTTAAAATTAGTATCAACTAACTTAGAGGACCATCTCGCCACATTCCATGGTAAGACTTTGAATGTATTGTTGATACTATATTGATTTTGAGACTGCTCTGTTGCATCTCAATTAGGCCCGGGGGGTTTGAGCATTTTCAGACTCCACGATGAGTTAGTTAAGCTCTACTATTTGGTTTAGCTTTCTTTCTTTGTCAAGATAAACAAATCTTCCCTCAGCTGAAAGATTAAAATATTCCTTATTAATATTCCCTTTTCGCACAGCATTTTCGATGTGAAAGGGCCCCTCAAGTGTTGTGCACATGTGAGGAGCAGTCCACACGATGGGACCACTCACACACTTTTTCATTTTTGGCTTTAAGCCAAAAATGATGCGTGGTCACATCACTCTGGGGCCCCGTGCACACTTACCATGCGTGCGGAGCCTTGGGAGCCAGGAAGATCCTAGGCTACACTGCGAAACGAAGAGGCGGGGTTCTTGTGCGAGTGGGAGGCAGCTGCGGAGCTGAAGGAACCGGGACGCGAGAGACTTTCGCTGGAGGCTGCTTGCGCAAGCCCTGCATCCCAGCACCATGAAAACGTAAGGTGCGAAAAGGATCATAGAAATGATTTGGTTTTCAGGTAAAGAAGCAGACTGTCCAAGCTCATGTGAGGTGAGGAATCTTCTTTGTAGCCATTAATCCAAGAACATGGGAAACTTTGTTGGCAGAACAAAACTGTACTCAATGAGGAGGAGGTGTTCTTCGCTATTTTCATTGAATTTGTTTAAGTTTTTTTCTCCCTGTTCCTGTTACTTGGTTCCTGCACTGTCTCTCTTAGTCAGTGAATTTCTCTTTACAGCAAGGTTAAATCTGGCTTCCACTGATAGGTGTAGTATATTAACAATATTGCACAGAGTGGTTAATCTGGTGATGATTTCTCCCTGGGAATGTGTAGGAAGGGCCAGGAAAGAGTTTATCA
Source organism: Ctenosaura bakeri (assembly GCA_948474755.1). NCBI lineage: Eukaryota > Metazoa > Chordata > Lepidosauria > Squamata > Iguanidae > Ctenosaura > Ctenosaura bakeri. Next base: position 137,632 of record CAOLHI010002383.1, on the reverse strand, counting down.
AACTTCTTTCCTCAGTTGTAAAATGTTCATTCCTTTTCTATATATTCTTTTCATTGGAACAAGAGTCATTTATCTGGGTATTCTCTAAACTTATCAATGTGCCAGATTTACAGTTCTAAAGAAACTGTAGAACATTGTGGAAAAGAGACATAATAGTTTTGTTCCTAAAGTATATACAAGTTTCTATGCCAGCTTCTGCAAATTTGGTTTTTTGTTTATAAATCTCACTAGTGATCAGTTGATGCTTAAAGGTAACAACTGCATGATGTTGGTTGTAGAAAAGATATTCTATATTAAATGTTCTTTATATTAATAGTCGAAGTTATTTCCCCCCTCCTCTGTTAACTGCATAAAGTGTGTTTTGCATTGCAGCTGTGATAACAAACCTCTTGGCTTTGGACAATTTACAAAATTTACAAAGACTAACTTCTAAAACCAGGTTCCAACTAGGTGGAGCTTGTTTGATTTGATAATGATGTCGTTGAAACTGCTTAGGGGCTTATGCACGACTTTCAGTGAGCACATGTTGCCAAGGGTCCTGGACCAAATTTGGGGAAGATAATGAATCGTAAGGTATATTGTTTGATGAGTGATTCTCTGAATTGTTCAAAACTGTATGTTGAGTAGTAGTATGTTGGAACTCTTTTGCTTTTTTGATATTTTTGGTCCACTTTGGAACCTATCTTAGGATGAGCTTCTAAAGTTTAAAAAGCCTCTGGAAATTCATATTTTTGTTATTTTTAACTTTGAAGTTTGTTTTGATATTCTTTTTCTTTTGTGTCTTGTTTTTATAACTAGATTTCTTTCTACTTTTAGATGTCTTCTCAATTCAAGAAATTCTGGATTGATTTCAGATCATTAATTTCTTCAGATGAGTATTTTCCAAAAAGCTATGTCAATGAATTCAGGTATTCTTCTATGCAAGTCTTATACGGTTTGTTTTTAAGCTCATCAGCTGAGTTAAATTTTACTTTGCTCTAGAGCTCTTTGATCTATTTGCTTATGATTATTTGTCATCTCCTCACTACTAAAAGTTAAGTGCTGGATTGCTCCTATCAAGCCTTCAGCTTCAGCTATTTCAGTTGCCAAATCTGTTACTGGAACAGGAGCTTCATGATTTGTAAAAAATTCAGCCCTTCTCCAGGGAGATTTTATGAACCAGTTAAGAGGGTTGTGAGTAACCTGGCTTTAACTGGGTTCTCCCTTAGAAGGAAAGAAGGCAGGAATTTTGTCTGCCTCTTCCTTTCTGGTAAGTCAAACATGGGAGGGGAGGAGATTCCCATTTCCCTGCTTTTTATCTTGTAAATATCATGTTTAAAGCCAGGAAAAGATAAACAAGGCTCTATTACAATCAGAAGTTCCAGAAGGTTATAAAAAATGTAGTAGAAGTGAATTAACTCCCTCTGTCTTCCTTCACTATCAACACCAATTAAAATAATGTAGATAAAATGTTGCAGAAAAATAGAGATGAGATCGGAGTGGAAATTCGCAGTTTATTCAGCCGGCTGAGTCTCGGTGGAATCGCTTCCAAAAGACCGAGCACCCCCCTTTGAGTATTGTTTAACAATTTATACAGTTTTTGGTACAGTGTCATCATTGTTCGTACATGGCACCAGTTCAAGCTACATACTACAATACACCATTCTATGGCAGCGCATTCTTAATGTTGCAAGTAGAACTTCTACTCTAGTTTGTTTCTTTTTCCCTTTTCCTCCTCATTCAAAACAATAAATCACCCAGTAGAACAAGTACCAAGTTAAAATGAGACTAGGGAGTGGCCCAAGAATTAAAAAAAAAAAAATTAAAACAGTAGAAAGCAAGGCCAGGGAGAAGAAGTAAGAAATGTAGAAAAGGTAAAACAAACAGAGTAACAAAAGGAAATTACTTCCCTACTGCCATCTTGGCTCCCCCACTAGTTATGTATAGGTTTATTCATGGTCCTCATCATACTTGTTTCAGGTTCACTCAATGAAGCTGTATATTAGAACATCCTGAAATCATTTTCATACCACATTTAATCATTAATGAAAACCTGAGACCTTCTGAACATTTGTAGCCACATTGGCCCCAAAAGAAACTTGTCTGGGTGACACATTTGCATGCTGATGCCCAGAAGAGATTGTGTGAAAAGCAAATCCCATGCCTGCCATGTCAAGGTGCAGTGAGGCCAAATTGGACCTAAGAGATAGTGAACTGGCATATAAAACCAAGTTAGCATCTGTTGCTGCAAATAGGGCTTTTAATGACTCCAGAACTATTAATAAAGAACCAGCAGACCCTGGCAGGGTGACAGGCTCACATTCTGCATGCTTCTGATGTTTTCTTCTTGCAGCAATGACAGCTGGCAACATAATTTTTAAGAAATTAAAAACAGACTTTAGATGTTAATGTAGAAGCCAGTCCTTGCCTTATGTCTCACACAGTCAAAACAAAGAGAATGAGCATGAGAAATGCTTACCTCATCAAGTTAGGTAGGGTGGCCACTCACACAGTGAAAAAGGGGTAGATGCACCAGCAAAATAGTACAAAATATTATGTCAATTTGCATATGCTATTGTTCATATTTGTATGTGATAATAAACACATGCCTTTGTGTGTGTGTGTGTATGTGTATTGAGTATCCCTTATCCAAAATGCTTGGCACCGGAAGTGTTTTGGATTTTGGATTTCTTCAGATTATGGAATACCTATACAGTCCTCTCTCCATACTTGTGGGTTTGACCTTTGCAATTTATTTATTTATATATTTATTTTCATTAATACACATGAGCATTAAAAAGACAAAACACCAATCAAAACAATACATCTAAAAAGAACAAAAGAATAAAAAAATTAAACTAAACACAATTATAAATCACCTTACAATTCTTAAACAAAAAATAAAACATAATAAAACTAAACTACTAAGTTAACTAAACTAAACTGAACAAAAGAATATATTACAACTGATTAAAAATGGTTCCCGCGCTTGTTGCAAACAGCTCCTGCTTATATAATTGTATTTAACTAAGAGTCATTACTTAAAATTATCATTAAATTTGTGGCTCATTGTCATTATACTCGTTAACTATTTTAAATTCTAAATTTTTTAGTTTTCAGTTTTATGTTAAATATCATTATTAACTACAAGATGTTATTTAATTCTGTAAATCGTTAATCCTCAAAAAGTCTATTACTTCTACTTAAACATACCATACTTAATAATATTAAAATAGCAACAACCAATAATTAATTTTGTTTTTGTAATACCATTCTCATGATAATAGCATTAAAATTAAAAAGAACTGTAATATGTAAGTTCAAAACCCAAAGATAGAATCATAGACTCATAGAGTTGGAAGAGACCACACGGGCCATCCAGTCCAACCCCCTGCCATGCAGGAACACACATCAAAGCATTCCCAACAGATGGCCATCCGGCCCCCATTTAAAAACCTCCAAAGAAGGAGACTCCACCACACTCCCAGGCAGCATATTCCACTGCTGAACAGCTCTGACCATCAGGAAGTTCTTCCTGAGGCTTAAGTGGAATCTCCTTTCCTGTAGTTTGAATCCGTTGCTCCTTGTCTTAGTCTCTGGAGTGGTAGAGAACAAGCCCGCTCCCTCTTCAACATGACATCCCTTCAAATACTTAAACATGGCTATCATGTCCCCTCTTAATCTTCTCTTCTGCAGACTTAACATCCCCAACTCCCTAAGCCACTTCTCATAGGCCATGGCTTCCAGATCCTTCACCATTTTGGTTGCCCTCCTCTGGACTTGCTCCAGCTTGTCAATATACTTCTTGAAATTAGGTGCCCAGAACTAGGCACAGTATTCCAGATGAAGTCTAATCAAAGCAGAATAGAGTGGCACCATTACCTCCCTTGATCAAGACACCATATTCATATTGATGCAACCAAGAATCGCATTGGCTTTCCTGGCTGCCGTATCACACTGCTGACTCATGTCCAGCTTGCGATCTACCAAGAATCCTAGATCCCTTTCACACGTACTGTTATCCAGTCACATGTTCCCCATGCTATATTTGTGCATTCCATTTTTTCTGTCTATGCATAAGACTTTACATTTCTCTCTGTTGAAATTCATTTTGTTAGCTTTGACTCAGCTCTCCAATCTGTCAAGGTCATTTTGAATTCTGATCCTGACCTCTGGCGTACTAGCAACCCCTCCCAATTTGGTGTCATCTGCAAATTCGATTAGCATGCTCTCTATTCCTTCATCCATGTCACTGATGAAGATGTTGAATAGCACTGATCCCAGGACGGAACCCTGTGGCGCCCCACCAATCTCTTCTCTCCAGGAAGCTATTGGCAAGCACCCTTTGGGTCCAATCAACCAATTACAAATCCACCTAACAGTAGCAATTACAGTCAACCAATTACAAATCCACCTAACAGTGTCACTGTCCAGGCCACATTTTACTAGAGTCAAGTCAGTCAGTCGGTTTTATTGTATTTGAGTAAAAGCCATGACAAATTCAGTTTAAAAGCAGTAAAACTAGTGTAAAAATGTATACACCCCTATACATCAATATAAGATATTAAATCAAAGAATCCCCAACACAATCTATAAATAATTCTTTCAAGTAGCTGGCACGAATACTTTTAGCAGCTTTGGCAAATAAGGCTGTTTTATATGTGACATGTGAATTGCTATCTGAGAGCAGCCAACAGAGTTTTGTATGAAGGGTCTCTTTCTGGGATTTTGATAAAGAGGGCAAAAGAGTAGGTAATGTATAATATCCTTTACCACACTCATGCCACAAATGCAGACCCTTAAATGTCTAGGAATATTTCTATACCTGCCTTCTAGAACAGATGTTGGCATAGTTTGAAAACGTAATTCTGTGAATGCAGTTCTCAGAGAGGAAAATGTCAGCTTGTGTAAGTATTGAGCTCTCAAATGATTGATTTTCATCAAATGATACCAGTGTGAGAACTTTGAGCTTTTGATTAAACCTAGGTCCTGCTCATTATCCAGCTTGTAAATATAGTCCCTCAGTTTAGCTTTAGTCCATGAAAAACAAAGATGTCTGTTGAGAGAGTTTTAGATGTTAATAGGTCTTGGACTACTTTAGCCCAGCCACCTATCTTCCATTTCTCAGCGAAGCACAGCTTGGGCAGACGATCTTCTGTCATGTCTAGACCCTCTTATAGTACATAAGGGTAGCCAATTCAGCCCTTGCTTTTATGGGTGCTACACCTAACTCTGTTCTGAGGAATGCTGATAGACTTCCAGGTTACTCAAGTTCTTATGATTTACCCCCTAGATCTCTATACCGTATTGCATTTGAGCAACTATTTTCCTTAGATATACTTTCAAAGCTGGTATTATTTTCCCCTTTAGAATAGAAAAATTTCAAAGTAGCATGGGCTAACTTCTGTACTATTATTTTGATATTTTGTAGTTGTGTCTTCCAAGAATTTTTTTCATCAAAATATATTTAAAGGAGGAGACCTGTTTTATATTGTTACCACCCAAGCTCTATTTAAATTTCGGTTAATGTTTACCAAAAATGATCACCTTGGATTTAGTATGGTTGATTCTAAGTTGTTCTGTGTGACAGTACTTATAAAGTTTGTTAAGACTTCTCTTCAGCCTGATTTTATTAACTGAGAGCAGGATGATGTCATCAGCATATATTAACAGTGCTATTTTACGCATTCCTACTGAGGGAGGGAAATGATCAGGAAGATTTAACTGGATTACTATATCATTTATATAAAGATTAAACAGGAGGGGTTCTAACAAGCACCCTTATCTAACTCCTTTTGTTGTACAGATTTCCTGTATCAGCCCTCCATCTGTACTGATTCTAACCCTCATAGATGTATTTGTATATAGTTCTTGAATTAGGAACAACAGTCTTTTATCAATATCAGTCATCGCAAGTTTACTTCACAAACTTACCAGCTTCTTTGCAAGAATGTCATGGGGAACTTTGTCAAAGGCCTTACTGAAATCAAGATATGCTATGTCCACAGCATTTTCTTCATCTATCAAGCTTGTAACTCTATCATAAAACAAGATAGGATTAGTCTGGCATGACCTGTTTTTAAGAAACCCATGTTGACTTTTAGTGAGTACGACATTGCTTTCTTTTTTTTAAAAAAATATTTTCTATTGAATTTCACATAGAATAGACCAACAGATAATTTTAAGCCCATACACACAAAGACAAATCACCTCAATATCCTAATATAAAAAACCCTTACTATAGTTATTAGACCCGACAGATGACCATCCAGCCTCTACTTAAAAACCTCCAAAGAAGGAATTAACTATACCTACCATGTAAAAAGTGAACCTACTATGTAAAAAGTGCAAAATATAAAGAGAAGAGGAAAGCAAAAAGTCAACAACAACAAAAAAAGGAGGGAGAAAAAAAGGAGTTTCATAGGAGACAGTAAACTGTCAGACAAGGAAGATTATAGCACAAGTCAAGAGAGAAGAACAAGAAAAAAGAAATATATCAGTCATAAGACAAAAACACACAAGCTCTTGCATCTACTTACCCACTTCTTACCCCACCCTCTGGCTTCCCACATAACCTGACATCAGTTAAATTATCTGATCAATACATATTCCCTCACTTTAAAGAAAAGGAATTTTCCTTTACATATAAATATTTAACTGTGTTTCCTAGAGTTCTAAATCATCTAAATATCAAAATCCAATTGAAAATTGTCACCCTTCCTACTCTTCATATAAATTATATATGGTTCCCATGTTACCCTGATTTCTGGGGTCCGTTGGAGGACGCCTTAATGTGCTCCACGTAATAGGAAATGGAAACTAGCCAGAGCATGAGCAATAGCAATGTGAGAGGCAGAGTAACCTAGTGGGGTCTTTTTACCCAGTTTTTTCAGGGTCAGGCCAGCCCAAAAACCAAACGAAGATGTCCAATAAAATGATTTTATTGAATGAAAGTCTCACACACCAACGCAATCACTCACACACTCACTCAAGACCTATTAACAAGTAAAAGAGAGGAAACTGGATAGGGGAACTATTGAAGAGATTGTAGCTGGGGTAATAATGCACCTTTTCCTGAAGTCCTTGGTCTGGGAAAAACAGCAAAGAAGTAGAGCTCAGCACGGAGAGGGCTGAAGGGATTACTTGACTGATGGAGAAACAGTGTGCTGGTATGACTGGGAGTGATCCAAAGAAACTCTCAAAAACTAGGACTATTTGTAGAGGAAAACGTACCTTGAGGGCAAATCCTCTCCTGGGGAGAACAAAGGGTGTTGCAACAGAAAAGAAGCTCCACAATGGCAACTCCTTTTGCATGATGAAATAACGAAGTGTTGCCAGAGTTTCAGGATCTTCAGTTGCATTGAGTTGTGGTGTGAATTTATGTAGATGGTCCTTGCCTGATAGGATTTTATTGCTATCGGTGCTCAACTTGGAGAAAAGATGCTGATCCCCTCAAGTTGGCTCCTCAGTGGCTGAGGACCCTTTGTTTACTGTGGGTTTGCACAGCTTGAGGTCTCCTGGGACTATGTGACTGGGGATTTTACTGACCTGACTTGGTTCTCGATCATTTGACCATTGCTGCCTACATGCTCATCTGGGTGACCTCTCGGGCACATATTTAATATCAAAAATTGTAGACCCTGGGACAGGGTTTACCAGTGGGGTAACATCCAGATTTTCCAATATGATTGCATAGATTTCCTCTTCAATCATCCTGATAATTTCTCTTTTTTCACTACTTCCATTACTTTAAGGAACCATTCATGAATTAATGGAACAGATTTTTGGTGCCAATACTTTGCAAATATTATCCTTGTTGCTGTTATCAAATAGTATAACAATATTTTATTTTCCTTTTCAATCTTGTTTTCATAATCTGACATATTCAAAAGATATAGTTCTGGTCTGAACATGATTCTTGATTTTAAAATCTTTTGTATTTCCCCATTCACATGCAACCAATATCTTCTAGCCTTCCTACATGTCCACCATGAATGATAGAAAGTCCCTTCTTGTATACAACATTTCCAACATTTATTATTAACTTTTTTATATATTTTCGCTAGCTTTACTGGGGTTAAGTATCATCTGTACATCATTTTTGAAAATTTTCCTTATAATCATAACAACTAGTGAATTTTAGACCACTTATCCATACTTTTTCCGATTGTTCCAATGGTATAGGGTATCCCACATTGGTTGCCCATTTTATCGTATACTGCTTAACTACTTCATCCTCATTCATATAGTATACTATTAATTTGTATATTTTGGCTATCAAATGTCTTGTTCCTTACATATTATTTTTTCTATATCCAATTCCTTACTTTTCAAAATCATGTTTATTTTTATCTTCTTTAAATCTTTCTCTCAATTGATAATATGCCAGCCATTGAATCTTAATCCCTCCTTCTACTAATTTCTGAAAATCTTTTATTATCAAATTTCCCTGTTGATTATCCCATAAATCTACATATTTTATCCATTTTTCAGGGCAGCCTAATCCCCTTCTATAAAACGCTTCGTGAGGTGATACCCATCCAGAAATTTTAAAGCCAAAATTGTTTTTATAGTTGCCCCAAATTCTAAATAATGCCCTTCTTACTATGTGGTTTTTAAATTGTAAATTAACTTTCACGTTCTCATACCATAAGTAGCCATGTCAGCCAAATCGAAGTTCATGACTTCTAACTCCAAGAACCTTTTGTTATTTAAAACAATCCATACTTTCATCCATGATAAACCTGCTGTTTCAAAATATAATTGTAAATTTGGCAGGCTGCATCTTCCTCTAATTCTTACTTCCATCATCAGTTTCTCTTTTATTCTAGGTTTTCTACCCATCCAAATAAAATTAGATAAATCTTTTTTTCCAATTTTTAAATGGCTTATCAGAGAAGATAAGAATAGTTTGAAATAAATACATTAATTTTGGTAAGACATTCATTTTTATTATTGCTATTCGCCCAAGCATAGATAAAGATAAATTCTTCCATTTCACTAAATCTTTTTTCATTCCATCCCAAACTCTAACATAATTGTTTTCATACAGCTGTTGGTTATTAGTTGTTAAATTTATTCCCAAATACTTTACTTTCTTAACAACTTCAAAGTTTGTCTTTGTTTCAAGGTCTTTTTGTTCCTGTAATGACATATTTTTTGTCAAAATTTTAGACAAAATTTTTTCTGCATTTTATCTGCATTCACTTTAAAGCCAGCATATTTCCCATATTCTCTTATCACCCTTAATAAGCTTACTACACTTTCTAAGGGATCTTCTAATATGAATACAGCATCATCTGCAAAGGCTTGGAGTTTAAATTCTTCTTTCCTTACCTTTATACCTCTAATTTCCATGTTCACTCTAACTTCCCTACACAACATCTCCAGAGCCAATACAAATAATAAAGGGGAAGATGGGGGAGGGAGACAAGATGGCAATGAGGCAGCAGCTCCTTTAAACAGCTCCTTTTAAAGTCCCTTTTTAAATTTGTTTTTACCCTACTATTTTACATTTTGTTGCCATTTTAAATAAGGCTCTTATCTTCAGTCTTCTTGGTGGGACTCCACAACCTTGGCCCTGACATAAGGCCAGACTTGGCTTTATTTATTATTATTCCTCATTTATCCTCCCTGGCTATTTTGAACTAATACATGCTGATAAGGACAGCTTGGAGGTAAAATATTGAAAACATAGCAGTCTTTATAGTCTATTGCTACTGTTTTTGTTGGGCTCGCTCCCTCTGCTTATTTCAAAGTGTGATTATTTTTATTTTTATTTATTTATTTATTTATTTATTTGTATCCCGCCTCTCCATATAGATAGAGGCGGCGAACAACTTAGCATGTATTTCGAAACATTTTTCTATACATGCCCCCAACAAGCTGGGTACTCATTTTACCGACCTGCGAAAGGATGGAAGGCTGAGTCAACCTTGGGGCCCGGCAGGATCGAACTCACAACCTTGTGGTTTGTGGCTTGCAATACTGGCATTTAACCACTGCGCCACCAGGGCTTCCTGCTAAGGGATCTTATGACTGCTATGATCAAAAAATGGCACCAGTCGAGCCCAAAGAAAACCCAAGAGTCCTTTGGGTGCAGTAAAGCAGATAAGCAGAGAAGAATTGACCAATATTTTTCTACAGAAGATTCACAAACACTAAGTAACAGCTTCCTGGCTGCGAATTCTTTTTCTTCTCCAACAAGCAAACTCTCTCAACCGGCTACATAATTTGCGTAGACAATTCTTGCTGCCAATAACATATACTGAAGTAATATCTGTTGTTGTTTGTTAATTTTGATATCACTCCAAATTCCTAACAAAAATATTTCAAGTTTCTTAACATTTCAAAATTCTTCGAATCCTATTCTGTACTTCCATCAACAACTTTTTAGTCCTTTTGCAGGCCTGCCACATGAGAAACAAAGTTCCTATATGTTTTTGACATTTCCAACATGTATCTGTCATCTGTTACCCTGTTTACCCAGGAGGGACACCTATATGTGCTCTCAATTAACTAAGTTTGGGAAAATTAGCTAGAGTACAAGTTAGCAATGCGAGAGGCAGGGCAACGCAGTGGAATCTTTTAACCAATGTCTATGGGGTCAGGCCAAGCCAAGGAGCACACCAAGTTATAAGAATAATTGAGATTTTATTAAATACAGACACACAGTGTATGCAACACACAATCACACAAGTAATTAAGGAAAATAAGGGTTGGAGTGGTATAGAGGGATTTTTCAGAGGGATAGTTGATTTGAGTGATACGAAAGCTGTCCTGAAGCCTGGAAGAATAGAGAGCGTTGCTGGGGTTCGATGTGGCTCAGCACGTGGAGCTGAGGGGAAACTCGCCAAGCAAAGCGGCAGCAAGGTGGTGTGGAACTCGGGAGCGATCCAAGGATGGTCTTGGAATCAGGGGGTTTTATAGAGAGAAATGTGACTGCAGGCTATTCCGTACTTGGGGAAAACAATGAGTTTTGGGCGCGAGACAAAGCTTTGAAAAGGTCAGAATTTAGCATGATTGAGTTAGGTCCGAATTGACAAAGAGGTAGACAGTATGCAAATGCTCCGTGCTTGCCAGTTGAGTATTCAGCTTGCCAAGTTGCCTGCTCGGGGCAGGGAGTCTTTTGCAAACAGCGTGCATACATAATGAGGGTGTTTACAGAGAGGTCTCCTAAAGCGGTGATCTGGCTGTTTCTGGCCTGCCTGTATTGTTTTGGGATATTGCAGCGTTTGATGGTTGAGCCTAGTTCTGTGCTTGTCCGGGGGCCTCACAAACACGTGGAGAGGGGTGGTGGAAGAGAGCCAAATTATGATATCAAAGTGATATCTTTATGCTATCTCCAAGGAGGCCTAACCTGCAGTAACACATATCTTTATGTATTTTTGACAGTATCTCTGTCATAAGATACCAACATAACATCAACTTGTAAAAGTGTTTTTGAATATCAAAGCAAAATATATCTTTAGTTTCTTTCCAAAGTCTTTCCGATTGATTTAATATAAATATATTATATATATTATTATATATTATATATATTCCGATTGATATAATATAAATATATTATATCTAAAATTCTTGGCCCAATTAGTCATATATTGCTTTACTTGTTCATTTTCCATATCTATTTCCAACAAACCTTATATAATTTTGCAATCACATGATCATCATTGGCGCAAAGTAATAGTTCACATTCTGATTTGTCCTTCTCAAAATCTTTATTCTTCTAGTTTTCCATAAATCCTAAGTAATATTGTCTGTGTGAAAGCCATTGTAGATTAAAACCTTCTCCTTGCAACTGTTGTAGAGACTTCATTTCATAACCTCAATCTTCTTTAATTTTCTTTAATAAATCTTCATATATCAACCAATGTTGATCTGCTCTATTCTGCATAAGCTTCTTGTGGAGAAATCCAAAGAGGTGTTTTTATACACAGCCTAGATTTGTATTTTACTCCGAAGTCTTAGCATAGCACTCCTAACACGATAATTCTTAAAGGCCACATTGACCTTAACTTTATCGTATCATAAATAAGTATGCCATCCAAATCTTAAATCATGATGTTCTAAATTCAATAACTTATTCTCTTTCAATTTTATCATTTTTTAAATTCAAGTTAAAGGAGATGCTGCAAAATCAATCATTAAGTTTGGCAATGGAAGACCACACTGTTCTTTTGAATCTTGTAATACCTTAAATTTTATCCTCGATTTCTTGCCTCCCCACATAAATCTTGATAAATATTTCTGCCAAATTTTGAATGCTGTTTTTTTAGTTATAACTGAAATTATTTGGAAAAGGTATAGCATCTTTGGAAGAACATACATCATTATTGCCAAAATTCTCCCTAGTAATGATAAATTCAATTTTTGCCACTTCTCCAAGTCAATCTTAATATCTCTCCATGTCTTTGTATAATTATTCTCGTATAATTGATTGATACCCTAAGTATTTAACCTTCTTTTCAATAATAAATCCAGTTTTCTTCAAAAATTCATTTCTATCATGGATGTTCATGTTTTTCACCAATACTTTGGTTTTCTCTTTATTTATCTTCAGACCTGCATATTTTCCATTTTTTTAAATGTTGAGTGAATTGCGTTCTTGCAATGTAATCACAAGTTATGTGCAAATGCTTTTAATTTAAATTCCATTTTTCTAGTCTTAACTCCTTTAATTTCAATTTCTTGTCTGATTATAATATTCAAAATTCCTAATGCTAAAATACATAAGAGTGGTGTTACTCCAAAACATATAATGGGGAATAATTAGCTCAAAAATAGGACACCTGAGAGAGCAGGGTAACTTAGCGAGATCTGACACATATGTTCTAAGATGTAACTGCTAAAAGAGATCAGCCAGAAGACCTATGGTACAATTTAATGTGTTTTTATTGGAGGGAAATATACATGCACACACACAAACTAGTCACACACAAATAAGCAATCACACAAGGCTAACTGAAAAGAAAAGCAGGAAAATTTAATATAGAGGAATAGAAAGGGGATTGGGTTATATTTATCTTCCAGAGAGAAGTGAAGAAGTGGTGATGTGGCTTGGACTGGTGCCCAAGGACAGCAAAAGGTCTAAGGGACAAAAAGGATCCCTTGCAATCCAAAATGCTGTGAAGGGGACCCAAAATTAGGGTCCCTTTATACCGTAAAATCTGCTCTGAAGGTGTGAGGTGTTAATGATTCTCTACGTGTGTAAACAAATGTTTTGCAGGGTAGACAAAAGGTGACAGGATGGGTTGATGGTTGTTGATGTGTAAAGGAAACATGTTGATGGTTTTAGCAGTTGATGAGCAGTTGACTTTGATGGCTGTGTGATCAGGGACCAGGAAGAAGTCACAGGTGTGAGGATGAAACAGTTATTGATTTGGAAGGAATCTTCCTGCTTTTCTGAGGCAACTCTGTCAAAACTAGGGATGGGCCAACTGAATCCTCGAATTGTCAGCAAGGATTCGAGATTCACGGATCCAAATCCCCAAGGCAAAATAGGCAAGCGGAATCTTTCAAATCTGGAAGTGCCTGATGCTCACCCCCCATTCTCCCTCTCACATTCTGGCCCTCCATGCAGAAGCAGTGTACAGGATACACCAGAAACAGAGCTCATGCAGGTGCCTGGGATCGGGCCCACAGGGACAAGTAGAGATGGCGATGGTCATGTTCCTGCAGGCCTCAGGACCTGAGCTCACACAGGTGCCCGGGATCAGGCCCACAGGGGCAAGTAGGGCTGGCGGTGGCCACGTTCCTGCAATCCTCAGGGCCTGAGTTCTCTTTGGGAGGCATGTGAAAAGAGAGCGATTGCTCCTTCCCTGCACCTTTACTGCCGCCATCAGTGCGGGTGCTTTGGAGGTGGCCTGCAGGGACATGCACAGTGAGCAATCGCTTTTTAAACCCTTTTTTAAAAAAAGGATTCAACAGATTCAAAAGATTTGAGATTTGTGAGATTCATTGATTCCCAGAACCGGATCTGGATTTGGACTTGGAAAATTCTGGATTCTTCCCATCCCTAGTCAAAACCAACAAGGCTCCTTGTGCTTTGGAGTTTGTAACACATACTCTTGATATTTAGGTGCTAGAGAGTTGATAACTGGTTTTATGGCTTTGCCTTGTGTAGGAAATACACCCAGCAAGGGTTGTTGCTCTTCCCAGAGCTGGCTATTATTCTCATCGAAAGAGCCATTAAGTCAGGTTTTCCTTCAGTGCACCTATGATTTGGGTCATATTGGGGTCATCTCTGACCTACCTCCAGCCAGAATCCCTTTCACATGGCCTTTTTCAGCCATAAGTCTGTATATGATATATATTTGATGCCAATTGAGCATTTTTGCCAATTAATATATTTTTTCCAGTTAAACTATTGCACAACCCCAGTTACAGTGGAGACAGGGGACAATCTTGTCTTTTACCTTTTTGTATTACAAAAGACTTTGGCCATTTCCACCCTACACTGTTATAGTGCTATTATTCCACTTTCAACATCCTCTTGAATCCTGAGGTTTGCAGTTTAGGGAGTGATATTTACAATTCTCAGCCAGAGAGCTCTTTGGCCTCAGTAATCTATGAACCCCAGAATTCCACAGGATGTTGAAAGTGGAATAACAGCCCTATAACAGTGCAGTGCACAAATGGCCTTGGTTTTTTTCTCCATTAACTATTTTCTTAGCTATTTGGTTTGCATATATTACTTTGATCCAATCCAATTATTAAAGCTTAAAATTAAAAGAGGGCAAACATGAAATCTTTATTGTTATTAAACCTGCAGCCAAATAATAGTCTTAAAAGGTAAGGGAAATATATTCAACACTGTCCCTTTAAATTCAAAAGTCATGAGATGAATAAGCAGGGTTAAGCTGTATTCTCCAGCTGTTGGAGACTGAGGGCTCCTTGCTCATCATATCAATTATTTTTAAATCCAAAATGTCATTACCTCAAGGGATCCAATGATGTAAAATGTGATGTCGATAGGGAGAATGAGAAACCTTTCATGTCTCATCTCCACCAAAGCTTTGCAGTAGTTCCTGCAGCCCAGGCTGCAATTCTGTTCCCAAATGGCTGTTGCTGAATCCTCATCTGACTGTTGAGGAAACCTTCAGCCTCCCTGTAGATCAGAGAACCCTCTCCTTGATGGGAGGATCCCCCTCCTGTCAAGTACCAGGCTTTGGGGCACACAATCGCACTTGTCTTCACTGGCAAGTGCTAAATCATGTCCTCCAGATCGCCCACTGTGATTGGAGCCCCGACCTTCACAAATTTGATTGTTTGTGGGTGCATGTGCCTTCCCCCGCTTCTCCTTGTCCCATTCCCATGCATTTTGTCCCTGTGTGGAAAACTCACAGAAGCAAAATGGAAAGGAATTGTGGGGGAAAGCTTGTGTTGAGCCTTCCTTTCCCTGTCTGGAGCTCCCAGTCCCATTCCTATGCATTTTGCCCGGCTGTAGAGAACTCGCACTGAGGCAAAATGGAAGGGAATGCAGGGTGGGGGTGTTATCACAGTTATGATATGTCTGGTGAGAGCACTAGATATCCTTTTGATATCAAATAATTTGGCCTTTACTTGACCTTTCTCTGCCACTCTACCCCATGTGTTTGCAGAGGTCCACCAGACAAGCATGTATTGGGCACGGCTGTTAATGGTTGTACTTTCCAAGACCTCATTCAGGCAAGCAACTTAAGCCTCTCCGTTGCTTTAGGGAAAAACCTCCCTGTAAACTGGCTTTGCTCGGCGCGTATCTACACAAAGCCGCACGGCCAAGAGCCGAGCCATTCCTTTATGTCAGGCCATCAACATCCTGGCCATACTATTGTCATCCAGCGCTAAGCTCATCATGCAAAATCTGACCTTTTCCAACTTCTTTGTCCAGCTCCAAATTTCCTTTGTTCTCACCGAGCATAGCATAGCCTGTAGGTAAATCCACCCTATAAAAAGTCCCCACTTTTGGGACTTCCTCGGATCACCCTGGACTTCCATCCAGCCTTGCTGCCGCTCTGTCCAGTGAAGTTTTTCCCTCAGTTCCCTATAACTGAGTCTGCCTCCCTTTTGGACTACTTTGGATTTTCAACTCGCCTTGCTGCTGGTTTGTCTGAAGAACTCCCCTCAGCAAGCCACGCTGAGTTTCTTCCCTGCAACCCCAGCTTCTCTCCAGGACTACGAGACCAGGTGTTGTATTACCCATTCCCCAAAACTCTCTATTTCTATTTCTAGTTAGCTGTGTGCATGTGGTGTCTTTTATGTTATTTGTGCTCAATAAATGTTATTTTTGTTACTTTGAAACCTTGTCTGCCTGCCCTTCTGACCTGAAGCTGTAGACATAGGGCAAAAGACCCTAGCTGAAGTTACCCTGCCTCTCGTTAGCTTAAGAGAGTGCTTGAGCTTAATTCCCCCAACTTGTGCTTTTATTTGGTAATTTGGGTGCCCCTCCCAGGACCCCCAACATACAGTGTAACAGGGGAAGCCTCATGTGAGCCTTCCTTCCCCCCTTTGAAGCTCCCTCCTTCTCTTCCCGTGCAAAATGGAAGGTTATGTGGAGGAGAAGGCTCATGCAAGTTCTCTGTGCCTGATCAAAATGCATAGGAATGGGAGGGGGAGCTCCAGAGGAGGAAAGGAAGGTTCATGTGAGGCTTTTCCCATTTCCTTCCATTTTGCCTGGGAACAAGAAGTGGGGAGCCCAGCAGGAAATGGGAGTCAGAGCAGGGGACAGTTATTTGTGGGTTTTCCACTTTCATGAGGGTTCTGCATGCCAAACCCTTGTGAAAGTGAAGGGACAACTGTATTTGCATGTACATAAAATACAGTACTGTACAGGAGATATCCAGAGAGCCCACAAATGAATGAGCAGGAGTATCACAACCACCAGTTTGTGCCAAGCTCTATACTTGGATTCCCACCACTTCATCAGTTCTTGTGTCTCTCTGCAGCCTCACATCCTGTTTGTTTGCTACTTGTGTTGTGCATGAGACACGAAACTGGAGAGAGACTTAAGCTCTGAGAGACAGGCAAGCAGGAGCGCTGCAGCCATGGCCTCAAAGACAGAAGTGAGTAGCTTGTGGCAACAAGTTTCAGATTCTGGACATTTTTGGATTTCAGATTTTCAGATAAAAGGTACTCAATCTATAATTACTACAATTTAAATAGAAATGCATCTCACCATACTGAGGGAGAGTGTTATCATGGATGAGTGTGTTGTGTGGGGCGAAAGAATATAAAGGAAGGCCTGCTTGGACTAGCCCAGGACACAGACAAACCAGGCCTGCTTTCTTTTCTCCCCCAATGGAGTAGCAGCACCCCTTTTAAACTTATTGTTACACCCTGGCTCCCTCCCCACATTTAATCATAAACTTGCTTTCCATAAAGCCCACAACCTTTGTGGATATAGGGCAAAGCTGACTGACGGTTATTCAAAAAAGGAATGGATAACTTGTGGTAGCATGTTATTAAAAATAAAACTGAAGAAAATACTCTGTGAAGACAATACTTCTAGAAAGATAGAATGAAATCTTTATTAAAGGAACCAACAAGGGAAAAGGTATTGAGGAATCAAGAATATTCAACTCAAAATCACAATTTTTTAAAAACATTTAACTGTTTACTTCAAAACACCTCAGTATTCTCCAACAGAGCTTTCACACATCCCTTTGGCCCTCCCAGCATAAAGGTCCCTTTCCCTACTTAGAGTTCCACTCTGACCTTTTCAGAGGTGGCTTGGTTACCTCTGTGCCCCACACTAAGCCTCTGAGAAGCTAACCCTCTCCCAGAAAACCCTCTTTTGATTTACTGGGTGCTCTGACTTAAAGTTCTTTCTATGAAACTCACCAAAAGACAACAGAGTCTAACTCACGCTCCCGGTAGTATATATGCTTTCTGTTGTCTCTCCTGCAGCCCGCTCGTCTAGCTAGGGCTGGGCTCTCCTCAGTCAAAAAGCCAATCTGATTACATCACCCTCTCTTACTAGGGCTGTTCTGCTAGCCACAAGTGTTGACCAGGCCTGTTGCTGAGTCTGCCTTAACTGTGGATTTCCCACGTCATCCAGTGGTTCAAGCCATCTGGCCTTGAAATCCTTTCCATCTCTGCAGTTCTCTACTGTGCATGAGCTTACTGCTGATGGGCATCTTCAAGGGCTCAACTCTCCTTTCTTTGGGTCCTTTGAAGGTCTGGACATAAAAACCTTTGAAACAGAACAGGGCTGAGGCATCTTGGGCCCTTCCAGTGCTTTGACTTAAAAATCTCATGGTTCTTTACCATTGACCTCGCTGGGTAAGATGATGCATGATGTATATCAAAACCACCCCAGTTCCAAAAGTTCCTTATCCCTGCAAAACAATATGTTTTTAGGCAAAAGACTGTCCTCTGTTAGGTAGGACATATGGACACCCTAGATCTCTCTCTTGTAACTGTGTTCTTAACTACAGTATCAGGAGGCTGAATTCTTAACCCTGAATTCTTTTTATTTAACAAGGTACAATATCTGTACGGTATTCCGAAGTGTGTTCTAAATGCTGCTTACTTTTCAAGAGTCCTAGACTGAGGACTATATTTTTCAGCAACCTAGATCATAGAGAAAATGTTTATACAATGTTGAGATATTTCCTTAAGTTTCTGGCAATATTCTCAAATTGCTCTTTTTAAAGATAAGTTGCACACTGCTCACTCTGAAAGATGCTTAGGAGACAGAATATCAGAAATATCCACAGTTCCTTGTGAAAGCAGTGCAAAGAAACATGGGAGGTGAGCCCCATCATGTATACCAGAGTCCTTTAGATGTTTTGAACTACAGTGCCCATAGTAACTTCCACTGGCCATGCTAACTGGAGCTGCTTGAGCTCCAAAACATATGGAGAACCAAAGATTCATAATTCCTGGCTTATCCTGATTTGCAAGACTGAAGCAGGGGCTACCCTCTGTCTTAGCACTGCAAGCTTTTTGTTTCCTTCTGCTGGTCCTTAACAGCTTTCTTCCTTCTTCCTCCAGTCTCTTTTGTCTGCTTTTACTCCTGGACAAGAATGATTGTTTCCTCCTGGTGATATTTGCTTTGCCTCTGATGAACTAGTGGAGGCTGCAGGCACATCACATATGACGTCTGGCCACACTCTTCATTTGGCATCATGATATACATCTGGAAATATAAAGAGATAGTGTTTGTGGACACAATATCAAATGAACAATTTGCTGTGCAGCTGTTTCAATGCATGAGCATGCCTAATCTCCCAAATAATATTTATATACACAGTCCTAATGACATTGTTTGATAGATCTCCTTTTGAAGACTCTTTGGGACACTCATCAATATGCTATGACTCCTTTCTAACTAGGAGTGCCATGTTTGGAGGTCTAATTTATCAGAAGACGGTAGGATCTTCAGATACTTAAAAGATATGGGATTTATTACTCCATTGTTCCTTCCCTGTCCAGGTCCACAAACCAACTGTTCTAACCTTCCCATACACATAGAGTGGTCAGATATCAGGGCCTGCCCCTGAGTCTCCAGTTTTCATGGATCATCTCCAGGCAGGAGAAGAGGGTGCATATTCTTCAGCATTGATGGGCTCAGATCCAGGAAAGAAGAAAGGACTATGTGCAATCTCCAGCTCACCCAGGAAACTACCAGCTTGCTACAATTGTCAAGGCTTAATTGATTGCTGGCTGATATGTCCAGTGGCAATGACCAGATGTTCATGTGATCCCCCTCATTCTTCATCAGGCACAGAATGGCCAGGGAGGCAGCTTCATTGGCTCTATGGCAGCTCTGTGGGGTGGTAAATTGTCCTCATGCAGAACTGCTAGACTACTGAGCCAAGCAGGCTTGCAGCCAGCATCTGATCCTTCTTTTACTTCAGCATTCTTTGCATGTTTTTTTAAAGAGTGGTTGCATGCCACAATCCACCCCACCCACCCAAAGATGAAATCAGAAGTCACATGAGGATGTTCTGGAACTCTTCTTGACCTTGTCACTATGGGAGGGACCACAGTTCAGTAGAAGAACACATACTATGCATGCAAAAGCTCAGGCCCTAACATCCCCAGTATAATAAATGTCAGATAGTAGGCAATGTGAAAGACCTCTTACAACATTCTGGATTTAGAATCAGAGTAGATAAAATGTGGGGTTAGTATAATAAATATTCTAACCAGCTATGGAGCAACATCTTATGGAACAGAGTAAACAGCCATAGCCTTTTGAGAAGTCAGAGTTTCCACAGACAGCTAGGGTAGCCATGTGTCCTGTTTATAGAAAAGGAGCAGGGAACCTTCGGCTCTCTAGAAGTTTTGAACTACAGTTCCAACAACCCCATTGACCATATTGAATGGAGCTCCTGTAGGACAGTACATCTAAAGAGGCAACGTACCCTACTCCATTGTAGTTGACAGTCCTTTTCAGTTCACATCCAATATAAATAGGAACAATCATATAAAGAGGAACAACCATGAAGAGCTATTCCTCAACTTGAAGCTATCTCTCAATAGTAATCACCTGAACAGGAAGGAGAGTGGTCACACAGATCCATCTGGTTACAGAGTTTACCTTACTATAATTGGCCAATACTCTTATATCAGCTAGTTAGTTAATTTGCCCATCCATAACAGTTCCATATTCTATTCCTAGATTTACTCATCTATAATTCTTCAATATTCATGATCCCTGCTTAGTCATAATTATGACACTGTTGCCATGATCTTAACTCCTACCTCCAACCTACCTTACCTACTTTACTATATCAGCTGCTTGGGGAGAAGGAGGTCCATGCTTCCAGCGACTGCAGCGTGGCAAATGACATTTCAATTAGGTTTGGGGGGTGGGCCAGGAAAGTTAAGCATACTTAATTAAATATCTGATAATAGAATACTGGCCATGATTTCTAACTGCATCTGTGCATAGATACTGGTATGTAAGCAGGCAGGTGTTTTTGTACTCACATTCTGCTTTCAGGCTTCATCATGCAGAAGCAAGTGGGTACCAGAATGTCTTTGGTCTGATCCAGGAAGTTTGGAGCTCCTCATGTTCTGATATGTATGTGTTCTGTAAATCACTGCCTCCTCCCCCCTTTTGAGCAATGTTTAAATGGGTGCTCTATCTACTGTTATGTTATTAGCTGTACAAGAGATACACTACTTGTCTAGGCAATCCCATTGGAAGTATAGCTACAGGGAGCAGAGAGGTTTGACTAATAATTCTGTCCCCTAAATGAAATTTTTCTTCAGTCCCCAAATTTATAGCATTGCAGTAACTGAAAACTTCCATTGAGCATTTCTAGAGATATAGCTTAACTGCCCAAAGGAAATAGCAAGGGAATGTGAACACATCAAATATAGGAGTTCTAAATGTGAATGATTTTCATTCTCATTCTCTGGAATGCTAGACATTTGGGGAGTAAAGAAGAATTCATCTAGAAGAAGAATTCTTATTCTGGAGCAATGCCTCATTACCACCACTATGCCATAGCTATACCATTCAGCCTCTCATCCCTATTTCTATAGCATTTATAAGTTTTATTTTTGAGTCCACAGCCCATGTCAGAATTATAATGTCTTCCAGATGATTATTTTCTTTGGCACTAAAGGTTAGAGTCCTTCAGAATATGATTCAGAATATGCTCCAGAGACTAGGACAAGGAGCAATGGATTCAAACTATAGGAAAAGAGATTCTACTTAAACCTCAGGAGGAACTTCCTGATAGTCAGAGCTGTTTGGCAGTGGAATAGGCTGCCTCAGAGTGTGGTGGAGTCTCTTCCTTTGGAGGTTTTTAAGCAGAGACTGGATGGCCATCTTTGAGGTTGGTTACTGCATGGCAGGGGGTTGGACTGAATGGTCCCTGTGGTCTCTTCCAACTCTATGATTCTATGATCTAGTTTCTCTGAGAGAAACTCTTCTATAGGGCACGTATAAGGTCTCCGTTCTTCTCTCTCTAGGTGTAAGGGGAGGAACAGATCTTCCCCAAACTCTGGCTTTCTAGCTTGAGGCACATCTGTCAGCAAACTGAAAGGAAACATGAGGGTTAGTTGTCAGCTTAGTAAAGGAAATGTTCAGAGGTCCCTGTCAACTTCATGGACGATTCACTTAATCAGGAGAACATCTTGCTCACTCCCAGCTGTTAATCCAAGAGAAGGAATTTGTCTTTTGTGTTGTACAGGGCTTCCGCATGCACTGCTGTACTGGATTCTGCATTCCATGTCTCCAGTGATATATTGCTTGGTGCAGAAGAGGAAAGCCTCAATCTGTGGGCCTAATTGGTGGCGTATCTTCTGCCTTTATTCTTAGCCAGTGATAAAAGAATAGTTAAAGCTTGGAAAGGTTATGAACAGATGAAAGATTAGGAACATTTCGCAGCTGAAAACTGTGGCAAAGCAACATCACTGTGTGGTCAAGATGGCAAAATGAGGAAGGACAAAAAGCTAGGAGAGACTGCACCAGTTTGCTTTTGCCTGAGCCTACTAGAAAGTGCAAGAATCCACCCCATGTCGCCTCTCCCCTCCACTGTGTTAACTGAGTGCAAACTATTTTCGCACTTTGAATTCATTTTGTAGCAATTCAGAAACGCTAAAGACAAAGATGGGAAATGGGAGGAGGAGAGAGAAACTGGGACATTATAAAAGCAGCTTGAAAAGTGGAGCAAAACCGAATAAATTGTGAATCTCCTTGCCAAATCAGAAATCAGAAATAACCTCTGAACTTGGTTTGCTCTCTAGAAAAGTTTGCTCTCTAGAAAGTTTGTGATGTGTACTTCTGGCCTCACTCACTTTGGTTTGGCTCTATGATATTAATTTTGCCCACTGCTGGGACTCAGTGGAAAGTTTGTTATGTATGTTCATTAAGCCTCTTGGCTTATGACAACCTCAATTTCATTTGCTTTTCTTAGGCAGCAGTGGTTGGTATTGCTTTCCTCTGAATAATACGTACAACATCTTCCATTCCTTGTTGGTCCCTTATTTAAGTACCAACTACAGCTGACTCTGCTTAATTTCTAAGATCAGGTGGGATCTGCTGCCTTCGGTGTATTTAGGACTAGTCCAAAGACCCTCCTTGAATTACAATTTTTTTAGGCCTGGGGCAAAGTCTCAATTCTGGACCTTTGTAAATTGAAATGTTGCCTATAAGCCGATAACAGTCCACCACCCTTGACTTAGTATATGAATACGGAAGTGTTTATCGCTAAGTATCACATGGTCATATATTCAGAATTGTATTCAGAATCTATATTATCCCCCATCTACAAATTTGCTACTGCTCCTTCTGCCATCAGAGCTTTCCCAATATATTTTTCTGTCTGAAAGAAAGGAATAAATTATACACTTCCCATCCTGCAAACAGAAATTGACTACAGCAGGGTCAGGCGACTATGGTCTTCCAGGTGATGCAGGATTGACTGTATTAGCTGGGATTGATAGTCCAAAAGCACCTGAAGGCACAAAGTTCTTCATCCCTGGACTTGAACAGGGATGACCTTGTTGATGAGGTGGAGATGGTGGGATCCTTAGTGGGGAGTGACCATGCTCTATTGGAATTTGTCATTCAGTGGGAAAGAAAAGCCAAGTGTAGCCAGACATGCATTCTAGACTTTAGAAAATCTGATTTCTGTAAACTCAGGGAGTTACTTGCTGAAATTTTGTGGTCAAGAATACTGAAAGAGAAAGGACTTCATGATGGCTGGGAGTTTCTTAAAAGTGAGATACTGAATGTACAATTTAAAGCTGTGCCAATAAGGAGGAAAAATGGGAGGCATCTAAAGAGAACAGAATAGATGACTAAAGAACTCTCAACTGAGCTAAGTGTTAAAAGAAACATGTACAGGAAATGGAAGAATGGTGAAACCACGAAAGAGGAATTCAAGCAAACAGCCAGGATATGTAGGGAGAAGGTCAGAAAAGCTAAATCACAGAATGAACTCAGGCTTACCAGAGACATTAAAACAATAAAAAGGGCCTTTTTAGATATTTCCGCAGCAAAAGGAAAAACAAGGAAATGATATGGTCGCTGTGTGGAGAAGATGGCCAGATAGTAATAGGGGGAAGAGAAAAGGTAGAACTACTCAAAACCTTCTTTGCCTCAGCTTTCTCCCAAAAGGATAGAAGTACTCAACCTGGGGGATGGGGAACAGGTGAGGAAGAGGGGGGGAATGCAGCACAAAATAGGTAGAGAAGTTGTACAGGAATACCTGGCTAAACTAGGTGAACTCGAGTCTCCAGGGACAGATAAATTACATCCAAGGATATTAAAAGAACTGGCGGAAGTAACTTCAGAACCACTCGCAATAATCTTTGAGAATTTTTGGAGAACAGGAGAAGTCCCAGCAGACTGGAGGAGGGCAAATGTTGTCCTCATCTTCAAGAAAGGAAAAAAAGAAGACCCAACTAATTATTGCCCAGTCAGCCTGACATCAATACCAGGAAAGATCCTAAAGCAGATCATTAAACAGTCAGTTTGTAATTACTTAGAAAGCAATGCCGTAATCATTAAAAGTCAACATGGATTTCTCAAAAATAAGTCATGCCAGACTAATCTTATTTCTTTTTATGATAAAGTTACAAGCTTGATAGATGAAGGGAATGCTGTGGATATAATATATCTTGATTTCAGTAAGGTTGTTACCCTGACTTCTAGGCGTCCCTTGGGGGACACCTTGATTCACTCCAAAAATGCAAAGATTGGGGAAATTAGCGGAGCACTGGCTATAGCCAAAAGAGGGGCAGGGTAACCCAGCAGAATCTTTTACCCAATTTTTATGGGGTCCAACCAAGCGAAAAGCCAGACAAACGTATCAGTAACTGGATTTTATTAACGAATGTATTCTCACGCACCAACACTGTCGGGAGTCCTCCATGTTTTATTGTTTTAGGATAGCAGTAGACTGAGGAAATAGTGATAGTAGGCTGTTAGCTATTCCCAGGCGCCAACCATTCCTTCTGGCTGGAATTTCAAAGGAACCGTTTGGCATGATGACGTTCGTTCTTTTACAACTATCTTAGGAGAAACTGTCTGTTAAAGTGTAAGGTGGGGGGAAAACGTTCCATTCTCGAGCTTTAACGTCTGAAGACAGCATCCCTTACTATGTTACAATAAATCTTCTATTAAGTTTGTTGATCCGTGTAAGAGTGAATCTGTTCCTGACAGAAAGCTCGAGAATCCTTTCAAAAAATGCACCAATTGATGGACCAGTCGATTACTGAAGAAGAGCAAGGATCTGCAGAATCTGATGGAGCTACAGAAACTGAAGTGCCCCTGGATACCAAGACAAAATTGTGCCTGACCGAGGCTATGGAAACCCCCACAAGCGGCCAAACCTGGGTCTGGGGAGAAAAGCCACATACGTCGTTGAGACAACGCAGAAGGGCTGCTAGATGGGATACATCAGCAAAAGACCTATCCCTTTTGGAGGAGATAAAGCAAATGGAAACCGAACTGGAAAGAAAAGATGAGGAGATACTCGAACTCAAGACCATGCTACGCGAGATGCGCATCCGTCCCTCGCAGACAGGGAGATCACCAGGAGGAGAACCACGAGCGGCTGTCTCGGCGGCAGGCACCCCTGGTCCGCCCCAGCAACCAACAGGGCACACGCCAGCGCCACTGTTACTCAGAAATGTGGGAGACCTGAAAGCGACGTTCAACGGGAAGGGGGAGAAACTCTCCTTTTTTTTGACTATGGCAAACAATTTCATGATTGATCACGGCCATCTATTTCGGGATGATGCGGCCCGAATTCGATACCTAAGCCAGAGGATGAAAGGACTGGCAGCAGACTGGGTAGCGAACCTATATGACTCCCGCGCCCCGAAACTGAAAATCTGCAGCTCTTCATGAACCATCTGCGGGAACGCTTTGAAGACCCCCATTTATTGGAAAACACCAAATATCAACTGAAACGAATGAAACAAGGCAGGAACGATGTGGGGACGTATTCCCGTGAATTTAGAAACCTGGCCACCAAAGTCCCGTGGAGTGATGAAATTCTAATTGAGTTATACAAAGATGGACTAAATCCTGATATTCTACACGGGTGCTTAATGCAGGCCAATCCACAGACCCTGCTAGGTTGGGTCAGACTAGCTACTGAAATGGAAGGCATAACCCAGACTGTTCAGCTGAACCGACAAAGACAAGACATGCCAAAACGACAACCTCGCGGTCCCACCGTCCTCAATGCTGAGGAACGGAACAAACGTCTCCGTTTGGGCATGTGCTTTAACTGTGGAAAACCGGGCCACCTCGCCAACACCTGCCGCGGAAACCAAGCTCCGACTGGGACTAAGGGAGCACGAGCAGACCCAAAGAATATAGAATTCACACATCAGACAGCGGCCGCCAAACAACCACTTAGACGCACTTCTAAGGACCCTGCAGCGGCGACAGGAGACTCCGATCCCGATGATGAAACCACCTCTTCGTCCTCATCTGACATAGATGGAGATTCTAAACCTGACTGCGATGACTGGCAAGCGGCGGGAACATCTGTAAGTACTCCTAAAATTCCCCATTTCTACACCACGGTTGCGATTAGTGGCAGCGATGGGACTTTGCATGTACATAGGGCATTAATTGACTCTGGCTGCTCCAGAAGTTTGTTACACCCCAAATTGGCCAAACAATTGAAAACTCTTTATGAGCCCTTGGAATGCCCCATCAAATTAACGCAAATGGATGGGACCTCAATGACTGGGGGAGTAATTAGTAAAATCACTAAGCCCATCTCATTTCAAATGGACAAAAACAATTACAGCATGCGATTTCTAGTTCCCAAGGCGATGCAGTTCAAATTGGTCTTGGGAATCGATTGGCTTCGTGAATATAACCCCCAGATAAACTGGACTGCTGGCACTATGTCCTCTTCAGATGAAAACTTTTCTATTCCCCATGAAGAATTGCAACAAATTCCTTCACACTACCGAGACTTCCAAAAGGCTTTCCACGAAAGGGAGGCTGACAAATTGCCTCCCCACACGGACTTTGACTGTAAACTGGAATTAGTTGACGGGGCCACCCTGCCTAAACCGAAAATTTATCCATGAGCCAAAAAGAACTCCTTGCTCTCAAGAAGTTCCTAAATAAAAACTTGGCTCGCGGCTTTATCAAGCCCTCTACAGCCCCCACGGCGAGTCCTGTCTTCTTCCGAAGAGAAAAGATCCCAGCGCGGATCCGAGACTGATAGTTAACTACTCTGCTATTAACCAGGTTATTTCCTCCAATTGTTATCCCATACCTCTGATACGGACTGTTTTGGACCATCTTGTTCAAGGAAAATATTTCACCAAACTTGATCTTAAAGAGGCTTTTCATAGGATTAGAATGGACCCGGACTCTGAGTGGCTCACCACCTTTGCAACTCCTCTAGGTAACTTTAAATGGACGGTTCTTCCCTTTGGCTTACAATCGGGGCCATCTGTGTTCCAAATGTTTTTGAACACCATTTTCCATGACTTGTTGTATCAGGGGGTTCTGATTTATCTGGATGACATTTTAATTTACGCAGATTCCATGGAATCTCATGTGTCATTGGTTCGTGAAGTGTTACGAAGGCTTATAGATAACAACCTCGTGGTTAATCTATCTAAATGCCAATTTGACACCCAAACTTTTGATTACTTGGGATATAGGATTCAAGATTGTTCACTTAAAATGGACCCTTCGAAGATTAACTCCATTTTGCAATGGCCCGTCCCTAAAACTGTGAAGCAACTGCAGCAATTTCTTGGTTTTGCGAACTTCTACCGGAACTTTATTGAGGATTTTGCTGCCATAACGCTTCCACTCACCAACCTTCTACGGAAACCTAAAGGATCCACTGCGGGCAAGGCGCATAGACTTTGTTGGTCGCCTGAGTGTCAATCGGCGTTTGACCATTTGAAATCTAAATTTACGTCTGAGCCCTTACTCCTTTTTCCCGACAGTACGAAGCAATTCATTGTGCAAACGGATGCTTCGGACTTTGCCATGGCAGCCGTTCTTTTACAACATGACACCACAGGAGCACTCAGGCCTTGTGCTTTCATTTCAAAGAAATTTTCCCCTCAACAAGCTAATTGGCCTATTTGGGAGAAAGAAGCCAAGGCTATCCATTTTGCGCTGTCCTCTTGGCGTCATTTGCTTGAAGGGGCTCGACTCCCCTTTGAAGTTTGGACTGATCATAGGAATTTGCAAGCCTTACAGTCTGCTAAGAAACTCTCCCCTAAGCAGGCGAGATGGGCTGAATTTTCCAGAGATTCCGATTTAAAATTGTTTTCAAACCTGGCCGAACTAACCAACTGGCGGACCCTCTCTCTCGACTTCCCTGTTTTGCGGAATCCCCTGCTACGTCCTCCCACTCCAATACCTTGTTTCCTGCCTCCTCTCTGGCTTCTCAAGTGACTACTCGTGCATTAGCAAAGACAAGGCTTTCTGCCTCCTCTCTTTGTGACTCCGCTCTCCGCGATGCTATCATTCATGCAGCGCATGCAGACTCCTGGCTACCGGCAAACAAGGATAAAATAGAATGGGTTGACAATCTCCCCTTTTATGGCACCAAGGTCTACGTTCCCCCTGCTGCCCGCGAGCAGGTACTTCATCGTTATCATGATTCCAAACCCGCTGGACATTTTGGGTTTTTGAAGACATTGCATGCGATTCGCCGCCTTTTTTGGTGGCCTGGATTAAACCCCTCCGTGCAAACTTACATTAAGCAGTGTGCCACTTGCAACGTTTCTAAGTCGCCCACATCTAAACCTCAAGGGCTCCTGCAACCTCTGCCTGCGCCTGCTAGCCCCTGGTCGGTCATCGCATGGGATTTTATCGTGTCTCTTCCCTCTTCACACGGCTTTCATGTTATTTGGGTTGTTACTGATCACTTTTCCAAGCAATGTCATTTTGTGCCTCTAAAGAAACTACCCCGTGCTGACCAGCTGGCTGACCTGTTCGTTAATCATGTATGGAAACTTCACGGACTACCTTCGGTGATCATTTCGGACAGGGATCCAATTTTCACTTCCAAGTTTTGGACTTGTCTACTGAAAACCCTGGGAGTCACTCAGAAACTCAGCAGTGCTTATCACCCTCAAACAGATGGCCAATCTGAGCGTGTTAACAAATCTCTTGAACAATTTCTTAGGTGTTTTGTTTCTGAGAACCAGAATGATTGGGCTCCGCTCCTTCCGTTCGCTGAGTTTGCCATCAATTCTGCGGTTCATACCTCTACTGGGAAACCCCCCTTTGAAATAGTTTACGGCTTCCTTCCTTCTCCTTTCCCCCCCTCTCCCTCTCTTCCTCCGCTCCTCCTTCTGTTTCTGCTTGGGTCTCTAAATTTTCTGGCATTTGGCAATCCGTCTCAGATGCTATAGCATCCGCTAAAGCTTCCCACAAACGTTTCGCTGACCGTAAACGGCAGCCTAATCCCCTTTACCAGCCCGGGGATTTGGTTTTCCTTTCTTCTAAGAACATTTCCTCTCCTTCTCCGTCTAAAAAACTTTCCCCTCGTTTTCTCGGACCTTTTCCTGTGAAAAGGGCTATTAATGATGTCTCTTTTGAACTAGATCTCCCTTCTTCCCTCAAGGCTATTCATCCTGTTTTTCATTCCAGTTTGCTGAAGAGGGCACCTTCGCTGACTTCTTCGCCGGCTGATGTTCCTCAACGCCCCGACTGACTTGCTACTGCATTCATATTACTATTTAGTTTTCTTGTCTTTCTACTGTTCCGTGATATTTTCTATATTTTGTGTATCTTTATGTATATATTTTTTTAAAAAAGTGGGGCAGGATGTCGGGAGTCCTCCATGTTTTATTGTTTTAGGATAGCAGTAGACTGAGGAAATAGTGATAGTAGGCTGTTAGCTATTCCCAGGCGCCAACCATTCCTTCTGGCTGGAATTTCAAAGGAACCGTTTGGCATGATGACGTTCGTTCTTTTACAACTATCTTAGGAGAAACTGTCTGTTAAAGTGTAAGGTGGGGGGAAAACGTTCCATTCTCGAGCTTTAACGTCTGAAGACAGCATCCCTTACTATGTTACAATAAATCTTCTATTAAGTTTGTTGATCCGTGTAAGAGTGAATCTGTTCCTGACAAACACACTCACTCACTCATGCACACAAGGCCTATTGAAAAGGGAAGGAGGTGAAAATTGATAGGGGATTCAGTGGAGGGAGTGTAAAGGCGATGATACTGCACCTATCCTGAAGTCTTCAGTCCAGAAAGTGGTGAGAAGAACGGAGCTCAATGAAGAGAGCGGCTGAGGGGATCGGTCTACTTACTGGTCTGCTAGCGTAGCAGGGAGTTCTCTGAAGAGACTCTCAAAAACTAGGACTACTTATAGAGCAGAACATACCTCATGGACAGGCCCTCTCCTGAGAAGAACAATGGCCAAAACAAAGGGAGAAATGCTGCACAATAGCAACTTGGTAGTTTGCATGATTGG
Source organism: Ctenosaura bakeri (assembly GCA_948474755.1). Classification (NCBI taxonomy): domain Eukaryota; kingdom Metazoa; phylum Chordata; class Lepidosauria; order Squamata; family Iguanidae; genus Ctenosaura; species Ctenosaura bakeri. The sequence continues at coordinate 107,274 of CAOLHI010002383.1, read as the reverse complement.
CTTATGCAGATGCAGTGCAGGGTTTACTAAAATGGGAGTTGTTCAACCTGGGAAAAACTCAGTAATCCACTCAGGTTGGCTGAAAACCTTTTGTTTCTGTGGATGGGTTTAGCCTGAGATCTTCTATGGGAACGTGACTGGGGATTTTCCTGGCCTGATCTATTTTCGTTCATTCAACCTCCTTGTCTACACACCCATTTGGGCAACCTCTCTGGCATGACAGGCATATTTAATATCAAATTTATAGTCCCCAGGATAGATTATGCCAGTGGGATAACAAGGCCTTTGACAAGATTCCCCATGCCATTCTTGCAAAGAAGCTAGTAAAACGCAGGCTGGACAGTGCTACTGTTAGGTGGATTTGTAATTGGTCGACTGACTGAACCCAAAAGATCCTCACCAATGGCTGCTTTTCATCCTGGAGAGAAATGAGTACTGGGGTGCCACAGGGTTCTGTCTTGGGCCCAGTGCTATTCAACATCTTCATCAATGGCTTGGATGAAGGAATACAAGGCATGCTGATCAAATTTGCAGATGACACCAAATTGAGAGGGGTTGCTAATACCTCAGAGGACAGGATCAAAATTCAAAATGACCTTGACAGATTGGAGAGCTGGGCCAAAGCTAACAAAATGAATTTCAACAGAGAGAAATGTAAAGTCCTACGCATAGGCAGAAAAAATGGAATGCACAAATATAGGATGGGGGATGCATGGCTAGATAACAGTACGTGTGAAAGGGATCTAGGAGTTTTGGTAGATCACAAGTTGAACATGAGTCAGCAGTGTGATGCAGCAGCCAAAAAAGGCAACGTGATTCTTGGTTGCATCAATATGAGTATGGTGTCTAGACTGAGGGAACTAATGGTACCACTCTATTCTGCTTTGGTTAGACCTCATTTGGAATACTGTGCCCAGTTCTGGGCACCTCAGTTCAAGAATATTGACAAGTTGGAGCGTATCCAGAGGAGGGTGACCAAAATGGTGAAGGATCTGGAAGCCATGCCCTATGAGGAGCAGCTTAGGGAGCTGGGTATGTTTCACTTGATGAAAATAAGGTGACATGATAGCCATGTTAAAATATTTGAAGGGATGTCATGTTGAGGAGAGAGCAGGCTTGTGTTCCACTGCTCCAGAGACTAGGACAAGGAGCAATGGATTCAAGCTGCAGGAAAGGAGATTCCACCTGAACCTTAGGAAGAATTTCCTGATGGTCAGAGCTGTCTGGCAGTGGAATATGCTGCCTGGGAGTGTGGTGGAGTCTCCTTCTTTGGAGGTTTTTAAGCAGAGGCTGGATGGTCATCTGTTGGAAATGCTTTGATGGGCGTTCCTGCATAGCAGGGGGTTGGACTTGATGGTCCCTGGGGTCTCTTCCAACTGTGATTCTATGATTCTTGCTTCAGTGTTCCTAATGGGAAAGTGCCCTATCACAAGCTAGCTTAGGGGGTGCAGCACCCATAACTGTGTGGTCTCTGAGACAGAAGAAGGATCTTGTGATGTTACATGTGTGAGCCAGAGGACGGCAAAACTGCTTCTTGGTGAAATGGAGAATAAAATTCGGCTAATCAAATCAAATGGCAGCCCAGAGTCAAGTGGGAAAACAGTTTTGGCAGCTTTACACTTGTCAAAATGTATCCAGCTGCTCTATCAGTTGCTGCCATTCCGTTCCTCGCATCACATATAGACTTATCAACAGCACACACGGCACATGGGGAATTTTTTCCCAGGATTTGCACTGCTTCTGGGGATCTCTGCCAGTCCAAGGGATGTCCCCCCCACGCCCTATGCTTCTGCTGTCAGGAGTTTTCAACAAGAGTCTCATAAGATGAAATGCTAGTTTACCAGTTCCTAATCTGTCCAAATGGCATGATGGGTTGTGTGCATATACCTTCATGGCTGTCTTGGTAGTCCCCTCCACTCACTCCTGGCTTTTTGGTGTAGCAATGCTGCACAAGACATATAAGAACATCTTCAAGCCGAGCGAGTAAGCCCTGCCACCAACTGGGAATGGATGGTATTAAAGCCAATTTGCATGCAAAAAACCAGACCTTTCCCTCCTCCAGTACTGAGATCTGTCCACTTTCATTGAACCTTAGAGAAGTACAAGTCCCAGAAATTTCAGCCAGCACTATATCATTCATTACTGCTGCCCACTAGTATCTGCATCTTTGCGTAATGATAGAATTGGCCATGGCTGTAACAGCCACTCAATATTCCATGGACATTAGGATCCCAGGGTCTACAACCTTTTCTCCAGATCTTAGGGAAGGGGAAGGTATCTCAAGGTGAGGGCACTGCCATGAAAAGTTGATGCCTATATATTTTCTTCATTACTGAGTCTTGTGCAACTGTGATTGGTGCTGAAAGCTTCATGCTTAGTAATATCACCAGGGGATCTCCCTTGTAACAACAACTTTGTAGTAGGAGGTTTTGGCCCTGAAATCTCAGAATCTAAGATGGATCTGACTTCACAATCATAATGGGAATTAGGTAGAAAATTAGTGTGTATTTATCATAACAGTTTCTATAGCCCCCTCCCCCAATTTTACACAGAAGGTAAGTGTGCATGCAGATGACTTGGGTTCATGGTGCTGAGTTCTCAGTTGTGAAGTTTACTAGGTGACTCTGGACCAGTCACTGCCTGATTGCTAACTTACCTAACAAAAGGATCATGTGTCAGAGCAGGCCTATCTTTCAACTCTCCAGGTTTGGAAGCATCAAATGATCTGTTTTCTTATAATCTGTAAGTAGTCACAAATATTTATGAGGCATTTACGTTGATTATAACCAACTCAGAGGCAGGGGAGGGGGACTGGCTGTTGCAAAAACAGGTAAAAGGTGTATGTTGCCCAGACTTATACATTGTGGTACAGAATATAGAGTACATCCTCAAACATTGAGGAATGGAGTGAGGGATGATATCTCAGTGGTAAATTACATTTTTTGTATGCAAAAGGTTCCAATTTCAATATTTGGCATCTCAGGTTGTTTTCTTTTGAGGGTCACATTGCTGGTGATGGGAAAGATTTAGTGATGTTATTCAAAATAATTAACAACCATTTCTGCCTTTATTATTTTTGCCATAATGTGTACATATTAACAAAAAAAGAATCCAATTGTTGTACGATTCATCACTGGAGAAATGTGTGTAGATGTGTGCTTGTCTGCAGCAGAGGAAAGGGGAGGGATCAGGGCTGGGGACTCTCTGGATGAGCCTCCCTCCTCCTCCCCCTTTCTCTGTGTTATTCTCCCTTCCTTTCTCCCCTTTCTTTTTTCCAGCCTTCCTTTCTTTCCCCAATGAAGACTGCCTCTAAAACAGTGACTGTCTCCCTTATCTCCACCTCATTAGCCCCTTCCCCTCTTCATAGAACACACTGCTGTGGCAGAGCCAGGACTGGCCAGGAAAGCTTTTGGTTTGCTGCTGCTACTACTGCTGTTGCTGAGAAGGGCAACTGGGAATGAATCAAAGGGGTGCACCAGTTGGAGGGGGAGATGCATAGAAGAAATGCTCATTTTCTGTTTGCATAACAAGGAGTTCAGCAAACCCAACAAGTTTTAACACTTTCTCTGTTTAGACCTGCTGCTGAATATAATTGGCAACAGTGGGCTAGACAGAGAAATAGTCTCACCTATCTTAGGCAGCAACATCCTACCTTGGTGCTGCTTCCTCAAGAAGCTCTTCTTTTCCTTCTCTACCATCACCACTAGTTGGTAAGGCCCCAACTCACTTACCAGCAAGCAAACTGGCACATGAATAAGATGATGGTGTCAAGTGTTCCTTCTCTTTCTCTCTACTACTGTTCACTTGTTTGCCCCTTCTGGACACAAGAGAAAGGAAAAATAAGTAATCAGGCAACCAGGCTAAGCATGGGCCAGGAGCTTTTTGGTTGTGGTTCCCATTCAGGAGAGTAGGGCCATTTCCATACTAGACTGTTATAGCGCTATTATTCCACTTTCAACATCCTATAGAATCCTGGGTCTACAGTTTAGGGATGGGCCAGCTGGCCCCTCTCTAAACTGCAAACCTAAGGATTCCATAGGATGTTGAAAGTGGAATAATAGCGCTATAACAGTCTAGTGCGGAAATGGCCTAAGGTCTCAAGCAGGCCAGTTTCTGTTGCGTTTTCTGAATATATAAAATAACAATATTACTATAAACCAGAGTTTGGAAACACCATTTTCAGACAAGAACTCCCAGAATCCTCCAACCAGGATAGCCATTGGTCTTACAAGTTGGGAAATTCTGGGAGTGAAGTCCAAACATAACTTTGCCAGATTATTTCATGTTATAACAGTGGCCAACTAAACCACCTATATATCTATATATGCACAAAAATATGGATTTTTTCCTGTCCATTGCTTATCAGAACACGTGAACATTGGTTTTGATATCACCATACTGTAGAGACACAGGCATCCTGATATCTAAAAGATGGCGCTGAGGAACAGTAAATCAATTGTACCATGCAACATCCAAACAATAGGTCAGTTTGCAAGCTACAATGCACTTAATTGTTCAGGAATCTTTCTTGTTTCTAATAGTCTGAAGAGTCTGCTCTTTGTCTTTTCCTATGTTAATTTCATCTGGTATCAATCCTATTTAATTCTCCTGGGGTTATATTAGCATTCAGGGGAGTACATCATAAATTTCTTCCTGAGCTCCATTTGGAGCTGAAGCATCAATTTTCTGATGGAGTTACGGTTTCCTTCCTCTCAACCACATTGCACTAATCTCTTCACATCTGGGCAAGCATATATAATAACAGCCACATCAGAGCCTTGGCACAGAAACTGCATATTTTGTAGGCTTTGGAAGGACACAGCGCCATCTTGTGATGCGTGGGTGACACAACTATCTTTGTTTTAATTCCTTCTGCAATGAGAAGAGCAATAAAGTTGACATGCCACATATAAACGGAATCAGAGAGTGTCAAATACTTACTGATTCAAGCCATTTGGAGATATGGGGAAAGAAGCCAGATTATGGACACATACACATGGCACGCAGTCCCATGTGAAAGATAGATATTTCTATGCAATATAGAATGATGTGGGAAGAGTCAGGTTGGCTTCATACAGAGTACTAGATCTGAATTTGGGGTCTTGTAGCACAATATTAGCCATACTTCCACAATGTGACGCAAACCAGAGAAAGAGCTCCCTCCCTTAGTTTAGAATGACTGAATTGTGGGACAAAATGGGCACTGAAGGATAATGTGCTTGACAAAGTTAGTAAAATATTTCAGGACAGAAAGAGAACTGGCATTCCTGTCTGATTATTCTAGACATGCTGAAATTGCTTTCTAGGCTGAAGCTTTCCGTCTGCAGCCACAACAATCCAGGCATGAGATGCTTTCTCTTTTTTCATTTACACAGATAGAGACATTTCCTGGGTTCCATGAAAAACTAGAGATGAAGTGGTGGGGAGGCAGTTTACAAGAGACCACACATACTAGTAATATGCTATGCAGTATTTTTGATGATGATGATGTTGCTAGGGGAAGTGGGCCAGAGAAGATGTCAATGGAGAAGTAGAACACTGTTAAATGCCATGTGAAATCACAGTGATCAACGCAGTGGTGAGTGGTAGAGCACATGGTTTGCATGCAGAAGGTTCTAGATTCAATCCCCAGTACATCTGTGGAACCATAGTGGTGCCAGCCAGTACAGGTAATACTGTAGGAGCATACCTTACAACATTTTATAGGTAAAAATGGAGACATACATGACCAAGCAACATCAGAATGTGGTCAAGAGGGCAAATGCTATTCATATAGAACATATAACCTAGGACATGCAAAAAACAGTTTGCTTTTGCCTGAGCCTCCTGGGAAGGGCAGGATTCAACCCCCTCTCCTCTCCCTCCAGCTGAGTTAATTGAATGCAAATTACTTTTGTTCTTTGAACTCAATTTGGAGCACTGAAGTAAGGTGAGGAGAAAGGGGGAGATGAGAGAAATTGGGATGTTTTAAAAGCAACTGCAAAAGTGGGATGGAAGAGCATTAATTAGGACTGTTCCTGCCAAATGAAAACAGTTGGAGGGTATGTAGGAGAAAGATGAATGATCTGATGAAATATATGGCAGATTCCAGTAACCTAAACAGCTCTAGGATAGCAGGACTCATGGTATTCTCGTAACTGATGGTGAACTACCCAAATTAAATAGGAATGGTGGAATTTTGCTAAAGCAAACACAGAGGCAAACCAGTGGCAGGCCTCAAACAACTTCCTACCACTTGGAAAAAATACTTTCCACTTTACCACATTGCATGCCCTAGTAACTGTTGGATATTCATAGAAAGACATGAGGGATTCTGGCAGCTGTAGTCCAAAAAGCAAAATTTCTAAGCTTTTATCTCTACCATAACCTTGTGGACATACGGTCCTCTGCACAGGAGTTGTTGTATTCTGTTTCCAACAACAGAGGTTAGTAAGGCCATGTAGTACTGCCCCAGACTACATATAGTGCTTACAGACTGGTTCCAGACTTGCAGGAGTCCAGGGTAAGAGGAGATCCTCTTCTAGGTTCAGTGGTGGTAACTTGTGCAGCTGTGCATTTTAGTTTTTTGTAATGTATAATAGTGATGTTAGGTCAGACATATTATGAAAAATTTATAAAGTAGGTAGAATCTAGCTGTCTGGCACCAACAAGTCAGGGGAGAGGAACTGGTTTTGAGAACAATTAGGTTGGACATCAGTCAGCAGTGGCAGTGGCCCTGGCCCAAGGGTGCAAATGTCCCAGTCTGGCAGGAATAATCCTAATTAATCCTCAGCTGTTCCACTTTTTCAGCTACTTTTAATATATCTCATTTTCTCTCTCTTCTTCCTTCCACTTTTCCCCTTTTTCCTCAGCTTTCTTCAATTATTGCAAACGGGGTATAAAGTGCGAAAGTAGTTTGCATACATTTAACCCAGCAGAAAGAGTGGAGAGGAGAAGAGAGGGTGGAAACTTGCCCTAACCACTGGACCCAGGCAAAACCAAAGTGTTGCAGCCTCTCCTAGTTTATGCATTCTTCTTCACTAATAAATTATGCCATCTCATTATCGTTGTGTATCTTCAAGAAGTGTCCAACTTATGGCAACCGTAAGGTTTTCAGGGGCTGAGAGTGTGTGGTCCACTCAAAGTCACTTACTGGGTTTCCATGGCTGAGCAAAAAATCGAACCCTGGTCTCCAGGGTTCAATGCTCAGTGTTCTGATTTTGTTTTGTGAAGTGTTGGAGCATGCTGTCACCAGCCATGACATTGCATCCTGTTCCTTCACAGGCCTTGCTTTAGATTAGGAATGCAGAAACCCTCCAAGACTTTGCTCTCCAGAGCCAGGCCTAATGAAAGATTAAGTTGGAATATTGTTGTTATATGTGTAAGGTTGCCAAAAGCAACAAAAGTCCTTCATTAGTGTGTTATGTAAAAATTGTTTATCAAACCAGAAAATCTGGAAGTGGAAAACATAGAATTATGAACTGGCCTCCGTAAGTTCAAGAGCACAAAACCTTCTGATAAAGCCCCAAGCTTACATAATGAGACACTGAAAGGTACCGTAGTGGAAAAATTTATGCTTTGAGTAGAATCTGGGACTTGCAGGGAGGCTGGTGAAGTATTTAGTCCAACCTTCTGCTCAGTGTGGATGATCCAGGTGCCAGTATTATGTAGCTATTACAGTGTCAGACTGGAATTTGGGTGGTCCAAGACCATTTCCACTCTACACTGTTATAGTGCTATTATTCCACTTCCAATATCCTCTGGAATCCTGGGGTTTGCAGTTAGAGCGGGGCATTTAGAATTGTCACCCAGGGAGCTCTTTGGCCTCAGGAAACTACAAACCTCAGAATTCCACAAGATGAAAGTAGAATAATAGCACTATAACAGTGTAGTGTGGAAATTGCCCAAGTTTCAGTTGCTGCTTTGCATGAAATACACTTGGTGATCTTGAGCACTGTGAAGGTAGGGATTTGGGAGCCACGCCTGGCCACCCTGAAGGCACTAAATCCCATCTGATCTTGGAAGTTAAGCAGGTCAGCTCTGGTTAGTACTTGGATGGAAGTTGTTGTTGTGTGCCTTCAAATCATTTCCGACTTATAAGAACCCTAAGGTGAATCCTTCATGGGGTTTTCTTGGCAGACCGGGTTTGCCTTTGCCTTGCACTCAGAGCGGGTTTGCCTTTGCCTTGCGCTGAAGCTGAGAGAATGTGACCTACCCAAGATCACCCAGAGGCTGAGCAGAGATTCAAACCTTGGTCTCTAGAGTTGTAGTCTAATGCTCAAACCACTATACCATGCTACCTCTCTCTTAGATGGAAGGCCACCAGTGAACACTAGGTGTTGTAGACTATATTTCAGAAAAGGAAACTAGCAAAATCACCCCTGAGTATTCCTTGCCTAAGAAAACCCTATGAAATTTATGGGGTCACCCTAATTTTACAAGCAACTTGAAGGCACATTCATATACGTACGCACGATCATCCAGGACCGAAATATAAATTCCTAGCAGTTAGAATATGCTAAATCCAATTAATGATATTATAACTGCTAAACAGGATAGCACTCCGTGCTTCTGTTATTCTAGAGTACCTTTTTTTTTTTTTTTGGCAATTCCTAGCATCAGCTGCACCATTTCATTCCACTCTCAAGTGGGTTTATTTTCATTTCAAGGCATATCAGAACACTATTTCCTCTTCTTTTTTGCTCCCTTTTTTTTAGCATTATATGCTATAGAACATCAATGCACTTAAACTCTATAGCTCTAAAAAAAAATTAAAAATGCACAGAGGAAAAGTTTGTTCTTTAACTTACAGGCCTTCCTACCTCCATAACCCATGCCCTAGGGTTTTTTTTAAGCAACTTTGAAGACTCAAATGCAGATGCATGAGCACTCTTAAGAACAGTCCCCTCAAAAGAATAGAATGAATGGGTGCAGAGGCAACAACAACTAGGAAACCTTACCAAAACACAATGAGGTATAATGCTGTGAGAATTCATGCTGCTTTTGACCAGCCTGGAAGAGTCCTCCATCTTCCAAGTGTTCTCCAGTGCCTCATAAAATGCCACTTTCCCAGCGTCCCTTAATCCACTCTGTAAGAACTATGTTCATAAGTGGCTTAAAAAAAAAAAAGCCCCTAAATTTTAGAAGTTTCTCAAGAAGGTAAACAAGGCCATCAGTCTTTCATGCTAAATAAGCAACTCTTTACAAATAAAAAGGTTAACCATCCTCTTCTGCTGCCATCCAGACATCACCTAAGCAGCACTGAACACATCATGCTTACTTACAAATACTTCCTGTAAATATGGTTCTTTCTGATTTTGCTGGATGTCTAGGCCTGAATGTAATTATACTTTTATTAAATGGGTAACAAATTGTTCTCTGTCATAACAAGAATTGTATTATTCTTTTTTAGGTTTGATTTTATTAGGGGAAATATTAAAAGATTGTTTTCAGAGAGAACAAAAAGCTCCCCTTTAGGAGGGCAAAGATAATGAAATTCCAGTAATCTTTACCCTATTTGGCACAACATATTTTGCTGTACTGTCATTCCCAGAGTGGATTTTCTGATTTTGTTCCCTCCTCCTTCCATGCTTAAAAATAAAGACAAAAACAAAAAACAGCTGGGAGAAAGCATGCAGATAAACAAACAAGATTTGAGATTAAAGCATACTGGGCTGCCATCCAGCATCACAGAATACAAACAAAATGAGCTGGATTTCTGAAAGACTTAGAGAAGTGGCAAGCAAGGATGATGCTTTTCCCTTCCCCTAGCTGCTGCTTTTCACATTCACTTTTCATTCTTCCCCACAGCTACTTATTGCTCTTCCCCATCCCTCAATTACAGATTAATATTTCCTGGAAGAAATTACGGTTTCCAGATCTGAAGAAGAGAACTCACCCATCAAAAGTGTGTATATTTATTTTCCTCATTTGTTAGACTTGTTATTTATTTGAATGGAGTACTCTGTGCAACTGTGACTTAATATATTATACTTAACCTCCCCAGGACCTGCCTGCTGCAACATCATAAACAGTTGTTGCTAGACCTCAGGTTTTGGCCCTCAAATCTCAGGACCTAGGATAGGCATGAGCTGGCAACCCTACCAGGGAGACACTGGTACGTCTGTGGCATTTTTCACAATAGCTTCCCATCCCAGCATGGGGACAGGAGAGGAGCGGGACTATGACAACACTTCTGCAAGATGTCACCATGGTCCCACTCCTCTCCGATCCCCAGGTGGCATGATCACAGATTGAATCATTGATGGGTTTTCCCTGTCAATTACCCACAATCACACCACCATCTCATACTTACCTGTGCTGCAGAAGACCTGGAAGCGTGATGGTGGTGCTTCCTGCCCTAGCACTGCCTGGAAAAGTACCTGACTGTGCTGCAGAAGGAAGCGGCATGTCCATTGCACTCTCTTCTGCAGGGAGCTGGTCCAGTGCAGAGGAGAGCACTCCTGACATGCTCCCCTCCCACCAGAGACACTTCTGTGACCACCACTGGAGGACCACTCAAGAAGGTAGGGTGCGGAAGGGGCCTGTGTATGTGGAAAAAGGTCCAGTCTAAGTACTCTGAAGGCACCAGATCCCATTTGAACTTAGAAGCTAAATGATGTCAGCCCTGGGTTGGTACTTGGATGAAAGACTACTAATAAATACCAGATGTTATAGGCTATATTTCATAGAATCATAGAAATGTAGTTGGAAGAGACCACACGGGCCATCCAGTCCAAACCCCTGCCATGCAGGAACACCCTCAAAGCACTCCTGACAGATGGCCATCCAGCCTCTGCTTAAAAACCTCCAAAGAAGGAGACTCCACTCCACTCCGAGGCAGCATATTCCACTGCCGAACAGCCCTGACTGTCAGGAAGTTCTTCCTGAAGTTTCAATAGTGATGTATTTAAGTCTTTTACTCCAAGTCTCAAGTCAAGTTTCAAGTCTCTACCTCCAAGTCTCAAGTCCTTGAAGATACTTTCAGGCCAAGTTTCAAGTCAAATCTGAAGTTTGGGAACCAACTTTATATCCCATCCTATATTCCATAATTTCTGGACAGAGTTGAATAAACAGTTTTAACAATATAAGCAGAGTCGGCCTTCCACATTTGTGATTTTGCCATCTGCAGCTTCAGAAGTGGGGAATAGGATCCTTCTTACTCCCCATTACTGAAGCTTCAAAAGCTTTAGAAGGAAGGATCTTTCCTCTTCAAGCCCATACCCGAACATGTTTGTTGTTCTCTCTGAGAAATGCACCCTGCACTCTGGGGCTGAGTCTTGCCTTCTGTTCTCAGGAAAAGTTTTAGAAGCTCCTCCAATATGCAGCAGGTACAGGCTGCTGAACAGACCTCAACCCCACGTCAAGCCCATGCCTAACTCATTTGCTTTTTCCCTCTGAGAATTGTGCTCACACTTTGGGCTTAAGACAGCTTTTCATGTGACCAGTAGGCAAAAAGAAATGGAACCATTGTTCAGAGTTGTAAGATTTCTGAATGAATATATTATGTTACTGAACCAAGGGCAGCAAGTCATTCACTAAAATTATACTAGTCTCAAGTCAAGTCAGTGCAACATTTATTGCCAAGTCAAATCGGAGTTGAGTCACTGAAACGACTTAAGTCCTACTTGAGTCTGAGCCAGTTGTCTCAAGTCTACATACATCACTGTATTTCAGAAGAAGAAACTACATCTCACTATTCTGAATTTATCAGGGACGTTTCCATTAATCCTCTGTCAGCCCACTTTTTCAGCTGCTTTTAAAATATCCCAGTTTCTTTCTCCTCCTCATACTTTCCCCGTTGTTCTCAGCTATCTTACATTAATACAAATTGAATTCAAAGTGCAAAAGTAGTTTGTATTCAATTAACTCAGCTTTGGGCAGAGGAACATGCAGGACCTTATCCTTCCCAATAGGCTCAGGCAAAAGCAAACTGCTGTTGCCTCTCTCAGCTTGTGTCTTCTTTCTCATTAATAACTTTTGCCTTCTTGACCACACTGTCATGTTGCCTGGCCACATGATACCTGGTTTTCATATTTGAAATGTGGAGGGTATGGTAACAGGCTGAAGGTCAGCATAGTTCAGTCTTGAGTACTGGATTAAATCTCTTGGAGACTAGAGTTCAAATCCTTGCTCTGCTGTGGAAACCCACTGGGTGACCTTTACCAGGTCACACTATCTAAGTCTCAAAGGAAGATAGTGGCAAACCCCCTCTGAATAAATTGCCAAGAACACCCCATGATAAATTCATCTTAGGGTCGTCATAAGTCAAAAACGAAGGCACACAACACTGGTCAAAAGGATGCACACTTTTAGAAACCCATGGCCAAATTGCATGTGTTTAAACAAGGATGCTTAACAAGAAATACTAAGAACAACATGAGAAACATGGGAACCTGCCTTAGACTGAGCCAGACCACCAGTGTATGTAGCCCAGCATGGTTGACACTGTTGTCTCTGCCTGAAGATACTGAGAATCAAACCTAGGACTTTCTGCATGGAAGCATATGCGCTACCACTATCCAGCTTTTGGCATCATTACAAGGTAAGATCCCTTATACAAAACTCTTCTGGCTGCTTTCAGATTGCGATCCACATGTTACATGTAAAACAGCCTTATTTGCGAAAGCTGTTAAAAGTATTCGTGCCAGCTACTTGAAAGAGATCACTATAGACTGTGCTGGGGATTCTTTGATTTAATATTTTATATTGTGTATATGGATGTATATACTTTTATACTGGTTTTATTGCTTTTTAACTGAATTTGTAATAACTTTTGGTCAATTGCAATAAAATTGACTTGACAAATATTAAAATCAAAATTGGAGACTTCACTCTCTGGAGTGCTGATGAGAACCGGTATTACAAACAGGGTATTATCAATTGTGGCCCCTTGCTAGTAAGATAATATCCTTATCCCTGCCAACTTTTATCAAAAAGCTGAAGACACATCCATTCCATTCTTCATTTGTCTAAATTATGTTAATTTGAAAAAAGGTCACTCTGCTTTTGATCTTAAAAATAATAATGCTGTGGTTTAAATTAGTGCTTTGCAAACTATCTGATGCAGAGGATGAGCAATTACTTTTTACCAATATACCAGGGACCAACACTGTCCTTGGGGCCATTGACTACAATTGTTTCTTTCTTTCCTAGAAATTCTCTAGGGACCAGCAGCTAATGGCTTGAGTACTGGCAGTAATCAAAGATCCAACACTTTTGAACAGCACTAGTTTAAAAAGGAAAACTGTAATTCTATTTTCATTTAGGATGAAAATATAATGCAAATCTGTGCTTTTGTTTTTTTTTCCTTTTGGCAATGTATAAAGGGATCACCATATCAAGATGGCCACTCTTCCTATATGGGGAAAATCAGTACTGTGAACCTTTCATATCTGTGGAGGCTTGATTCCCCAACCTCTTGTGAATAGCAACAAATGTGAATGATTATTAAATTATTAATTATTATAAATAATTTAATAATTATCAATTATTAAATGCTTCAGCACATCCATGTTCATGTCACTGCTGTTACCACACCATACACCCCCCCATTCTGCAAGATGTGCTATTTTCATAATTGGACATATTTATGGCTGAATGTACATTATTTCCTGTTTCCTAATATTATTTCCTAATAAAATATTTTGTTTAACTGGAATCCTCTCTGGTATACACAGGTTAAAAGATCCTGCCACTACTCTCCTCTCACAGGTCTCCTTTGAGCTATAATTCCCTCAGTTCTAAGGAGGTGCTGGCATTGTAAGTGGACCTCAAAGTCCCCCACCTCTTAGGGTAACTCCGCCATTTTATGTGAAGGATGCAGTGCTCTGTGATTGCTCGAATTTGCAGATCTGGAGTCACATATTCGGAGAGTCTGCTATGCATGCCCAACACATTCTTCCTTATTTGATAGAAACATTTATATTTTCCTTTTTCTCTAGTGAGATCAAGGTGCTTTTTGTGTTATCTTTTCTCTGGTTTATTCTTACACAAGCACTATAAAGGATGTGAAAGAGCACCATAAAGGATGAGAGAACACAGAGGTCAAGGTTTAGGTTTAGTGAGTTTCAGTAAGGACTTGAATCCCAGTCCATTGTTCTAATCACTACACCACACTCTGTCTGTTTCATTTTGTCTCAAGTCTCCTTCCAGAGAACACTCAAAATTTCTCAGTAGGAACTGTTTTTCCAAGTGCATCTGTGTAGTGTGGCATCACTCCACACAACAGCACTGTTACTTCTGCTATGGCACTCTGGGTGAGGACCCCCAGATATCATTTTGATATCAAACAATTCGGCCTTAGCTTGACCTTTTTCCAGCCACTTCACTCCATGTGTTTGCAAGGTTCTCTGGACAAGCACGGACAGAGTGCGGCTGCTAATGGTTTTACATTCCAGACCCCATTGAGGCCAGCAACTACAGCCTCGCTCGTAGCTTCAGGGAACTTCCAGCTGCAAACCTCACAATAGTGGCACGGCTCTCAGCCAAGCTATTCTTTTATGTTGGGCCATCAACATACCTGCCACGCTATTGTCATCAAGAACAAATCCTATCATGCTAACCTGACCTTTGCCAAATCCTTTGTCCAGTGCTAAAACTCCCTTTGTTCTCACCTGGCTTGCCATAGCTGGTAGGCACAAACTCCCCTATAAAAACCCCGCATTTCCAAACGGTCTTTGGACTACTTTGGACTGCCATCTTGCCTTGCTGCTGGTCGTGTAAGGAAACTCCCCTCAGCCAGCCACGCTGAGCTTTCCTCTTCAGAACCCCATCTTTCACTCCAGGACAACGAGACCAGGTGTCGTATTACCCATCCCTACGCTCTCCAGTTCTGCTTTCCAGTTAGTTAGTGTGTGTGTTGTTTTATTCTTTGTTTATTTTTCAATAAAACTGTTATTCTTGGCTTACTTTAAACTTGCATGCCTGTTCCCTGACCTGAAGCCGTATACATTGGGTTCAAAATCTTGCTAAAGTTACCCTGCCTCTCGTTAGCCAAGAGAGTGCTCCAGCTAATTTTTCCCCATTGGTATTTTATCTGGCAATCTGGGCTCCCCTCCCAGGACCCTCAAACACACAGGGTAACAGCAGGGCTCAGCATTCTCAATGCAAATTCTTCTTCAGGGGCTCTGTACCTCATACAGTTGGGTTTGCACCTACACAAAACCTCTAAACAATGTTCCAGAGCTCTAGTAGCTTGGTGGGAAGCCCCTCCCCTCCCAAGTACTAAGCCTAAGCCTGCCAAGTCACTCTCTCCTCAGTTTCTTTTTGTCTGCATTCCAAGTCACTCCTCTCATCTATTTTGGAGCAATAGCAGTATTCCTTTCGCTTCTTCTATCTTCCTTCAGTTTTTCCTTCTTCTCTCCACTATCCTTTTATAAAAAAAGGGGGGGAACCTCTTTCTACTTCCCCCTGCTTTTCCCCTTGTTTCTCCTCTTTCAGTGGCTCCACTTCTCTAGTTCAAACACTGCTCTTTCAGTCATAAAGTTGCTCTCTTCAGCACTCACAACCAGCATCTCTTTTGTTTGGGAGAGAAGCACAGCATGAGTTGCTGCAAAATCTGCCGACAGTTTGCCTCCAAGACCCTCAAACTGGGCTTCCAGACACTGCTCTTATTGCTGGGAACAGTCCCTGAGGATTACAGAGAAAGTGGCACAGAACGTTGCCCTCTTTACAGCATTGACAACAGCATCAAGGGTCCCACTTCCCCACTCAGTACTGTCACTGGCACCGTTGGTACCCCGCCCTTCAACTTCCACTTCAGCTTCACAACACCCTTGACATTGACACCAACTCCAGTGACAACTTGCACTACTTCTCTGACTTCATCCTCGACACCAAGCCTGACACCATTATCAACTTCTTCTTCTGCAGCCCCCTCAGTATTGACAGCTACAATTTTGACCTCAGTGTCAATGTTGCCTCCTCCTCCTCACAAGGACAAGGCTACTAAAAGGAAGTGCCCAGAGGAGTCTGACAACCCACCATCAGCCACCAAGAAGCCTAAAAAGAAGGATCAGCATGGTCATGCTCCTTCTTAGAGGACAACAACACCTACCAAATCTTCGTTCCCATCGCCTTACCTGCTGCTACCTTTGCTAGCTGCTCCTCCCTTGGAACTGGTCTCAATACTGGAGGTTCCACAGGTTGAGTCTAGTTAATCAGTTAACCCTTCTGATCAACTCTTACCTGCTGTGCACCCTGCTGTCATCCCAACTCAATTGGTTGCTTCTAGATCTCAATCCTCACGCTCCTCTTCATGATCCCAACGTTCCAGGTCTTGGTCCCAATGGTCTGCCTCTCCATCCAGAAGATTCTCCTCATGGTGACAATCCAGATCTCAGTCCCAGTCCAGAGGGGGGCAAGATGCCATCAGAGGCAGACACATAGTAGGAGAGTTCCCTAGCAAGTTTGTTGTTTAACTCTTAGAAACTCTTTTAGAAACCTTTTAAGCTTCTAAATTCTTTTTGGAATTGCTAATGATCAAGGAGTAAACCGTGGAGTTGAAACAAGAGCTCATAATCTTATCTGCTTTGGATAAACCACGAAGTCTGCCAAGTACAGAAAGACTTAAAGTAAGTTTGTTTTGAGAGAACTAGAAGTGAGGGGAAGCTAATTACAGCAGAGTTTATTGTTAACTTTAATATTAACATAGCTTTGGCAGACTGCTGGGATTTGGTAATTTGTGGAGACCTAATTGCCCTACTTCTGTGCTATATTAACAATGGTGTATACAAGAATGACATATAGGAATACGCTGGAACCCCCTCCTCTTGAAAGTATCCCTCTGGCTGGACGTAAATGGAAAGAACAAAGATAACTCAGTACTTCTCCCCAGATGTGGAGGAGGGGAGAAAGAATCAGCTATTAAAAAACAATATTTTAGCTTCAAGCACCCAGGCTGATTTGTCTTCTTCTAAGCAAAAGCAATTACATAAATCTAAGAGGCATATAAAGGAAGGTTCTCCTCCCCTGAACCTGGCAGTAGAAATTGCTCTTGCTGAGACCAAGCTATTAAATGAACGTCCCCAAATTGGTGAGGCTGATAGAGAGCAGAGAAAAGTAAGGCCAGAACAAGCCTTTGGGCTAGGGCCAGGTGAACATATGGAAGGGGCAAGCTTGGAAAAGCCACATAGTAACAATGAACTGTATACTGGAGACATCATGTGGATTGAAGAATGGCTTTGCTCCCTGTCCAAAGACATACAGTTTATTAAATCCTTCCTAAATGATTGTACTGAGTTATTGACTTTATTTGTGAAGGTCTATAAAATATTGAATATAGACAAGCAAGTTGATAAGGCTTTAAATGCCGATAAGCAGCAACCAATTAAACCAGGCAATTCTTGTCTACTTGCTAAATCAAATAAGAACAATCCAAGGAAAAAAATGATTAAGAAGGCTACAAATAATCTAAAAAAAAGTAAAAATATAAAGAATGTTAAACAATGAAAGTATGCCTCTAAGATGAACTTTAAGAAGCTTTTCGATCTGCTAGATAAGAAGACAAAACTAGAGATAAAGCCACCGGAAGAAATAAATATAAAGCCAAATGACAACAGCAGCGTTATTAAGCCAGCAACTTGTCCAAACTTATTAACACCTCAGCCTGTAAGTCAATTATATAAATCTTTTGTTGATCCAAAGGAATTAAGAGGAAGAAAGGCCAGCCAGGTAGATCGATTTCAGACTTTGGGCCCTCCAGACCCCTGGTCAGTGATGGCACTCCAAGGAAAAGAAGTAAAGAAGAGAAATATCAAGGACACTAGATGCAAACTTGTGTTATCCCATCAGAAATTAGTTTTTCAGAATTACCCTAAACCAACAGGGTTTTTATCTCAGTATGAACGTAAAGCTCACTTTCTAAAGTTATTGAGACATTTCTCCATTAACTTTTGCAGTATTAAGGATATAAATCAAATAGAATATCTATTTTTTAACTATGTATGTGCTCGTGCAGTGGTCACATTTAATGATTGTATAATGGCCAGTTGGATACTGAAAAATAAGGATGAGCTAGAGCACTCTGGCCTAATTGTGACTAGACTGTTTGAAAATCGAGCATCCCCTCTGACCTAAAAGGAGGTATTTTTAGTCATCATGTTCAACAAATAAAACTCTGTGAAAACCTGATTGATTTAACTAGTGAAGGTCCGGACATTATAAAATCCAGTCCAGATGATATTATAGGGGGGAAACAGGAAAAATCTCAGCTGAGACAAAGATTAAACTGTGTCCCCCACAAGCTAGAGTCTGTATGCTGTGATGAGGAAATAGGTCTCTTGGACTCATTTTCTGCTCTCCCTTATGAGGAACAAAATAATATCTTAAAACGATTAGATAATTTGAGAATAAAGTTATTAACCAAACAGGCTTCAAATATACATCAACTAACTATGGTAGAAGAGCTTATAAAAGCAGAGACACTACATCCAAGTGAGGGCTGTATTACCAGGACCAATATTTCTGTGCAGAATGACTCAAGATCAATTGTTCTAAAGACAAAACCCTCCTCATGGACGGATATGTGATTCTTAGAGGACCATGAATTAGGACAAACAACAGAATGTGCTGATCCTGTAAAGCAACAATGGAAGACAACTGTGCCAATAATTTCAAATGTTAGTAAACCTGTCTACCAACTGGATCAGATTGAAAGCTTGGATAAGGAGTTCCATCTAACTGGCCTACTATGTCAAGAAATATCTTCATTTCCTACAAGATCTCACACTCAATCTGTGTGTGACAATATACCTGCCTGACAACAAAAGAGTCAGAGTAAGATCTCCCTTTTATATTGGAATGTGGCAGGTTGGACTGCATCTACCAGTGATCCAAATTTTATTGCCTTCCTATCTTGCTTTGATATTCTTTTGATACAGGAAACTTGAGTTACAGGAGAGATACTATTAAATGGGTTTCATTCTTTCTCCCTAAGGGCAGCTGCAGGGTCTAAGTATGGTAGAGCCATAGGAGGACTGGGAATTCTGATCTCCACAATACTACGAGTTTCTATAATATCACTCCCCTCATTTAAGTTGCATGCTATGGCTGTTAAAATTCAATTTAAATCCATCAACCTATTGATTATTAATGTTTATATGCCTCCACTGAGACAGAAGAACCAAATTAAAGTACTGTGGGCAGAACTCAAATCATATGTGGTGGAACTTTCTACTAAGTATCCTGATGCATCTGTGGTATTAGGAGGTGACCTGAACGCCAGATTGGGCCCTGACAATAGCACCTTATATACGTAGTTTAATCTCCCACCTCCATATTTCGAAGAAGGCGCAGCCCTAATGACATGCTGTTCGAAGGACCAGAAAGCCAACTATGTGAGTCTGTGTCTGGCATTAATGACTTTCAGACTAAATCTCCATATATTAAATGGTGCTACGGATAAAGATTACCCAGCTAGTTTTACTTACCTCTCTGGAACCAGAATGAGTGCAATTGATTATATTATTGCTTCTAGAGAGCTTCTTGTATATGTAAAGGACTTAGAAGTCATTCCAAGATTTGACAGTGATCACCTCCCAATGACTCTGCAGCTAATCAACTTTGCATATGAGTCTCATGCTGAAGATCTTCACTGAATTGATATTATTCTTGATGAAAGAACCTACCGTAGATCTAGATGGTGCCCACAGTTAAATCAGTTGATAACTGATTTTTTATCTACTCAACACTTTCAGTGTCTGCAATTTGCGATTCTTTCCACGGAGCTGGAGGCACTTTTTAATAACTATAATACATTGATCCAGGATTTACGTCAGTTACTTTTATACCATGGCAGCACACAACCAAGATTACATGGATCTTATTGATAAGGACTGTGTTAAAGCGAAAAATGAACTTATCGCTACCTATCAGCTACATCTAGTTAGTACATCACCATTCATTACATTAGAGCTGCTTCAGAAAAAGAGACAATATAAACAATTATTGGCGTATAAAAAGAAAGAAGCTATGAAGACCAGTTGGTCTTGTCTTATTCAAACTGTTAAATCTAATGATTCATTTTTCTTCTGGCATACTACACCAGGTATGCAAAGCAGAGCTTTAAACAGGATAGAATATTCAGTCACTCCCAATACTTGGGAAAAGTATTTCCAAGATTTATATTCAGATCCCCGTATGGGAAAAGAAGAACTTATCCAATCAATTGAGACTTTCCCACCATGGCCCCCCGTGACAGTTTCTGAAATAAAAAGCCTTGCAGCTCAACTAAGAACTGGTAAAGCTCCAGGAGAGGATTTGATTCCACCAGAAATCATTAAAAACAACTTAGAGTTCTGGGCTCCTCTCCTAGCTTCTCTTTTTACTTGTATTGACTTCTATGGATGTATTCCTCCTGACTGGGGATCAGCAGTCATTGTGCCCATTTTTTAAAAAGGGACAAAGGACAACCCAGAAAATTATAGACCAATTAGCCTGCTTAATATAATTAGTAAGCTATATGCAAGGCATCTATATAGGAAACTTCTGGACTGGCTGGAACAAGAGAACATTCTAGCAGATGAAGATGCTGGCTTTAGGGAAAGCCGATCAACTATTGATCGATGTTTAATTTTGCAACATTTGATTGGGAAATATTCTCCTGGTAATATTACTGCTCTGTATGCTGCTTTTATTGATTTTAAAGGAGCATTTGATTCTATCTCACGTTCGTATTATGGGGGGAAATGGAGGCATCCTCAATTGATAAGCGATTATTACACCTAATACGAATGTTACATGAAGGGACCTCCCTTGAAGTTCGATGTACCCCACAAGGACATCTTACTAGAGCAATTAAAACAGAGAAGGGAGTAAAACAAGGATGCATTTTGGCTCCACTTCTGTTTAACTTTTATATTAACTCAATGGTGGAGCGTTTTCATAATATCAGTTTTCATCCACCAAAGCTAGCTGGAAGAACCATCCCCATACTGCTTTATGCAGATGACACAGTCATTCTTTCAAGAACACCTAATGGCCTTAAGCAAGTCTGAGAGAATTGTCCCAATTCTGCCAAGAAAATCATTTAGTGCTTAACTATCAAAAAACTAAAATTATGTCATTTGCCAAACACCCTAGGCAACTTTCCTGGCGTATAGATTCCCATAGGATTGAACAGGTTTCTTGTTTTAAATATCTGGGTGTAGTCTTTCACTCCTCAGGGAGTAGGAAGGCACATGGGGATTACGCTGCTAATAATGCCCAGAGGAGCTCAATGGCCATTCAAAAATTTTTCAGAACTAAAGGTGGCTATTATGTTCCAGCTGCTTTAAAATTATTTGAGGCAAAAACAACTGCCCAACTTTTATACGGAGCCCAACTAGGACCCTTCCCTAATAATGTGATCTTGGAGTGTGTCCAATCCAAGTTTCTGAGGTCAGTTTTCCAAGTTCCAAAATGTGTATCTAATGCCACTCTGCGACTAGAGGCAGGTTTTTTTAGTTTAGAAGCCAGGATATGGATGTCCATAGTTTACTACGGGCTTAGGCTGGCCTTTTTTCGAAAGGGGATGGCTTCTCTGGTGTTGAAGGATGAATTCCAGTCCTTATGGACCAAGGCAATCTCAAAGAAATTTGTGACTTTGGGTTTCTACCCAAATTCTCTGCTTTATTTGGGGTATGATCAGGCTAAAGCAGCCATTAAACAGCGCATCACTGACATAGAGCGACAAATAGATCTAGCTAGAGTCCCTTCGTTCATTGTCAGTGAATACAACAAGTACCTAAAAATGCCAATGACTTATATAAGCAACTCAGAACTGCCAAAACGTTGTAAGGCTTTTACCATGGCTCGATGTCACGCTCTTCCTTCAGCTGTCCTTGATGGATGCTATAAAAAAAGTTGCATTTTCAGAAAGATGCTGTCCTTGTAAAACTGGCCAGATAGAAACTATAGAACACGTACTTCTCCAGTGATTGTTCTACAGAGATTTACAGTTTGACCTTATTTTGCCAGTACTTCAAAGCTATATTGGTAGATCTGAACAGTTCTATGTTTCGTTGCTAGTCACAGATACGAACCCTAAGATAACCCATAGGGTGGCTAGTTTCTGTGCAGCAGCTATTAAATTACGTCAGGCTATGATCAGTAATAATTGATATCTAACGGTATTATATTATAGGTACATTCGTATGTAGTTCCATGCATTTGTCTCAGGAGTTGTTTTATTGTTTTTAGTCTATTTTATATTCTCTGTAGTTTAGACCAGCGCATAGTCGTAACATTGTGTTAAACTAAATCTAATATTTGCTGTTTTTAACACTTTATTTATACTGTTTTAAAGCCTTACTTTGTTACTGATTCTAATGTCTTATTTTATAATTGTATACCCCTCCTGTGCTGGTCAATGACTGTAATAAAGATATTCACTTCACTTCAGTCCCAATCCCATCCATGACATCCCAGATTGTGCCCTCAGGATCAACATCAGTGTCACAGTCATGAATAGTTTCCCTCCTTCTTCTTGGCATTTTGGCATGCTCGACCCCAGGCTCTCCATGAGGATTCTTTATATACATTGGCATCCTACATAGACTGCTACTGATGCAAACTCCTCCAGAGAGAGTTCTTGTGCTCCTACCAATCATTCTCTCCTTCCTATTGAGATAGATACCACAACTGTGAGTACTGAGGTGATATTCCAGAACTCATGGAACTTGCCCACTACAGGTCACCTCCTGCTTTGCCATGCAACTGCTCTTGACATTGACACCAGTCTTGGTCTCATTCTGCTGGCCGATCCTGTTCCAGATTTCCATGTCATTCCTGATCTCACTCTCAGTACTATCCACGGCATCAATCTCCTGCCTGACATTCAAGGTCCAGATCCTCCAACTTGGATCAACAGTTTATCTCAGAAGCATCTTTCCTTCTCTTCCACTTCCTCCGTGGTCTGAGTCTCTTCAACACCAGCCTATTTCACCTTTACCATGCACCACAGCGCCGGTGTCTCAACCTCCTAAGTTGCCACCACCTGTTCAAACCACACCATCTGCCATTGTCTCCTTCTCTACCATTGCCAGTTCCATCTGCACCACCCCTGATACTACCTCATGGCTCCGAGCCTCCTTTTCCAGCATCTCCAGCATCTCACATCTTCCTCTAAGCTTCTGATGAGGGAGATGATTCAGAGGACCCCTCAGAAGCCTCTTGTCGGCGGCTGGGCGGGGCCGGGCAGGCTAGGGCCAAGCTCGGGTTGAGGCTGGTGCCTCAGAAGCCTCAGCCAGTGGTTTAGCAGCCAACTAAGCAGTCCAGTAAACAAACTAAGGCAAGCCTTGCTTCAGGCGGTAAACAGGAACAAAAGAGAGGGTTACCTCACCCAGGCAATGAGGGGTTAAGCTGGCTGGCTGGGCGTCTGGGCAGGGTCTCGGCAGGAACGCGGCAGGCAAGCAGCAGGCAAACAGCAGGAACACAGCAGGAACACAGCGGGAACTCAGCAGCACAGACGGGCAACGCACGGAGAGCCGTTGGTTGTTGCTCCGTGCTGGACTCGGCTCCCTCTGGAACTTAAGTAGGGGCTTGGCGCCGGCGCCGGCCAATCCAGGGGCGGCTGCGCAGCTGGGAGCCCTTAGCCGGGCTCACAGCTGTGCGTCCTCAGCCAGCTGCGAGCCCTCAGCCTGCAGCCGACGCTCCAGCAGCTGGCGGGAGCGGCGGGCAGCCTCCTTGACTTGCCGCCGCTGCAGGAACGTGGGAGGGAGGCTGACGGGCTCCTCCAGATCGGGCCCGCGGGTGGGCGGTGGCCCAGAGTGGCGCCTGGGCCCCGCCCACCCCGGGCGCACACCTGGTCGGCCTCCCCCGGTGCCAGCGGCTCCGGCGTCCTCCGGGCGACTCAACTCTGTGGCGATGGCTCCGTCCGCGGCAGCGGCAGGGCAGGTGAGGTTCGGGCGGCTTCTCGTCGCGGCGGAGGCCTCCCCGGCCTCATCCTTGGCAGCGGCAGGGCAGGCGAGGTCCGGGTGGCCTCCCACAGCGGCGGAGGCCTCCCTGGCCTCGTCCTCAGTGGCGGCGGTTGGGACAGGCCCGGAACGGCCGACCGTGGCTGCAGGTGGGTCCGCGGCCTCCTCCACGGTGGCGGTGGCCTCGACGGCGTCCAGGCAGCTGATCCCAGTGCTGGAGGCCTACGCCGCTACTCGCGAGGAGGCCGGGCCGTCCTCCTCCTCGGGAGCCGCGTCCGCAGCGGCCTCCGCAGCCCCGGAGGCCCCGACACCTCTCATGGCCTATCTACTCCTTTGCCTCCTGCAGCTGTCCTGGTGGCAGAGGCTGAGGTGCCACTAGAGGACATCAAATAGTTCTCCAACATTGTCTTTTGCATGGCAAAAGCTATTGGCCTCAATGCCTCTGTTCCTTAGGTTCCAGTAGTTGATTCAATTTTTCAGATTGTTGATACACAATCTACCACTCTGGCTACTATTCTGTTCTTACTTACCCTTCCCTTCAAGAGGTTATCAAGTAGGCCTGAGTACAACCTTCTTCTCTACCTCCTACTCCCCACCACCTGGAGCAGGTTTACAAGGTCCATGAGATAGATGTTGCCTACCTCCGATGCCCACTTCCATCATAGTGGAAGTGGCTCAAACCAAAGGAGGAAAGAAGTCTTATTCTACTCCACCTGACTGGGAAGATAAATGTCTGGACTTCTTTGGCCAACATTTTTACTCAGCAGCAGCACTTTAGGCTAGAATTTCCAATATGGAGGCCTGCATGGCTGGCTATTAAAAGTTTCTATGGGACAATGTCCTTACCTTAATTTCTCACCTCTCAGAGGAATAGAGCTCCTCTGCACTTCATTTCCACCATGATGATGATAATACCTCTTCTCATCTGCAATTGCTTCCACTGCAGTGATGGTTCATCCACAAATTCTACCCCATTTGCAACAGTCAGTCAAGAACCCTGACTGTTCCCTCGTATATCACCCACACTCTACTTTGGTGGATGTCTCTATGCAATCTTCATTTCAGGATGACCTTAAAGACACCCCAGCTTTCCATAATGGTCACCAAAGAAGCCTCCACAATAGGCTGGGGAGCCCACTGAAGGACCTCAGTGTATGTGGTCATTGGACTATCGCCAAGAAACTCCTACATGTCAATACTTTGGAGCTTCTAGCAATCCTGAAAGCCCTCAAATCCTTCGAGAGAATCCTCAGTGGTAAGGTAGTCCAAGTCATCAAGAAAAATACCACAACCATGTCCTACATAAATTACCAGGCAGTTACCCGATCCGCAATCCTCCTGGACCTCTCTCTCCATCTCTGGATGTGCTGCTTCCAGAGATCGATTCTGTCATGCCTTGCTTCCAGAACATGTGTCTGAAATAGGGGGCATGCAAGGACCTACTGTACAGGAAGAGGTTACAGTGCCACAAACAGAACAGGGGGCGGTGCAAGAGCCAGCAGAGAATCCTGCCCCTTCATACACAGAAGATAACTTAGCACTACCAGGCAGTACCTATATTTGCTGAGCGCTGACAGCAAATAGAGAGCCTGCACCAATCTAAGAGAATATATAATCAACAACAAATAATCAGGCAACAGCTATGTTAGATGGCTGACCTATGTAGCTCCCGCCCTTCCCCTCCAGGAGTTGTCAGAGCTTATCTGACCTTCCACCCTGCAGCATATCTTGCTGAACTCCATGCCTGACTCTGGATTATCCTGACTGACTTTGGACTTGCTTTGCCTTAGAACTCTGTTGGACTTTATTTATGCTCTTGTACTTACTGCCTAAAAATAAGTAATGAGCTGGGAGCATTCAGTTTGCTTTGTTTGAGTTATCAGCTGAGCAGCTCTGACTGACACAGGACAGATTCGTCCAGTGGCCATTCACTTAGCCAGAGCCCAAAATTCTCTTGCAGATTACCTCAGCAGGAGCAGGGACATACAACATGAATGATTACTCCCCCACCACACTTATTGCTTGATCACTGCTCATTGGGGAACCCCACAGATCGGTCTCTTCACCTCACCATACACCAACAAATGTCACCACTTCTGCTCCAGGGCAGAGATGGCCAAAGGATGGTGTCTGGGAGACACCTTCCTCTTCAAGTGGTTGGGCTGTCTCCTATACATGTTTCCACCATTTCCTCTCTTCTCCAAGTTTCTGGCCAAAATAGCGATGGACCTCTCAAACACCATCCTCACCGCTCCTTACTGGCCTTATCAACCATGGTTCAAACCCCTCCTGGCACTACCTTAAGGATGTTACGTTCACCTCTCAACCACAAAGACTCTCTTTTCTCACTCCTGGGGTCAAGTTCTCCATCCAGAAGTGCCCCTTCTCCACCTCATGGCATGGAAGATAACCCCTTAAACTCATTGGCTCTCCATACTGTCCTCAAGGCCTCTCTCAAACCTTCCCCAAGGAAATCCTACCACTACAAGTGGAGGAAATTTTATGACTTTGCAACTTCTTGCTTGGAACTTCAAACTCCAGTGTCCGTCTTCACTGTTTTATACTTTCTTCTTGTCTTTAAAGAGCAAGACCTTGCCTTTTCAACTTTGATGTTCTATCTTGCTGCCATTGTGGCCCACCAGCCTCTTACAGACTCTGGTAAAACCTTGTTTAGTGAGCCAGTGGTCAAGCAATTTCTCAAGGAACTTGCCCATCTCTCCCCACTTCTGGCCATGCCTTCCATGCCGTGGTCCCTGTCCTTGGTTCTCTCACAACTCCTTTGTCATCCATTCGAACCTCTGGCGACAGTTGACAAGTGTCTTTTTACTTTGAAAACAGTTATTCTTGTGGCCATTACCTCAGTCCACCACTCCTCTGAGCTAGCAGCCCTCTGCATAGATGAACCCTTCTTAGTCTTTCATAAGGACCAGGTTGTTCTCTGGCGTGACATCTCATTTCTCCCCAAAGTGGTTTTGGAATTCTATCTCACTCAAGTCATAATCCTGCCTACTTTTTACCCAGACCCAACTACCCTGTTGGAAAAATCCTTACATACACTGGATATTCATCACACTCTTGCCTTTTACAAGCACTGCTCCACCTCCTATCGCCTCTCTTTATTTGCTATGGAGGCAAGTGCAAGAGTGAAACGGTTTCCTCCCAAGGTATTTCAAAGTGGATCATAGAGACCATATTATATTGCCTATCAACTAATAAAGCACCCCATCCCAGACAACCTTAGAGCCCACTCCACAATAGTGGTGTCGTCTTCTGTGGCTGCACTTCAAAGACTCTCCCTACAGGAGCAATGTTGTGCTACGTGGTCCAAACTGTCAACTTCATCCGTCATTACCGTCTAGACTGTAGAACCAGAAGATATGTTACTGTCACATTTCTGGCTGAAAATGCTCCTGAATGAATGACTCCTCAAATGGCTTCTACAATTAAGACACAGATTAGGAGGCAGTTTTGATGGACAGCTTGGAGAACTTCTGGAAGAACAAGCCAGTAAAATTAATTGGTCCCTGAACAGCATGTTGTTTACCTGTAACTGTGGTTCTTTGAGTGGTCATCAGTGCCCTCACACAACTGGGTTTGCACCTACACAGAGACTCCAAATGGAATGTTCCAGAGCTCTGGTAGATTTGTAGGAAGCCCCTCCCCTCCCCACCCAAGTACTGTGCATGTCTAAGCCCTCCAAGCTGCTCTCTCCTCAGTTTTGAGTTTGCCAAGTAAAGACCTAGAAGAGAGGAGATACAGGGCAGGATTGTGTGAGGACACAGATGACCACTTGAAGAACCTGTACATCTACTCCATCATTTGTGTCCTAGCACAGGAAGGATAATACATTTTATTCAGGAAGTTTTTCAGTGTATAAGTTGGTCTGCAGCTTGGAGTGTGTGATATGCTATGCAGTTGTAGCACTTTGATACTATTTTAACTGTTATGGTTCCATGCAATGCAATCCTGGGATTTGTAAATTAGGTAGTTAGAATTCTTTGTGTGAGAGCTCTAGTGCTTCCCCAAACTACAATTCTTAGATTCCATAGGATGCAGGCAGTTAAAGTGGTATCAAAGTCCTATAGTGTAATTGTGTAGCACGAAAGAAGTATTACTCTGCTTTTAATTATGTCATTATGTTCTGTTTTATCAAGATTTTGCTTGTATAGTGTGTCTTTTGCTATTTTTAGTTGCCTTCGGCAATTTCCTCTTGGTGACAAGGGAGACCATAAATAAAATATAAATACATACATTAATAAAGTTAAATATACTGGGTACGTTGATTGGGAGATGGAGTCCTGCTGTCAACAGAGAAGAGTGGTGGAAAGTGGCAGGGAGGAGGTCCCCACTCATTTCTGCAGCAATACGTACGAACAGCCAGAAACTTCTGGCTTTGCATTACATGTGAAATAATTCCTTTCTAATTCCCCGGCCAGGGAGCTGGAATGTAAAGAATAGATATTAGGACGATAGCAACAGACCCTGGCCACTTCCAGCACCCCCCGCCCCCAGAGGGATTTGGTGCCAAACTGGAGCGTCAGCTAAAGCAATCAGGCGGCGTGGGGGGGAAGCAGCCCTGACATGGGATTCCACCCTGACTGCAAAAGGCACTTGCAGCGGTTCATGTACAGAACAATAGTTGCTGGGAGCAAGAGTCCAGAAGGCTCTCTGGGCATGAATGGCAGTCCATTCAGGCCCTCTTGCTGTCGTTCAAATTGCTGTGAGGTACACAGACTTGGGCTCTGCTATCTTTTGAGGCACAGGGAAAAGAAAAAGGAATGTGTTTGGCTCCAAGCCTGGCTTTTAATCTTTGACTTTACATCAGAAGCAGTAGCAGTAGAACAGGGAATCACTACACGACTACTCATTCCCTTTGGGGCAGCTGGAAATACAAATTGTCCACATTTCAAGTGAAGCCCCTTCAAGCAAACAGCCTTGTGGGGAAGAGTAGTTTCAAGGAAAAAGCCAGCATGGAATAGTGGTTTGAACACTGGACTGTGACCCTGGAGATCAGTGTTTGACTCAGCCAGGGAAACCCTCTAGGTGACCTTGGACATGTCACATACTCTCAGCCCCAGAAAACCCCATGATAGGCTCACCTTAGGGTTGCCATAAGTCAGAAACGACTTTGGAGGTACACAACAACAGCAGCAGCAGGAACAACAACAACGGCTTGCTGAGTGAGAGAGGCCCACTTAGGGTGACTTGTGCCACCCTCCAAACCTAGAAAGGTGCTGTACATTTACCCAGTCAAAAGACCCCTTGAATTTAGTAGTACTTTGAACATACAGAGAATACTACTTCGAAGTGTCTTTCAACTGTCCAGATATGGCTGGGACAGGCCCAATTAATTCTCTGTCCTCCCAGTTTTTCAGCTGCTTTTCAAATGTCCCAGGTCCTCTCTCTTCCTCCCACTTTCCCCTCAGCCTACCTCATTGGTAAGCTGAGCAAAAAGCAAACTGTCTTCAAAGGACAAACTTAGTTTGCACTAAACTCACCAGGGGAGAAGAAGAAAGAAAGGGCAGAATCATTTCCTTCCCAGTAGGCCCATGAAAAAGAAACTGCTGTAGCCTCTCCTACCTTGTGTGGTGTTCTTCATTAATTTAGTCATCTTGACCACCCTCTGATGTTGCTTGGCCACATTTGTGCTAGTTTTTATCAGTGAATTGTTGAAGGGTGTGTAGTTAAATTTTTTGAACAACTTCCAGCATTTTCCTTCCTGCATGGCCAATGATTGATAAGAGACTGTGGGAGTCATAGTTGAGAAAAAGGATTTTTTCCCCCAAGCTTTGGTTGGGGTATCAACAGCTGGCTCTTCCTCCCATTGGGGGGTAAAGTGAAATCTGTATGTTTACAGAATGAAGACTCTCTCTGACACACACACACACTTATGCTGTTTGTAGTGTTGCCAGCCTTCACTATTATTCTTGCCAAACCCACAGGGGTGAACCTGCTGAAAAATGCTGGCTGGGAACCCTGCCTACAGAGGCAAACTCTTCTGTTTACAGGAATCCACTCCAAAAAGCCAGTACGCCAAGGCCTTAGACTGCAGTCTGCTTTGACATGTTGTAATATGAAGGCAACAAAAGAAACAGAACTGAGCAGCAAGTCTTAACTCAAACAATTTTTGGCAAAATCTGTAGACTGTTATTCTGTAGTGGTTAAAGCACTGGTCTAGGAATCAGACCTAGACCATTTCCGCACTACACTCTTATAGTGCGATTATTCCACTTTCAACATCCTATGGAATCCTGGGGTGTGCAGTTTAGGGAGGGGCTGGCCATCCCATCCCTAAACTTCAAACCCCAGGATTCCATAGGATGTTGAAAGTGGAATAATCGCGCTAAAAGAGTGTAGTGCAGAAATGGCCCTAGACAAGACAGTGGGGAAAAAAGGAGAGTCTCTGTGGTACAGTGGGTCAACCAATGAAGTAACAGTAAATCTGGAAATGCTGCTGCTCATTGTGACAGTCTCCTTATCCAGACCCCTAGAAAGAGTCCAAGTTGTCTCCATTTATCCTTTTTTAACAAATCCGTTTTAGTAGTTTCCATCTTCACTGAGAGCAAGTCCTTTGTTAAACAAATGAGTCTTAATTTTACATTCAAAATCAGATCAAAATATTTTAGATTACAAGAAGTGTGGAAAGCATTTAAAAAGAAATTGCTCCTGAATATCCATTTCCTCAAGCAAAGTGTTCTTTTTTTATATAGAATTTTTTTATTAGAAAAGTTGTTTAGAAAAATTAAAACACATAAAACAAACAAAAAAACAAGAAACCCAAACAACTAAACCGAATATATAATAAAAACATACAACAAAATCAATCTACATAAACAATTACACTAAACATACAGAAAAAGAAAATGATATACAAATATACTATACTTAAGCTAAACTAATAATCAAATTAAACTAAACAACACCAAAACTACATCTGATTAAAAATGGCTCCTACCCTTGTTGTAAACATCTCCAAGATATGAAAATCTACTTAACTTAAATTCATTATTTTTAAAACATTACTGTTGCTCCTTTTGTTTATATTCTCAAAATATTTTAATTTCTACATTTCATAAATTTCTTATATTCCATAAATTTCCATTTCAAAAATCAATATTATTAACTATTTTAAAATATTATTATTTAATTCCACTATATTATTATTCCCTTTAATCAAATCAAATCTATCTTAAACATATTTAATTTTTTCTCAGCATCTTTCTCAGGATAATAATATACACCAGTGGGTTTTTTTTTAAAAGACGTAGTATTGAGCAAATTCAAAACCCTAGAATCACCAAATCATCCTAATTTATCCTTAAAAATTCTATTAAACATCTCCTTTCTGAAATAAATTCTTCATCAGAAATTCCCTTTGATTTGGCAGACAATTTATCCATCTCTACAATTGACATCAGTCTATTAAACCATTCAGTCATCAATGAGATCTCAGTTTTCTTCCAGTTTTCTACTTTGCATAGAAAAGTCTTGCAACCAGAAGTATATATTGAAGCAGTTTCTGATTTTATTTTATTTTATTTATTTATTTAGGTCAATTTTAACCTCATCATGCCAAATTTCTAGCAAAAATAATTCAGGCATCTTAAAAGCTGTATTTCCATCCAAAACTTCTTAGCCTTTCCACAAATCCATCACATATGATACAAAGTTCCAGTATCTTCTTGACATTTCCAACATCTACCTGTCATGTCTTTGTCTCTCCAGCATGAGATTCTAGCACATCATCTTATACAGATTTTCTTGAAGATCATAGCAACGTATATTTTCAGTTTCTTTCTTGTTGACTCATGGATATCTTGTGACCAAAATTCTTGGCTCAATTAATCATATATTCCTTAACCTGTTCTTCTTCCATGTCTATAAGCAAAGTGTTTTGATTCGAAGCTACTCTCATACATAGAGTTGCCAAATTGAAAACTGGAGAGGGTCCCTATATTGCTAATGGTTGTGTAAAAGAGGGAATTCCAGCAGGTGCTGCTGTTACCTGGTTGCATGACAAGTAACATGTGCTGAAACTCCTTTTACACAACCATTAAAAGTACAGGAATTATTTCTAATTTTCACTCCAGCAAACTGAATCCTGATATTTGGACTGAAGGAAAAAAGAAAAAGGGACAGGGAGTTTGCAAACACAGTACATATATACACATCATATCCCAGCATAAAAAGATATAAAGGAATCAGTTACCACCTTTGAGACCAACTGGGAAGAAGAACATTCTTGCCTAAATTTTTGTGGACACAATCCGCTTGGTCTGATCCTAGCATTAGTAAGTTCAGTTGGCTTTCCATATCTATGGATTCTGTATGAATGGATCTGACCAACCACAGTTTGAAAATATTTTTTTAAAAATCCAAAAAGCAAATTTTGATTTTGCCATTTTACATAAGGGACACAATTTTACTTCACCACTGTACATCATGGGACATGACCACCGACAAATTTTGGAATCCAGAGAGGATCTTGGAACCCATCCCCAGAGGATACCAAGAGTCCACTGTATACAGTAATTTCCAGTCTGAATCTGGGCTCCCAAGTCGTCTTTGCACTGTACACTATGATGATTCTGCTTTTAACTGATGTGCTGCATCCTATGGAATCCTTGGGTTTGTAGTTTGGAGAGGCACTAGAGCTTTCTGACTGAGAATTCTAAATACCCGTCTGTAACCTGCAAATCATAGAATTCCACGGGAAAGAACTAACAGTTAAAGTGGAACTACAGCATTTATAAGTGCATGGTATGAAAAGCACATTGTGTAACTTACCTGCCTCACCATACAGCGCTATTTGCATGGGGGGGGGCAAGAGCAAGAGCATGAGTATGGCTGCTCCACTGGCCCATCCAGGCCAGGGCGAAAGCTTCTTCTGGGTCTGGGCTTCACCTCTTGGTGCCCGGATGCCTGTGAATTTGACAGCCAATGAAATTGAGCCTACCTCAATTTCATTGGTTGCCATGGCCTGGCTTTATTCAGGTCAGGCAGGGGGACTTTTATTCCCCTGCTTTCCTTGGGCTTGCCTCTTGCACATTTCAGCAGCCCTTGGAGGAAGAAGTCCAGAGTGAGTGGCATGATCATTGAGGTAGTGGTGGTGGGACAAGAGGCAGCTGCAGCAATTAAAGACAAGCAGTGGTGCAGGGAAGTAACAGTGACAGCAATAGAAGAGGTTGCGGCAACAGACTGGAGGAAAGAGAGTGGCATGGAGAAGCTTCTGCAGCAGTGGAAAGTGATAATGACCCAGTCAGCAGCAGCATTGACAGTGAGGGATATCAGTAGCGGCCATGGGTTATGTTCGTGAACTGGTGGTAGTGGAGGCTAGGAACCTTCTTGCATCCTGCCAGTGACACTCTTGGAGAGCAACAGCCCTAGTCAGGGCTAGAGCTGTTTTCACAGGAGCCACTTTTTCTCATGGTTCCCTGACAGTGACCGTAGGCCCCTCATTGGGAGCAAATTCCTTCCTGTGGGATCGACTTGGGCTTGGCTTGCTCTCCTTTTCTCTCCCCTGCTTTTGGTCTTTTCCACTGGGGCTGTTCACCCCCTGTCCACGTCAGCTTTTTCTGCTAGGTGTGCAGTCTTGTGGTCAGAGTCTTCGACTCCCCCTCTTGTTTCTTTACTCAGCACTGTTTGCTTCTTCTTGGGCACCAGCTTTGCAGTGGGCACCCCACTCTTTTTTCTTCTGTTGGTTCTGGGTCAGGGCTGCTTTTTCTTCTACACAACTTGGGCTTAACTGGTGCCCCTGCTCATCTCCTGCCCCATTTCCTACCTTCATAATTCTCCCTCTCCTTTCGGTTTTGTCTGGCTGGCTATCTGGCGATCATGCCCTCCAAAAAGCAAGCAGCTAGTATTGAGGGCCCCCTGCCCAGGACCAGGGGCCAACCAACCACAGCTAAGCTCCAGGGTGGGTACTGCCGCCTCTGCTGTAAAGAACCCCGGGGGGAGGGCCTTCCGGGCATCCCACTGATTCCGAGCCAGCATCTTCCAGCAAGGCTGTCCTGGTTGGCATCACCCAGACACTGGAGATGCTGGTGGAAAAGGTGGGGTGGCTGGAGACCAGGGCAACTTTCCCTGCTTGCCCTGAGGGGAGTGGTGGTGAGGCTATCCCCTCCACCAAGCAACCTCTGGTCTAGCCACAGGCAATGTTCCCCTTTCTGTTTGGCCACCAGCACCTCTAGCTCATCTGAATCCAGTTCGGAACCATTGAGCTGGGAGAGTTGAAGCTGTCTGAAGAAGAAAAACAAAGCTAAGAGGTGCAGAAGAAGGAGCAGTGAGGAGTCAGACAGCTGGGGAGCTTCAAGTGAGTCCCTGGTGGGCAGGGTTGGGAGACAGGAATATTAGAAGGCAGCTGCCTATGTGCTGGTTCTTGCTCATTGGGCCATCCACAGGCAAGACAGGCAGGCACATAGGGGCCCTAGCATAGTGTGGGATAAAGCAGCAAGGGATGGGGGGAGGCGGCTGCTCATGCCAATTTTGGCAACTATGAAGAATCTCTTTGTGTCCACTTAGACAGAAAAATGAGGGGCGCATCCTTGATGGATTTTACATAAATCTCACTCTTCAAGCCAGAGGGTGAGGAGGGGTGCATTTCCAAGTCGGCCAAAAAGAGCAAGAAGGAGGACAAAAGTGACACTGTTGAACTGGCTTGCTAGATACACTGTCTTCATGGGAGTGGTCCAGGCAGCCTATTCTGAGAGGGGTTGGCATCTCTCCAACAACCTTGGGAACAGGACTCAGCAGCTATTGAATATGATTCCACCTTTAGAAAATGGGTGTCCCAGAGTGGGTTTGCCTGGTGGGATTTGATTAATGACAAGCTGTGACTTCTCTTGCTGGGTCTGCACATCAAAGGTAAACCAGAGGATTCCAAGCCTTTTCATTGGTCCGGCAAAAAGGATGCACATAGGCTGGTCTGCTGGGAATTCAACCAGAGCAGATGTCAGTGAACTTGATGCAAGTTCGAGTGCAGTTGTGAGAGTTGCGTGGGACCCCGTCCCAGAGTCCTTTGCACCTGCCCAGGAGAGAGCCATCTAGCCCCTTGTCCCATCCATCCTGGTGGCACCCCCACAGGCAGGAAGGACGGGGGTGCCTCCCTTGCCTCTGCAGGGGAATCTTAAACAATAGCTCCCCTCTAGTCTTTACTCCAGTCTGGCCAGCCACCCTCCTCCTGCTCTTGTCCCACCACCTGGTCTGGGGGTGCCAGCCACTTTAATGAGGGGTGGGTTTTCCATGAGCTTTTGCATCGCAACTCTTGGTCCTCAGGTGGCGTTTGAGGCATGTTACCCTGTGTGTTTGGGGGGTCCTGGCAGAGGAGCCCAGATTGCCAAATAAAATACCAATTGGGGGAAGATTAGCTGGCGCACTCTCTTGGCTAACGAGAGGCAGGGTAACTTTAGCAAGATCTTGAACCCAATGTATACGGCTTCAGGTCGGGGAACAGGCATGCAAGTTTAAAGTAAACCAAAAATAAGTTTTATTGAAAAATAAACAAAGAATAAAACAACACACACACTAACTAACTGGAAAGCAGAATTGGAGAGCGTAGGGATGGGTAATATGACACCTGGTCTTGTTGTTCTGGAGTGAAAGATGGGGTTCTGAAGAGGAAAGCTCAGCGTGGCTGGCTGAGGGGAGTTTCCTTAGATGACCAGCAGCAAGGCAAGATGGCAGTCCAAAGTAGTCCAAAGACCGTTTGGAAATGCGGGATTTTTATAGGGGAGTTTGTGCCCACCAGCTATGGTGAGCCAGGTGAGAACAAAAGGAGTTTTAGCACTGGACAACGGATTTGGCAAAGGTCAGGTTAGCATGATAGGATTTGTTCTTGATGACAATAGCGTGGCAGGTACATTGATGGCCCAACATAAAGAAATAGCTTGACTGAGAGCCGTGCCGCTATTGTGAGGTTTCCAGCTGGAAGTTCCCTGAAGCTACGAGCGATGCTGGAGTTGCTGGCCTCAATGGGGTCTGGAATGTAAAACCATTAGCAGCCGCACTCTGTCCGTGCTTGTCCAGATGACCTCGCAAACACGTGGAGTGGGGTGGCTGGAAAAAGGTCAAGCTAAGGCTGAGTTGTTGATATCAAAATGATATCTGGGGGTCCTCACCCAGAGTGCCATAGCGGAAGTAACAGGCAGGCAATCTCAAGTCCACCAGGGACCTCCTTGAGGTGCTGGCCAGCAAAATCAAGAAGGAAGTGCAGACAGGGAGGGTAGCAGGCCCTTTTTCTGAACCTCCCCTGCCCAATCTCAGGGTGTATGCTCTGAGTGTGGTCCCCAAGAAAACCCCTGGAGAGTTTTTGCTCATCCATCACTTGTCATACCCTAATTTGCATCTGTTAATGATGCTGTACCTCCAGAATTCTGCTCAGTTTGCTCTGCATCCTTTGACCAGGTGGTCAGGTTGGTTAGGGAAAGCAGCCCAGGAATACTCATGGTGAAGTGCAACATCCAGTCAGCATTTCACCTGCTCCCGGTGCACCCTGATGACCACTGTTTACTAGGGTTCAAGTTCATTGTCTATTGGTGCTATAATAAGGCCATGCCTATGGGGTGTTCTGTCAGCTGTGCAGCCTTTGGGACCTTTAGCAAGTTCCTGGAATGGACAGTTATGCATCAAGTGGGGTCCTACCATATAACACACTACCTAGACCATTTTCTCTTTGTTGTTAAAGCTGGATCAGGGGACTGCAAAGCATTGATGGGGGTGTTTCAGTCTTTGGCCGATGAGCTCAAGATCCCCCTGGCCAAGGAAAAAACTGAGGGGCCTACCACTGTGCTTATGTACCTGGGCATCTCACTGGGCTCTGTGAAAGGAGTGTCCTACCTGCTGACTGACAAGCTGCAGAGGATTAAAGAGCTCATCGGGGACATGCTGGAGTACAGAAAGGCCACTTTCAAAGAGGTGCAGGCTTTTTTGAGGCATCATAGTTTTGTGTGCAGGGTCGTTTCTCCAGGAGAGCCTTTTGTGCCAGGTTGGCCAGAATCCCTAGTTAGGACCCCTCACAATTGCATCAGGGTGACACCCTTGGTGTGAAAGAGGACCTCCCGGTTTGGCTATCCTTCCTGGAGCACTTTAATGGTATTTCATTTTCACAGGAGAACTTTGAGCTGGGCCCTGCCCTGCAGGTTCACTCAGATGCAGCTGGGGCCTTTGGCTTCAGAGTTTACTTCCAAGGGTGTGCTAGGCGGTGGCTTAGGCAATGGCTGGGGACTGAGTTGGTGCAGGATCTTACCTTCTTAGAATTTTTTTCCCATCTTGGGAAAATGTATCCATTTGGACTGAGGAACTGAGCAACAAAAAAGGTTTCTTTCTGGTGTGACAACCAGGCTATGGTGGCAGTCATCAAGAGCCAGCCTTCCAGATCCACTAGGGTCATGAGGCTAGTCAGGAAGTTTGTTTTTATATGTTTGTTGGCTAACATAACCTTCCCAGTTTGATATGTTCCAGGTCTGGACAATGGGGTTGCAGATTGTTTATCTCACTTCCAAGAGGACAGATTTCAAACCTTGGCACCAGAGGCCAACCCTCCAACAGCACTGTTTCTGGAGGAGCTGTGGAATCTTGGGAATGATCCATAATGCAGGGAGTATTCCATTCCATTGGCCTTGGTACCTTCCAGGCTTACCATAGAGCTGTCCGCAAGTTCCCCATGTTTTGCTGGCAGCAGGGGTACAGCGTGGAAGGCTCAGCATCCAAAACACATGTTTTGCATTTCCTAGTCTCCCTTAAGGAGCAGGGCTTGTCCCCGCATTCCATGTCTGTTCACCTTGTAGTCATTTTTTTTCTGCAAAGCAGCAGGGCTTGGGGATCCTTGTGCTTCCTTCCACGTCAGGAAAGCTTTCAAAGGCTGGAGTTGGCTGAGACTGTGTCATAAGGACTACAGGAGGCCTATCTCCTTTCTCTTCCTTGACAGCCTGGTCCGCCAGTTATCAGCCATCTGACATTCCCGTTATGAGGTGGCCTTGTTCAAGGCTGCTTTCACCATTGCCTTCTTTGGGGCCTACAGAATGGAGGGGTTGATCTCCAACTCCAGAAAGAATTCATCAGGTAGGGCAATGTGGGTAGATGATGTCTCTTTCTGTGGGATGTCATTGACTATCTGCGTTAGGCAATAAAAAAATGATCAGGCAAGCTGCGGAGCTTCTGTTTTGCTTCATATCCTTCAGGGCAATGGTCCATGCCCAGTAAAAGTTCTGCTAGGGACCTTCAGGGCTGGGCCCCCTTTTCATTCACGAGGACCATTCAGCCTTGTCCAGGTTCCAGTTTGTCACCATTCTCCACACTGCTTTGGCTTACCTTGAGCTCCCTGCACTTGAGATTGGCAGCCATTCATTCAGGATTGGAGCGGCTATTGAGGCTACTGAATGTGGCCTCTCAAAAGGGGAGAGCAAGAGGGTGGGGTGGTGGAAATCCAGGGCTTACACCAGTTATATCAGGCCCAGATTACAGAGCTGTCCATGACACCATTTTCTTTCTTCTACTTTGACAAGGGGGTGAAGTTGACTGGATGCACTAGTCTCTTGGTTTGGGCAAGGCGAGAGGAGGAAGGATGTCAGCAGGGCACCACCGGGCATTGTGTCTGGGACTGAACTAGCTCATATGGGGAGAGCATGGCTTCACAGCAAGATTGTGTGGTGGCAGCTTCTGGGTGCACCACTTGGACCTTGACTGCCTGTCGGAGTTGGCCCCGGGTGTTGGACTTTAGGGCTGCTGCAGTGGGCTAGCAGCCAGAGGATTTCTTTATTGGCTACAGATGCTAGGGTTGATGGCAGGCAGGCCAGTATCTGGCCTGCCTTTGGTGGCAGTTGCATGGGTCTTGGATCCAGGTTGATGGGACCATGAGGCTTCTGGCATTGGTTTTGGGGTCACTTATGGGATTCAGGAGGTGCAAGGTGGTTGTGGGCATGTCCAGCTCAAGAGGTCATGTGTTTCATACACCCTCAGGTGGTGGTGGTGGTAGGTCCCCACCAGTGGGCTTTCCCCTGCCATTCCTTGGGATTCCAGCTCCGGGCCAGAAGCTTGGTTCATCGGTCAAGAAGCAGGTTGATTGATGCCAGGATCCAGATCCATGCGTGCACTAACTTATCTCTTTGTCTGTAACAGATAAAGTTGTGGCCTTTTTTCTTCCAATTGCGTTGTCTGTTTCTTGTGGTACAGCATCATTCACCCCCGCCCACACAAGGCCCTTGTTTCATTGATTAAATTTTAGGTGTTTCTTTGTCTACGCTGGATGTCCAAAAGCTAGGATTTTTGTGTGACCATTTGGACACACAACTGTTACTTTAAAAAAAAAATTCCTTGGGTATAGAAGAAAAGAATACAGCATTGCTGGGGAAGAATGCCTCCCTGTTCCAGCTGTGGTAAAACTATAACTACAGTGTTTGAATCCTATAAACCCTGCCTGCACCACCTGACTAGGCTAAACCAGGTCCTGAGAGATTCTGCAAAGCAAGAAAGCTCACTATGTGACCTTGGATCCATGATGTTTTCTCACATTTGCCTATGTCACAGGTTTGTTGTGAAGATAAAAGAGGGAGTAAAATTCTATGTACACTTCCTTCCCCCCAGCCATAGAGTCTGAGGGAGTTAGGGAGCTGCAGTCCAACAAATTAATTTTCCCAAACTCTGGAGAAGATTTTTTCAAATGTATGATTTATTGTTATTATTGTCATCTTCTTCTTCTTCTTCTTCTTCTTCTTCTTCTTCTTCTTCTTCTTCTTCTTCTTCATCATCATCAATACTCTGTTTTTCTTCTTGAGAGGACTCAAAGCAACTTACAAAACTTAAAAGAGAACATAGTTAAATATTTACAGTATTTACAGTCATATTTGAGTTCCCTTGGGACTGGAGAGCAAAAAGGAAGCACATTCTGACATTTGCCTTCAATGAGGGGGGCCAGGACTATTGAGAGGCTGCACCTCTTGCCTCTCAAGAATATTGTGGCCAGGGTCCTAGATGGCACCCACATACTCCATGTGCATAACTACATACATCCTCCTTTACACAGCTATCAAGTCTTAGGGATCTTCCTCCTTCTCTTCCCTTTAATTCTCTCATTTCTACTAAATCATTTCTACTAAATTTAATCACTCAGGAAAGACACCAAGAAAATATTCTTCTGAGAGACATGAACGCAGTCCTGAATCCAACCATTGACAGATCAACTCAAAAACTGCATATATATATATATAAATAACAAAATCCCAACGCAAGCTTCCAAAGAGCTTTTTCAACCTGATAGAGGACTTTACATTACTGGACATTTGGAGTTGCAAATATGGACATTCAGAGGGATTTACTTTTTACTCAGGTGCACACAAGACAATGTCTAGAATAGACATGTTCTTAATTTCTAAACATTTACATACACTTGTTGAAATTTTACCAAAATTCTTCTCTGATCATAACCCAATACAACTTAAGCTACAAACTAAAAGAAAGAGTTGGAATTGGAAATTAAATGACACACTACTTCAGAAAAAAGAATATCTGAAACAAGCTAAAGAAATATTAAAGCATTACTTTGTAGAAAACACTAAAGACACACCAATGAAGATTATATGAGATGCCAGTAAGGCAGTAATTAGACATTATTTAATGAAGTGGGAATTGGAATGAAAAAAGAACCAGCAGCAAAAGAGTTTAGAAATCCAGAACAAACTAAAGCATAAAGAAGCAGCATTAAGAAATGACCCAACAAATGAAACTCTGCAAAAAGAAATCAAGCTTTTACAGAAACAACTTAAGATTGAGAATGTCACACAATTAGAAAAAAACTTAAAAGAATTAGGCAGAATCAATTTGAAAGAGCAAATAAACTGGGAAGGTGGTTAACTTACAAGTTAAGAAAAGAGACTGAAAAAAGATATTTAACAGAAATAAAGAAAGGAGAGAAAATATTTGCTGATTAAGCATCCATCAAAAAGATATTCAATAAATATTATTCCAAATTATACGATTGTCAGAAGACCAAAGAAATTAGAACAGAATGCATGAAAGATTATCTGGATGGCAATACAAAACCTTAAGACCATGACAGCACCAAAAACAGATGGTTTCTAGCGGCACACTATAAACTCCTTGAAGAAGAATTGTTAATACCTCTTCAAGCAACATTCAATGAAATATTAATAAATGGTAAATCACAAACATGGAACAAAGCCAATATAACTTTAATTTCCAAAGAAGGGAAAGACTTAAAAGACCCTGGAAACTACAGACCCATTTCATTACTAAACATTGATTACAAAATATTTACTTCAATTATTGTGGAAAGATTTAAAAAATATTGCAGGTGCTAATTCATCATGACCAAAATGGATTCTTGCAACAACAAAAAAACTATTAAGAAATAACATCAGATCAGTAGTGAATATGGTGGAGTACTTTGAAAAGCATAATGAAAAAAAAAACTGGTGATGATCTTTATTGACTTCAAAAAAAGCATGTGATAATATTAATTGGGACTTCATGACTGAAATATTGAAAAGGATGGACTGTGGGCAGAAATTCACTGGTTGGGTTCAAGAAATTTATAAAGATCAAACCGCATCCCTGATCATAAATGGAAATAAAACAAAATCTTTGAGTATAAAGAAATGGACAAGACAAGGGTGTCCCATCTCCTCATTGTTATTTGTACTTATCTTAGAAGTCCTTGCTACAGAAATCAGAGGAGATTCACAGATAAAAGGAGTAAAGATAAAAGGACAAGAATATAAGTTCAAACCCTATGCAGATGATTTGGTAACTTTTTTGGAAGACTCCAAACAAAGTATTGAAAAACTAATGGAAAAACCGGAAACATTTGAAGAAGTTGCCAGGCTAAAAACAAACAAGGGAAAAACTAAAGTACTTAGGAAAAATCTTGGAGAGAAAGAAGAAAAATAACTTTTAGAATCATCCAGCTTTAAATCTGACAAGAAAAAAAAATATTTGCGAATATGGATAACAAAGCATAATACAGAGCTTTTTGAAAATAACTACATGAAAGTTTGGAAAGAGATTAAGAAAGAAATGCAGGGCACTTCCAGTTCGACCGCGAGAGCTGGGAGACATGATCTTTGGAGTGTCATTCTGAAGACCGCTGCTGTTGTGGGCTACTGGTGGAATCTCGGTTCGGAAACTGGTTTGTCTAGTACCACAGAAGAGGGGGATCTGGCTAGAGACGGACAGGCGATAACAACCTAGACCAGCGGTTCTCAACCTGTGGGTCGTGACCCCTTTGGGGGTCGAACGACCCTTTCACGGGGGTCGCCTAACACCATTGGAAAATACGTATTTCCGATGGTCTTAGGCTCCATTCCCTCCTCGGTGGTGGTGTGCAAGTGCTCCCACCAAAGGGGGCAGGAGGACATGAGTGAGAGGCTCGCGCTTGCGCACCACCACTCCTGGGCCTTTTCCGCACGTTACCTTATCGCGGAGGTGGGGGCTGCCATTCGCACAAGCAGGTTCTTGCGCGAGACACTCTCTTCGCTGCTCCTTCGTCCCGCAGCTGGCTTCCTGGTCGTGCGACTGCCCCACTCCTTCCTTCCGCAGTGCAGCCTGGGAGCTGTAGGCTGCGCTGGGGGAGGAAGCGTGCCTGGCGAGCCTGGGACGACGTACCGCAGGGCAGTGCGTGCGGGGCCCAGGAGCATTGCGCGACCGTGCAGCATTTTTGGCTTAGAGCCGAAAATGCTGTGGCAACACTGCTGAGCCCCCCGTCTTCCCTGGGTGGTGGTGCGCAAGCGCAAGCCATGCGCTCGCGTCCTCCCGCCCCCTTTGGCGGGAGCGCATGCGGCCACAGCATCACCACAGCAGGAGTGGTGGTGTGCAAGTGCAAGCCACGCGCTCACATCCTCCTGCCCCCTGTTCAGAAGGGACTGAAATCGCTCCCCTTTTCCATTACCAGGAGAACCTCCCATCTGATGGGCCAGCTTGGGGGGGCGGCAGCAGCATGGGTGGCAGGCCCCCTCCTCGCCACGGCCTCTGCCCCACTCATCACAGAGGGGGGCGCTGCGGAAGGGCTGGGGGGCCTGAAGGTGGCACTTTTCGGGGGCGCGAGCTGCGCCTGACATAAAAGACAAAGGCGCTGGGAAGTGAAAAGAAGAGCATATAACAAGAGGGGAGGAAAAAAAGGGAAAAGAAGAAGGGGAAAAAGAAGAAGATTTTGGACATGGTATCTGTGGATTACATGGTTACTATTCTGGAGAACTACTCATATTACTGATGCAATATTGATGTAATACTGATCCAATGTTGATTTGATACAGGAACTGACTTTAATTTGATAAATGATTTGGTATATGCTGATTTTCATCTTGGCATTTGACCTAGTTCTGATTTTTGTTATATATATAATATAAAGGGCTATTACTATACAGAAATAGAGCAAACTGATTTGATTATATAGAATAAAAATAAATTAATTGATAACTCAAGTAACTCAACCTAGGTGATGACTGTAGTATAAGGGTACACTAAAATATTTACTTAATAGATTGTTATTTATATTGTGATAGATTTAATTGATTGAAGATCATAAATTGTTTGTTAATTAATTGTTAATTAAGAAGTGATTATATCTGTATATGCTAGCATGAAATATAACTTGGTATAAACTATTGTAACAAAATATAAAATGTTATAAATATAAATGTAATATAACATTAAAAATCTACAATGTAAAGAATCCGCAACTACAAATTTATAACTCCAAAATTATATAATAAACATTAATGTAACCAAATCTAGCAGATACAACAAACAATTGGAAGGACCCCAACTTTTGTAGTGGTATTGTTTAATAAATATAGGATGTAAAAAATGAGATCAGGTAAAGTGAGAGCTACTGACCCACAGGGAAGAAGAGATTCAATTGATGACCCTCCAGAGTATCAAAAAAAATTTATGGAGGAAATGAGATTCCATATGCTTGAAATAAGGAAATACTTAGATATATTGAAAACACAAATGATGGACGTACAAGAAACCCTTGGTCAAGTCAAACAGGATATAGTCCAGAACAGAAAAGATATAGAAATTAATAAAAAAAGAAATCTCTATTATAAAACAGAGAATGGATACTTCCGCAACTGATATGGACAAACATATCATATCAGCTTGCATTACTTGAGCAAAAACAAATAAGAGTCATGGATTAGAATACTTGGC
The DNA here is from genome assembly GCA_948474755.1 of Ctenosaura bakeri. Taxonomy (NCBI): domain Eukaryota; kingdom Metazoa; phylum Chordata; class Lepidosauria; order Squamata; family Iguanidae; genus Ctenosaura; species Ctenosaura bakeri. Next base: position 63,238 of record CAOLHI010002383.1, on the reverse strand, counting down.
CTGGAGGAAAAATCCAATGAGGAACTAAGGAAAAGAATAGTGACATTATTGGCCGAATTCTTAGAAGTTGAGGACGACGACATCAGTAGTGAAATAGATAGAACCTATAGAGTCAATTCTATAGTAGCTAAGAAATGAGGATTGCCAAGGGATGTGGTAGTACAATTTAGTAGGAAATCTACCTGGGATAAGATTTTGGAGGAGCATAATAAAAATTCAGTTGATGATTCTGGTAAACGGCTGATTCTAGTACGAGAAATTCCAGTAAGAATTTTGCAAAAAAGGAAAGATTACAATTTTCGGGTATCCAAGTTAAAAGAAAACCAGACAGTCTTTAGATGGGACCATCTTGAGGGGGTTCTTTTTACCTTTAATGGTCAGAGGTTCAGGTTAAATTCTATTGAAAAAGCCCAAGATTTCTGCGAAGGTATCGAATCGATCTAAACAAGATGAAATCACCCCCTAAGAGTATGGATTCAGTATCAAAGGGAGATGAAAAATTGTCAATGGGAAGAAGATTGGACTCTGAGACTTAGTCAAAACAGACAGCGAATTCAGAAAACATTAAATCTCTAGAAATGAGCCGTATTGATTTTGACTTTGAAAAACAGATATTGACTAAAGATAAATGAAGCTGAAGCTGAAAATCATGACTTGGAATATTAATGGTCTGAATTCAATTATCAAATGGAAAATTTTATTTCATTATCTCAAGAAAATCAACCCAGATGTTTTCTGTCTTCAGGAAACACCCATAAAGAAGAAAGATGTAAAATATCTGACAAATGCTTGCATCAGAGAAATGTATACCTTGACCACGACGAAAAGAAGAGGAGTCGCTTTATGCATAATACACTCATTGTCCCCAAGTTGATATTGGAGGACAATAAAGGTAGATTTCTTGGAGCGGAATTATATATCGATGAAAGATCATTACTTTTGATTGGAATCTATGCCCCCTTTGAAGAGAATACTAAGGTATATGAAGATTTGTGAAATGCTATTAAGGGTCTAAACTACGAAAATTACTGTATTCTAGGCAACTTTAATGGAGTAGTAGATCCTAATCTGGATAGAAGATCTGCAAATTTGAAAAAAAGTAAAAAACAAACACAGGGGAAGCTACCAAAATAATTATTGATGTCTGGAGATATAAGGAAGGGCATACTAAAGATTTCACCTACTATTCAAATCGTCACCAGTCTTGGTTGAGGATCGATATGATCTGGATCTCCAAGACTTTTATTGATAAATTGAGTAACATGGAAATATTCCCAAGGACTTTTTCAGATCATAGCCCAGTAATTATGACAATTAAATCATATCCAAGACAAACAAGATGGCGCCTGAGTGATTTATTACTGCAACGGGAGGAAGTGACTTTATACTGCAGAAAAGAGTTGGAGGAATTATTCAAAGCCAATTTGGATAAAGAAGTGGATAACCCAACTGTTTGGGATATGGCAAAAGCAGTAATGAGGGGACTTTTCATTAAAAAAAAAAACCAGAATGAAGAAAAAAACAAATAGTAAATATAGAAGAATTACTGGGGAAAATTAAAAATTTGGAATTAGAGTTGAAAAAAGGCCCCAGTAATAAAGAGACCATCTCAAATATAAAGTTAGTGTGAAAACAACTTTCCTTGATGATGACCAAAGAAATAGGGAAGAAACTCCAATATTTAAAACAAAATCATTTTGAACATGCCAATAAACCTAGCCGATAGTTAGCTTATAGACTGTGTAAGAAGAAGTAAGAAGTTTAATTATGGAAATTCAAGAAGGAGGAAAAAGAATTGCAGATGGAAAGGTGATCCAAAAAGTACTACATAATTATTTTGGTAGCCTATATTGGACATATACAGATGTTAAACCTGAGGATATAAATAATTATTTAAAATCTCAAAAAATTCCTGAAATTTTGACAGAACATAGACTAGTGCTAAATAAACCAATAACATTAACAAAATTAAACTATGCCATTGATAGATCGAAATTGAGGAAGGCCCCGGGCCCTGATGGCCTTACAGCAAACTATTATAAATGCTTTAAAGCTCAGCTAATGAAGCCAATGCAGAAAATGTTGAATGAAATTATACAAGGTGGCAAAATACCTGAGAGCTGGAAAAAAGCTAATGTTATTTTGATCCCAAAAAAAGAAGGGAAATGTCTTACGTGTAAAAAGTATAGACCTATTTCCTTACTTAATGAGGATTACAAAATACTTGCTTCGATCCTAGCACACCGGCTTAAAACAATTCTACTATCTTATATTCATACAGATCAAAATGACTTCCTGCCAGGAAGGCAGATTCGTGATAATTTAAGGACTGTTATGAATATTATAGAATATTATGAGTTACATATTGAAAAGAAAGCTGCCTTAGTCTTCCTTGAAGATGAGAAGGCCTTTGATAATTTTAATTGGCGTTTTCTATTCAAAGCGCTCAACTATATGAAATTTGGTCCAGAGTTTCAAACTTGGATCAAAGCTGTCTATAAAGAACAATATGCCAGACTAACTGTAAATGGTGAATTATCTGAAAGGTTCATGATTGAGAAAAGAATGAGGTGAGGGTGCCCATTATCACCATTGCTATTTATTCTTGTATTGGAAGTTTTATTGAAAAATATTAAAGATAAAAAACATTTCCAAGGAGTCAAAATTGGCAAAGAAGAGTATAAAATTAAAGCATTTGCCGATGACGTTGTGATTTTCTTGGAAGACCCAATTTCTAAGATAGACTCCCTCCTTGGAATGCTTAACAAATTTGGACAAATTGCAGGGTTTAAAATTAAACTTAAAACACAGATCTTGACTAAAAATATTTCAGGGGGAAAAAAAGAAGTTCTTGAAAAGAAATCAGGACTAACTTCTACTAATAATGTTAAATACTTAGGTATTGACATGTCAGCTAATAATAATTGTCTATTTCAAAATAACTATGTGAAAACATGGAAAATAATTTAAATTTTTTTTAGAGATATGGCAATCATTGCATCTTTCCTTATTAGGCAGAATATCAGTTATAAAAATGAGTGTACTGCCAAAGATTTTATATCTGTTCCAAACAATCCCTGTCGAGATAAACAAATCTCCGTTTATACAATGCAAAAGAGACTTAACTAATTTTATATGGCAGGGGAAGAAACCAAGAATATGTTTCAAACCTATGACTGATAATAGAAATAGAGGAGGACTTAGCATTCCAGATTTAAATTTATATTATGATGCAGCTTGTCTAGTTTGGTTAAAAACATGGATTTTGCTAAATAATTCTAAATTGCTATTATTAGAGGGGCATGACCCACATTTTGGATGGCATGCCTTTCTATGTTGTAATAAGGCCAAAGCTCAGAAATTATTTACAAATCATGTGATACATAAGGCCTTATATAAGATATGGGAAAAATACCAACCACTAATATGTAATAAAATACCCACTTGGTTCTCCCCACTAGAAGCACTTTCTATTAAAACATTGCAAAGATATCTGGGCAACATATAAAGATCTCTTGACGCAACAAGGAAATGTATGTCAGTTAAAAGAGAGGCAACAATTACTTAAAGAAGAGTATGATATACAGTGGTTCCCTTATTTTCAAATAGCAACAAAATTTAAGGCAGATATGAAATTCTGAAGGTGTGGATATACAAATTTCAGATTTTGAGAGAATCTTAGGCCCTTTTCGCACCTTACCTTTTTGCGCTGCTGGGTTGGGGTTCTCACGCAAGAAGCCTTGGAAGGAACGCTGCCGTGTCCCTGCTGCTTCAGCTCCACAGCTCCTTCCTGCAAGTGCCCCGCCTCTTCCATTTGCAGTGCAGCCTGGGACCTTGCAGGCTGCACTGAGGAGAGGACGCATGACCGGCCTGGCTCCCAAGGCACCGCATGCCAGTTAAGTGTGTGCAGGCCCCCGGAGCAACACGCGACCGTGCAGCATTTTCAGCTTTGAGCTGAGAATGAAAAAGTGCGTGCATGGACTTACACGATGCTCAAGGGCCCCTTTCACTTCAAAAATGCCATGCAAAAAGGGCCTTACATAAGGGAGATAAGCATCTGTTGTCTAATGTTTATAAATTCCTCCTAAATTTCAATATTGTGGAAGAAACAGTGAAAAAATGTATGGTAAAGTGGGCACAAGACTTGACCTATAATATCTCTTTGGAAGATTGGGGTAAACTATGGTTATATAACCGAAGATATACAAGGTCCTACAACCTTCAGGAAAATTGGTTAAAAATGATGTATAGGTGGTACTTATCATCAGACAGAATTGCCAAAATGTATAAAGGGTCAAATAATCAATGTTGGAAATGTGGGAAGGCAGTAGGTACGTTTTATCATATGTGGTGGGAATGCAACTGCACTAAAAGATTTTGGTACATGATAAGATCTAAAATTCAAAAGACCTTGCAGATGAAGATTGATTTGAATTCAGAAATATTTCTACTAGGTCTTTTGAAAATTGATAATAAGCAATATAACAAGATTGGAAGACTATTCTGGCACAAAATATTGGCGGGCAGATGCCATCCCCACTGAACAAGAATGGATGAATCAATTAATTGATATTGCCGAAATGGATAAACTAACTTATATACTGGATGGGAAAGGAAATAACAGGTTCTGCAAAGATTGGGAACCGATCAAACACTATCTCCAAACCAAAATTGGAACTACTGCCATAATCGGATTCGATTATGGAATGTGTAAATTATATAGTTTTAATTGGGAAGGATTGGAATTAATTAATCAATTTATAATTATTGCTTAGATATTTAGAAAGATTGGTTGGATGAAGATATATAGTTAAGTGTGTATGGGAGCGTATTCATATATACATATGTATGTGTATGTGTGTGTATGCATATATATATACATAATACATAGTCATGGATTGAGATTATAGGTAAAAGTATTTATATAGAATTATAATACTAAGATCTCCCCTCTTCTCGAACTCAAGATTAGCTACAGCAATACTAAACAATCTTGAGAGATGTGGAAAAGGGAACATGACCTGTACACTAAAATTTGTACTGTGGGTAATGACTTAGGGGTTTAAAAAGGATGGGAAATGAAGATTAATTTCCAAAAGTGTAGCTGTTTTGGAAATAGAATAACTTCTTATGTTGTTAATACATTAAATCTTAATAGTTATACCGTCCTTTTTTCTAATTAGGGAAGGCAGATAAGATATAATACTCTCAGAAAAAAACCTGTGACCTTTTTGTAAGGGGAATTACATTCTCTCTCTCTTTTCTTTTCTTTATTCCTAGCTTGGAACAGTTCAATCAATTTACTGTATTAATTAATTAATTAATTAATTTACTGAATTATATATGGAATCATAACCAGTTTGAACTCAATTCTTTATTCTTCCTATTTACTTTACTCTAAGTAATTTTTATGTTTTCTAATTTAACATATGTAACTACAACTGTAAATGTGGATTTTCTTCTGTTTTTTTGTATAGTTATTGCTCAGATTATATATTTGTATTCAATCAATATTATTGTTGATATTTCTTTTCTACCAGTATGGGTAATTTTGCATAAAAATAAAATTCAAAAAAAAAAAAAGAAAGAAAGAAAGAAAGAAAAAAGAAATGCAGAATTGGAGCAAATTGAAATTATCAATAGTAGGTCGAATTGCAGCCATAAAAATGAATGCCCTTCCCAAGATGAACTTTCTTTTTCAGAATCTCCCAATAATAATAAATGATAAATTCTTCAAATCTTGTCAAAAGATTTCTCCAGATTTATTTGGGACGGAAAAAAGCCAAGGATTAAATGGAGACTATTAACAGAAAAGAAAGAGAAAGAAGGATGTGGCCTTCCAGATCTGAAATTGTATTACTATGCAAGTGGACTATCATGGATCACAGATTGGATAACCCTAAAAAATGAATGAATTGTAAAACTAGAAGATGCAGATATTAGGTTTGTCTGCAGGCATACATCTGGTATGGAAAAGAAAAAGTTGACAAAGAATTTTTGAACCACTACATAAGAAAATCATTACTGAACATTTGGAAAAAAATTAAGAATAAAATTTGTAAGAAAATTATGCAATGGGTCTCTCCACATGAAGCATTTTTCGGGAGATGGAAAGCCATGCGAGAAAGATGGAGTTATTATAAAGATATTATAATAGAGGAAGAAGATTACAGATTAAAAACAAAGACTGAACTAGAAGAAGAAGGGCTCCCTAGTCAATGGTTCCTATATATGCAACTTAAAGATTCAAAATGAATTTGAAACTGGAAGGATTCCTACCTAAATCAGAGAAGAATGAATTTGAAATTGCTATTTTTGATAAACTAACACATTTGACATCACAAATCTACACATTTTTATTAAACAGAGAAATAGAAACAATAAAAGAGGTGATGGTCAAATGGGCACACAACATTGGCAAGATGATACAATTGGAAGACTGGGAAACAAATTGGACAAGATCACAAAAATTCACATTATCTCAAAATCTAAAAGAAAATTATGTAAACATGTTCCACAGGTGGTACTTAAGCCCATCCAAATTGGACAAGATGTACAAAACAGTACGAAAAGAATGCTGGAAATGTATGAAGGAAGAAAGATCATTCTTTCACATGTGGTGGACTTGCCCAAAATCAGAGATATTTTGGAAGAGCATCAATAAAATTATGTCAGGTATGTTGGAACTCAACATGCCACTGTCTCTTGATCTTTTCTTATTAAATATCATTCTTTATATAAATCAACTAAATATTACAAAATGATGGAAAATAATATTATACATGACCACCTCTGCTGGAATTGTTTACACTAGACATTGGAAAAGTGAGCAAATTCCAGAATCTGATGAATGTCTCCTGAAGCTTATGGAGATGAAAGAGTGTGATAAACTATCAAAATCTCTCATGGAAGTTACAAAGGAAGTAAATGAAACTGAATGGAATCCAATAACAACATATTTAAAAAGGAAGTTTGGAGAAGACATTATAATTTAAAATTAACAAAGTTTGAAATCGATACTAAATAACACAGTAGCAGAACATAGTTATTACTGCATACTTTGACTAGATACAAAGTATAGGTGGACAAACATATTGTTAAGTTAAGCTAGAAAATGCTGTACAAAATGTTTATGAATTAATAGAGATATCTATAACTTTGCTTTGAATAAACCTAAAAAAGTTAGGCGGGAAGTAAATTAGAAATCTGTTTCATGATTGATGAAAGAGTTATTTAACTTATGAAAACATGGGAAAGCAGACGAATTTGGAAGGTGAAGATAGAAACATAACTTACCATAATAATGATGATAATTTATTTGACAAGAAGATTACACAATTATGATATATAATAAATGTATAATATAAATATGACAAACATATAATACATATAATACATATATTGGTTTAATTAGAAAACAAAGAACTAATTGGAAGAAAAAGCGGTATATAAACATGAAAAAAAATCCAAATTCTAACTTCTGTAAATAACTCTATATGTCTACTGTACAATGTTATGCATTTTTTTCTTTTTTCAATTTTTTTTAACTGTAAACGTAAATAAAAAATGATGAAAAAAATTATCTCATTTCTACTAAAAGTGAAACTAGATTAGTCCAGTATCAGCTTAGTACCCATAGAGCGCTTTCATAATTTTAAGCAAAATCTAACAATAAAGCCTTAGTTTGTTTCTTTAGCTGTTGTTGTTGTTGTTGTTGTTGTTCTATAATCAGAATTTCCAGCCACCACACACATGCATTCTCCATGATATCTTCCCACTCGTCTAGAAACAACACCCTGCTAGCTCTCTCCTTGTGGAATGCATATCCTCCCCCATATGTATTTGGACACCACCCAATGGGTGCTCCTATTGGAGACTCCTCCCCCTTGGGACTGTACATTTGAGATCCTATAACACCAGCATTGCATAAAAACTGACAACCCCCAGTGCAATTGCAATGCTTCAAGGGAATGCATAAAGGCAATATTCACACACTATTTCTGTACTTTAATGCACCATGACATGCACACACAATTCCACTTGTGCTACTGTGAGCTGGATATAACCGTTGCTCATTGTCAAATAAATAAATAAATAAACTATCACTCCACATCCATAGCACAAGTTACACCTGTGTACAACATTAATAGGATGCCAGCAAATGCTTCTCCCTTTTCTAAAATCATCTTTAGCTCCTGTGCCTGCTGGAGGTGTGACTGTTACCACGGTTATGATATGTCTGGTGAGAGCACTAGATATCGCTTGATATCAAATAATTTGGCCTTTACTTGACCTTTCTCTGTCACCCTACTCCACGTGTTTGCAGAGGTCCACCAGACAAGCACTTATTAGGCGCAGCCGTTAATGGTTCTAAATTCCAAACCTCATTTAGGCAGGCAACTTAAACCTCTTTGATCCTTCTTGCAAACCGGCCTTGCTCAGCGCACGGCCAAGTGCCGAGCCATTCCTTTATGTTGGGCCATTTGCATGCTGGCCATACTATTGTCATCAAGTGCTAAGCCCAACATGTAAAACCTGACCTTTTCCAACGCCTTTGTCCAGCTAAAAAATCCCTTTGTTCTCACCGAGCATGGCATGGCCTGTAGGTAAAATCTATGCTATAAAAGGTCCCCATTCTCTAGTCCTCCTCGGAACACTCCAGACTGCTATCCTGCCTTTCTGTCGGTTTGTCCAGCGAGTCACCCCCTTAGCGAACCACGCTGAGCTTTTCTCCCTGCAACCTCTACTTCTCTCCAGGACTGCGAGACCAGGTGTCGTATTGCCCATTCCCCTAAAAGCTCTCCATTTCTATTTCTCAGTTAGCTAGTGTATGTCGTGTCTTTCGTGTTATTTGTCTTCAATAAAATATTATTTGTTGCTTTAAACTTGTCTAGCCGCTCTCTGACCTGACGCTGTATGCATAGGGTTAAAGATCCTAGCTAAGTTACCCTGCCTCTCGTTAGCTTAAGAGAGTGCTCGAATTAATTTCCCCATCTTCTGTTGTTGTTTGGTTATTTGGGCGCCCCTCCCGGGACCTCCAACATACAGGGTAACATGACTATGTTGTTGTTGCTGTTGCAACAACACAACGTACAAGACACTTCACAGAATAAAACTATTAAAGGCAGACAGTCTTGCCAAAAGAATACAATCTGTCTTTTTTTTTAAGGGAACATGGGAAAGGAAGGAATAAGGCAGTACAATATGATTGTGAAACAAGTCAAGCCAGCATATCTAGTGGGAACAGACTGTGAGAGCTGCAGCCTTCACAACATCTGGAATGCCACAGCTCCCCACCTACACTTGATGAGATGACAGGGAAACTTGAACCTGGCAGAATCCTTCCCATTCAGCTTTGAAAAGAAGAGGAACTCTCTCTCTCTCTTAAGAGAGTCAGGTCTTCTAATCTGGCAACCATATTTCTCCAGAATCTTATTAGTTCAAGGCCCCACATTTCCTAAGGGAATTTCTGTTCTGGGATGATTATTTGACAGATGTTTTGTGGTATCTAAAAATGTAAGGATCCTTTTTATTCACTGCAGGAAGTTGCATGTTTGGACACTAATACTTTACATCTTTCTTTGGGAGGGTTGCCACCATCTCATGGGAGCCTCTGCTGAAAAATAAATAAGCAAACAGTTGTCAATTCATTTGCACTGCTGTGAGCTGTTTACTTCTCTCATCTGTGCTGATTTAAGGAAGAGGAGGTCCCAAGGGAAGAGGACATAAAGATCTGGTTGAAAAAAGAAGGTGGGAGGAGAGGAGACATTAAAAACTGGGCAGGGAAATTTTTACTTTTTTCAAGATTATAACTCATAGAATCTCTCAGCCAGCATGTCCTGAATCCCCCCCTCCCCAGTCTCTGGTTTAATGTAATTATAAAGGCAATATAGCAGAGATGGAGACATATTTTTCTGAGATCTAGATTGCCTCCATCAAAACCTGCTGAGGTTCAAAGTCCAGCAGCAGAACCAAAGCTGATGTTAGAGCTATTGCTTCTACTTTCTTTGAGTATAAAACAGATGGGTAGGTATGATTTGCCTCCTGGCATTCTCCTTCTTCCACTTATGCCAGGTTCTCTATCAGTTTTGTAGGGGGAGGACAAGGCCAATTCTTTCACTAGACAGACATTTCCACACATTTCCTGGTCCTGTTGCTTTCCTGTCATGATCCTGGCAGTACCTTTTCCGGGAAGGGAGTGTGATAGGAACATTCCCCGCTGCATCTGACTGTCTCCCTGCAGAAGGGAGTGTGAGCTCTTTCTCATGCTGTGCTGGGGAAGGAAATGCTTCCATCATGATTCCTGCCCTTCCACATGGCTGGGAAGGACAGGGGTGTCACACGGTTGCAGGCACTTAACAGATTTGTTCTGTTAAGCAAATATCCCATGATCGGGACAGGTAGGGGTGGGATGGTGAAAGCACAATCTGCAGACCGCTGGCATTTTGTCCCCCTAGTGGGACTGTGATGCCATGCAGAAATGGCCAGAGTGTGGTAATCACCTCCGGCAGCAAGATGTTTGTGGAAAAAGTTGTGTTACCAGCCTATGCCCCTGTGAAGTGTTGCTGCCTTCTGGAGCAGTGGAGGAAAATGTCCCATTCTCTGTGCTGTACAAGATAGAGTAACTAAAAATAACTGAGAAGAATGTGACCTTGAGAGAGGGATTATGGCTTGGAAGAGAGTCCAGAAATCTGAACTGAAGGACATGGAGGTTCACACTTCACTCACAGGCCAGAGCTTCTCTACCCCATAATTAAAGTAAGGTTTCTTTTCTTCATACCTAAATAAAAATTGCTATTTGTCAGGAATGACCTCCAAATAGTGTTGGACTACAATTCCCAGCATAGCTGTAAAACTGTAGAGAAGAGAACACATGCCACTAACTGCTGGAAGCAGATAATGCAATTTGTAAGGAAGGAAAACCAACATGCAACCTTATTTACATATTAGATTGAGCTGTACCATATATTTTACTGTAGTTGTATCCACACAGCACAACTATAGTACTCTGATACTATTTTAACTGCTAGAGCTCCATATTATGGAATTCTGGGATTTATAGTTTCGTGAATTACTTAGCATTCGCCATAGTTCAGGCAAGTGGAACAGAGAATTCTAAGTACTTCACCACACTAGAAATGCCAGGCTTCTGTAGGAAGGAACTAGGACATGTTATGGCTCCATGCACTCCCCCCACCAACATTGATGTGATTTAATTGGCAACATATTCAATTGGCAACTAGATTAATTGGCACCAATATCAAATCAAACCTGAAGATGACTGGGAGGTCAAGCCAGAAAGAGGAAGGACTCTGACTGTAAATGTGAGGTCGCAGGCAGATCAGCCTAAAACACCCTCTAGGTATAACCTAGGTGATTTATCAGATAAATCACTGTTGTTCCAGAGAATAATAGTCTTAAACAAAAGTCAGAATCTCTTCTGTGAATACAATGGGCAAAAGGGGGATGTTTCCCACCAGAGCACTGATTGCTTCAATCCTGTTCCTGTACACTTGGATGTTTTCCCCATTGTCTTGTCCTACCCACAATACAGAGCTATTGCAACAATCATTATCTCTCTGTCATCTAAGCACTGAAACCATTAGCACCATTTGGACCTCATTGTCTGTGCTGCAACTCTCATTATCCTACACCTGGAACTGTACATATCTTCCACTGCCAGAGGCTATTTTTTGGGTACAAAGAACCCTGATTCCAGGATGCCTAGCACAGTCTGTCGAAGGTCTACCCATCAATCTGTCCATCTGGCTCCTGAACAAGAACTGTCCTGAGGTCCTACCTAAGCCAAGCCACATTTCAGCTTCTCCCCTACTCTTCTGGATTGGTAATTATAATCCCAAACCCTCAGCTTCTCTATCTCCTTTATCCTTCAGTTAGCTCTTGTGTGAATGTTTGACTTTGTATCTTGTGTGCATGCATGAGTGAATTCCCCTCAATAAAACACATTTTTAGTTTATTTTTGAATCTCTGGCTGGTTCTTTTCTTGTATGAGCCTGTAAACATTGGTAGAAAGATCTCACTAAGTTGCCCCCCCCCAGTTAGCCTCCTGATTTTGAGCTAATTAATTCCCCACTTTTGCAATGAGGTACTGGCGTCTCAGGGTGACCCCTGTGGCACCTACATTTTGGGGTAATAGGCAGTTAAAGAGGTATCAGAACTGTGCACAGTGGATACACCTTATAAGTATTGGCATAAATTAAAGAAGAAAGGGGGCAAGGGACTGTTGGGCTTCTTGCCAGCTATTTTCAATAAGAGTAAGGCATGCTGCTCTTTGCCAGGTAGCCCTGGGCCTAAGTGGCCATTGGAGAACAGGAGCTGTAGGTCTGGGCAGAAAAAGACAGAGAAAATTGGGCCAGATGGTATATATCAGGTGTTGCCATTAATTCCCAGCAGAAAAAGAAAACACTGGCAACTACTCCCTTTTGTGAAATGAAGACTGAAGAGATGAACCGTTCTGATGCTTGGAACAAGAGTAACAGCTATTTTAAATCAGATCCATAGAAATAATGATGTTCTGATTAATCGGGTAAAGGTGGCAGGATCCTTAGATGGAAGTGACCATGTTCTCCTGGAGTTTACTATACAGCAGAAAGGGGAAGCCAAGCAAATCACACACGCATTCTAGCCTTTAAGAAAGCTGATTTCAGTAAACTTAGGGAAATACTGGGAGTGATCCCATGGTCAGAAATACTTAAAAAGAAATTTCATGATGGATGGGAGTTTCTTAAGAGTGAGATATTCGGACTTCTGGCCAAGATGTCAGCACAGCTGGTAGCCCGAACCACTGGCTCAGGACTATCGCTGTGAATCCGTAGGGAAAACTTCTCCTGGGGACCCTTTGGTCCCCCTAAAATGCCCCCTTAGCAAGTAGAGGGTGCAGAGCAGCTCACAAAGTCCCTAAACGTCCCAGCGCCTGTAGTAAGGGAGTGGAGGTACCAACGCGAACGGGATGGAAGACAGAGCTGATGCCGCAGATTCGCAGCTGGGCAATCCGATCAGCGCCAGCGAGAAACCTCTTTTAAAAGAAGATGGCTCAAGGAAAGATAGTATTCAGTTGAAGGTGATGAACGGAAGAGAAGAAAAATCTTAGAACCTGAAAGTTTAAAGATTGGCTCTTACCCAGGATGCAGGTTTGTCAGAGAGGGCAGCGGAGTCCAGAGGTGCAGTGGTGCAGAATGGACTCGCAACTGTAATGGAGGACACAGCTATGTTCGGCAATCTTGAACAGATTTTTTTTTTTTTGTAATATAGTTGTTCCTTTTTCTAAAATGATATCTGACCATGGATTAGCCTCTGGAAGAGAGGTGAAGAACTGAAACTTTAAAGAGGAAAAACTGTAAGAAAATGAACATAAGCAATACTATCTCTTTTATTAATGGAATGTTTAAGTGTACAGATGTGAACTTCTTTATATGACTGAATTTTTTAAATGAAACTTTTAAAAACAACAGGAATAATAGGACAAAAATAACTGATTAGTGAAACGTATTAACTTTAGAAACTGTAACTTTGAGTTTCACTGATCCGTTTTGGTTCTTAAAATGTTGCATGTAATGGATTAGCCTCAAGAAGAGAGGTGAAGATTATAAAAGGGAAATTATAGACCTTAATTGGATCTGGTCTGAAAATAGCAGACTTTTAGACAATGAGCTTTAATTGTTAAAAATAATTTTGAACTCAGACTCAGAGCTTAGACTCACTGATCTGCTTTGGTGTTTTAAATGGTCTCTGAAATGGATTAGCCTCAGGAAGTGAGGTGAAGAAATAAAGAGGAAATTATGGATTGTGATGGATCTGGGCTATGATGGGAACTGTGATCTTAACAAGTGATATAAATTGTCAATAAGGACTTAGAATAGGTGTGTTGTTGTTTTTTTGGACCACTGGTCGGCTTTGACTTTTGAACTTTTGTTATAAAAAATTTTTTAGAGGTGACAAATGAAATAGATTATTAGAAATTTAAATCTTTATTGTGTAATTATCAGATTTTATAGTAACTAATAGCATATAAAATTATAAATGATTAGCACTGTTTAATGAAATAAGTTGATGTATAATTTTTTTTATAACATTGAATAAAAGTTCCCTCTATAAAGTGACTTGAAAATAAGAGAAAAGAAGCAAGGCTTTTAGACCTTGAGATTATCTTTAGAAGTGAGGTATGGCAACAGGTCCAAAGAGGACAACAGACACAAATCCAACCACAAGTGTAGGAAAGAAGAGGATCTACAGGCTCTAAAACAACAGAAATAAAACAAGACTTGAAAAAGGAAGTTGAAAATCTGAATCAGAGTTTACAGAAACTCACTGCAGAACTAACAACAATAGATCAAAAAGTGGAAGTTGTTCGAGAAAAAACTCAAAAATTGGAAAACCAGGTGGAGCAGATGAAGAAAGAACAACAAAAAGATAAAGAAACTATAATGAGATTGGAAATCCATCAATTAAGCAGATGTTTGAAATTAAGAGGTCTCCCAGAACAAAAAGAGGAAAATTTACACCAAAGAGTCACAGATATTTCGGCACCGTATACAGGTCAAAGAAGAGCAAGATTCAAACATGAAAGAGACAAGGTTTTCAGAATCGAATCAACAATGGCAAAGCGGAAAGATTTACCCCGAGATATTGTAGTATTTCACCAGGGAAAATATTCGGGATTCAATCATGGAACAAAATTATAAAGAAAAATTAATTGTGGATGAGACTGAAATCGAAATTTTTAAGGATGTACAGCCAAGTGTGATGAGAAGTAGAAGAGAATATATATTCTTGATAAAGATTCTGCAATCTCTGGAAATAAGATATAGATGGGAGATACCAGAAGGTCTTTCCTTTTTCTTCGAAGGTAGGAGAATAAAGATAAGTTCTGTTCAGTCCAGTTCCAAAAGAGTACGAACTGAAGCTAATAAGAGACCAGATAAAACAGTAGAATCTGCACAGATGGGAACAGCAGCAGCAGATGAATATAGTCCAATGTCTGAAAAAGAGTCAGAATCAGCAGAGCCAGAAGAAAAAAGAAAAAAGGAAAGTAAAGCTAGCAAAACAGCAAATATGAAGATAATATCATGGAATGTACGAGGAATAAACTCACAAACAAAGAGAAGACATATTTTTCATCACTTAGAAAGATTAAAACCTGAAATTACTGTTTTACAAGAGACTCATATAAAGAAAAATCAAGAAAAGTACTTATATAATTTTAAATTAGGCCAGTGTTTTGCATCTTCATACTCAAAGAAGAAAAGAGGTGTTGTAATTTATGTGGATAAAGACATTCAAGCTAAAGAAAATTTTAAAAATGAAGAAGGAAGAATATTGGGAGCAGAAATTTTGAAGAATGGCAAAAAACTTTTACTGATTGGAGTCTATGCCCCAAATGAAAACAAAGCTGACTTTTATAAGAAACTCTGAGAAAAAATATTAATGTATGAGTATGAAGATTGGATTCTTGCAGGACAGTGGAACAGAATTCAGGATGTCAGATTGGATAAAACAATCTTCCAGATTAAAGAAGATCAGGTGAAGAAATGAAAATTGCCAAAAACGTTTTTTGAGATGTGTGAAGAACAAACTGTAATAGATATATGGAGAACTATTTACCCAAATATTAAAGATTTTACCTTTTTTGTTGAAGTACATCAATCTTGGTCTCAAATAGATATGATTTTTATTTCCAAACATCTGTTAGCAGAGGTAAGGAAGACAGAAATATTATCTAAGGTCATCTCAGACCACCATCTGGTGATGCTACAAATGCAAGAGAAGATCAAACAATTTCAGTGGTGATTGAACGATAGCTCACTTAATGATGAAGAGATAGTTAAAAAAGTGAAAGAGATGTTAAACTATTATTTTAAAGAAAATATGAAGGAAGACATGAAGACGAAAATGGTCTCGGATACATCAAAAGCAGTAATGAGAGGGGTTTTTTTATACAGCAGCAACAAATTCAAAACAAAAAAAGATGAGAGAAATATCAAGCTTTACTGATTGAACTTCAAGAGAAAGAAAAAGAACTTAAGGTAAACCCATTACAGAAATCATTACAACAAAAGATTAAGAAAATATAGAAAGAAATGGCGATAATTACAACTGAAGAGATAGAGAAAAAGATGAAATAGATGAAATTAACTCAATTTGAACAAGCTAACAGAACTGGGAAATGGCTAGTATATAAACTCAAGAAAAGGAAGAAAAGAAATATAATCGCAGAATTGAATTATGGCAGGAAGCTGATCACTCAACATGAGAAAATAAAACAAAAATTTGAAGAATACTTTAGTAAATTATTTTTTGATATAAAATCTCATCAACGGGGGAAAATTTGTCAGATTTAAAAAAAAAAATTCCCAAAATATTGGTGGAAGCACGGAATCAGCTTAGCAAACCAATAACACTCTCAGAAACTGAACAGGCAATAAAAGAATTGAAAGTTGATAAGACACCAGGACCAGATGGGTTCACAGCATTATACTATAAGAGATTTATAAAAGAACTGATTCAACCAATTTATGCAACTCAAAAGAAATAGAAAAATATGGCAAACCAAAATCTTGGGGAGAGTCAAACATTGTATTGATACCGAAAGAGGGGAAAGATAGAAGTTAAGAATTATAGACCAATTTCTCTGCTAAATATAGATTATAAAATTTTTGCAGCCGTGTTGGCAAAACAGCTGAGAGTGATATTACAGGATAAGATACAGGAAGGTCAAACAGTCCCTGGTAGACACATGAGAAGTAATGTAAGAACAATTCTAGATGTAATAGAGCATTATGATAAAAATCCAGGGAAGAAAGCAGCACTTATTTTTCTGTACACAGAAAAGGCATTTGATAATGTCTCCTGGGCCTTTATGCATCGGGTATTAAGAGAATATGACTTGGGAGAAGACTTTTGCAAATGGATTGAAATGATCTATCAAGAACAATCTGCAAGGCTAAAGATTAATGGAAACATCTCGACAAACTTTGTTGTAAACAAAGGAGTACAACAAGGGTGTCCATTATCACCACTAATATTTATTGCAGTTCTGGAAGTATAATTAAATATAATCAACAAGGACCCACAGATAAGAGGTCTGAGAACTAAAAAAAGGAACTGAAACTAAGGGCCTTTGCAGATGATGTTTTTATATTTCTGGAGGATCCACAAGAAACAGTGCAAGAGCTGTTTGAAATCTTGCAGAGATTTGGACAAATGGCAGGATATAAGATAAACAAAGAGAAGACAATGATTATGACATTGAATATGACCAAAAAAGAGCAAGTTGATCTAGAAAGAAGATCAGAATGTCAACTAATGAAGAAAACAAAATATTTTGGAATCGTTATTACAAATAAGAATGATGAACTATTCATCAATAATTAATGGAAGACATAGAAAGAGATCAGAAATGACATGGAAAAATGGAAAAAATTAAACCTATCATTTTTCGGAAGAATAAATGCATTTAAAATGACACTATTACCTAGATTCATGTTTTTTTTCAGAACTTGCCAGTAATAGCAAATGACAAGATATTTAAAGAATGGGAAAAGGATCTTCAAAAATTTATCTGGCAAGGGAAAAAGCCAAGAATAAGATTCAAAATACTACAGGATGCAGAAGAGAGAGGAGGACTGATTTACTATCACTTAAAATATATTATTATGGCTGCCATCTAGATTGGATTAAAGATTGACTCCAACTAGAAAAAACACCAACAAAAGAATTGGAGGAAATAGATTTGGATGGCATGGATACTTATGTTATGATAAGTTGATGGCAAATAAAGAGTTTAATAATCATTGCATCCAGAAGTCACTGTTAAAGATTTGGTTACAAGTCAAAGGAAAGTATTATACGAAACTTCCAATTTGGACCTCACCCCAAGAAGCTTTTAAAATTGCTCCAACAAAACAAGGAAATTGTTAACATACCAAAATATATTGATATGGGAGGAGGGATAAACCTAAAATGCAGTCTGCAGAGGATTTGAAGGCAGAAGGACATGAATTAAACTGGTTCCCTTGGCATCAACTCAAAGAAAGATTTAGAATGGATAAAAAACTATACAGATTTGAAAGAAATGAAAATGAATTAGATCCATTGTTGAAGGGAGATCAAAAGAAGAGAATTTCTAAACTTTATAAATTATCGTTGAAGAGAGAAATGGAACCAGATATTATCAAAGACACAATGATTAGATGGGCTCAGAATGTGGGGCATTAAATCGAATTAGCAGCATGAGAAAAAGCATGGAAGATAGATATAACATTTATGCCAAACTTAAACTTAAGAGAAAATTTTTATAAGATGCTTCACAGAGGGTACATGACTCCAGAAAGATTACAAAAAATAACTAAAAATGGAAATATAAAATGTTGGAAATGTGATGAAAAGGTTGGGTCCTTTTTTCATATGTGGTGGACTTGTAAGAGGGCAAAAAAAATCTGGAAGGGGATGTTACCATATGTCTGGTGAGAGCACTAGATATCTCTTGATATCAAACTTATTTGGCCTTTATTTGACCTTTCTCTGCCACCCTACTCCACATGTTTGCAAGGGCCACCGGACAAGCACGTAATAGGCGTGGCCCTTAATAGTTGTACATTCCAAACCTCATTTAGGCAGGCAACTTAATGCCTCTTTGATGCTTAAGGGACCACTCCTTCTTGCAAACCAGCCTTGCTCAGCGCGACTTTACAAAGACGACCGGCCGAGTGCCGAGCCATTCCTTTATGTTGGGCCGTTTGCATACTGGCCATACTATTGTCAACCAGCACTAAGCTCATCATGTAAAACCTTTTTCCAACGTCTTTGTCCTGCTCTAAAATTCCTTTGTTCTCACCGAGCATGGCATGGCCTGTAGGTAAAATCCACCCTATAAAAACCTCCCAATTCCGAGCCTTCCTCAGACTACTTTGGACTTCCATCCTGCCTTGCTGTCGGTTTGTCCAGTGAGCTCCCCTCAGCGAACCGCACTGAGTTTCTTCCCCTGCGACCTCCGTTTCTCTCCAGGACTACGAGACCAGGTATGGTATTACCCATTCCCTGAAACTCTCCATTTCTATTTCTCAGTTAGTTAGTGTATGCTGTGTCTTCCGTGTTGTTTGTCCACAATAAAAATATTATTTGTTGCTCTAAAACTTGTCTAATTGCTCTCTGACCTGACGCTGTAGACATAGAGTAAAAGATCCTAGCTAAATTTACCCTGCCTCTCACTAGCTTAGGAGAGTGCTCGAGTCTAATTTCCCCCATCTTGTGTTTTTATTTGGTAATTTGGACGCCCCTCCCGGGACCCCCAACATACGGGGTAACAGAGTGGTGGAGCCATGCGGGCAACCCCGGTACCCCCAGTTTGAGAAGGAGTCGCGAACCTCCACAAATTGGGCGGTGCTGACCTAGGGAATGGTCAGTTGAGCTGTTTTAGATCACTGTTAGGCAGGTTAGTGCATGTGTTTTGTGTCTGTGTGTGAGCTAGTTCTATCGGGTGGTAATCTGCACCCCTCTTCTTGTTTTGTCCTGGGAATCACCTCCCCATCTTGGGTCTATCGTGGGCTGGGATTTTACGTGTTTTAGGCCTAGCACGTGAGGAACAGTCTACACGTATTCAACATCTTAGCAGCAAGACACACAAAAGCACTTTACGGACGGAGCAAGCCCCCTTGTGCTCCTTTCCTCTGCCCCCCCTTGAGTTTTGGCTTTGTTTGTGTTGGAAGAGACACGGGTGTTAGTCTTGGCTTCTCAGAATTTGCAGGCGAGAGTCCCGATTTGGCTAGTCGACTAGGATTGGGTGGTGAGTCCTGACTTAGTCTTGGGGTTTAGTGGTTTAGCCCGTGATGTAGGAAGGTACACCTCACCCAGAAAACCAGTTAGGGACGGTCTGGTTTTGGTTCCTTGCCCCTCTTCCCCGCTGCTTGGTCAAGCTGCGTTGTAAGTTCCTTTGAGTTCATTACCCCCCCCCGCAGGCAGGCGAGTACTCCTGTAGGCATCCCCTGGGTCTAGGTGACCTCCCTATCGGCCAACCGTTTCCTCGTCCTCTCATCCCCTGTGCTGTCGAGGTGTAAAACTGGGCCTGGGTGTACCAAAGTGACTTTATTTGGGCAGGCTGGAGATTGGTTCCCGTCCCTCTTTCCTAGGAATAAGTTCCAGAGAGTTCATTGCCTGAGTTCCCCCAAGGGGTCTAGGTGATCCTACCCATCACTCCAGGTCCTGGTCCCACAGTTTTGTGTAGTGTTTGTTTTGTGTAGAAATGGCTAAGGAGAGCCCAGTTGCAGTAAAGGACCTCATGTGTGAGGAAGAGGTCCATGGGAAGTTAGAGAAATGGGTATTGAGTAAAGGAAAATGCCCCTGGAAGGACTTTGTCTTCCAGACGGCAGATCCCTTTACTTCCCTCTGAGAAGCTTATGCCCTGGCACGTAAGTCCAAGAACCCGTTTGGACCAGCGAAGGATGTGCTGGCCCCTTGGGGACTTTGCCTTGCAGTCAGAGATGCTAGCTGCGCCCTAGTTGAGACCCGGGGTAGGCTGGCAGCAGTAGAAAAGGAGAACACCCGGCTTCAGGCTCAAATTGAGGCGTTGCGGGTGTACAAGGTAACTTTTGCATCCATTGCGCAAGCCTCTGCCCAGAAATTGAGTGACCTCACATTAGTAGCCCAGACTTGGGAGGAGAAAGCCCACGCCTTAGAGGCTGAGCTGGATCATGCCCAAGCTGCGACTAAGTTCATGGTTGGGCAGGTTAAGGAACAGCACGAGGCTGTTAGTCACGTGGCTTGCCTTAAGCAAATTGCCACGCTAGAGAGCCAGCTCCAAACACGCAAGGCCCTGATATCGGCTGTGTGCCCGGAGCTGCTCCCCTCATTTGCACAGGATTTGTCCAGGAAGCTCCTGCCAGAGGAAGCTCTGGCCTCCCCTACCATTAATCCGGATTGGAGTGACCCTAAGGTCCCAGTCCACCCAGTTGAGACGCGGTCCATGACGCGCAGGACCGTCCCCATAGGAGAAGGCAGCTCCGAGAGAGCAGAGACACAGGAGACACAGGTCACTGAGACTAGGGTCCCCTGGCGTGCCACTGAGGCAAAAACTATTGCCGACCAATTGGGTCCCTTAACTCGCTCCACTGGCATCATGTGGTTGAGCATGGTGATACATTCTCATCCGACAGCCAATGGCCAGGACCTGACCCAGTTGGCCTGCCTTTGGATGTTCCCTGTCTGAGCTCCCTACCCTTGAATCAGCTGTGGCAGCTCACGGCCTGGTTAGGCTCGAGGCGCACGACTGGATGAGGGAGGTAGTGAAGATCCTTTGACCCGGTCAGAGTGCTAGCGTGCTCTACGTTATGGAGCAACAGGGTCTTAGTGAGAACCCTGAGGCTTACGTGGCACGGAAGCAGCTGCTGGCAATTCTGGCTGACCTCCCGCAGGTACAGCTTCGACACCGTGGAGTTCAAGACTCTCTTATATGGAGGCTTGAACCACAAAACGAAGATGGCCCTAGGTCTGGTGGATCTGGCCACGACACTGTGGGAGGAATTTGGGAACAACCTCCGCAGGGTCGCTGACCTGTTACGCGAGGCTGGCTCCCTCAGACCCCCCATCAAGGCCCAGAGAAGAGACGCTGGGAATTGGGAATCTATAGCCGAGGTAACTTACTCAAATTATGGTCCCCATTCCCAGCACAGGAAGTCCGCGCCGGATTCCGTTCTGAGAAGGAATTGGAACTTGCGCCCAGTGCACCGACAGAACAGGCAGTGGCAGGGAAGAGACACCCTCAGCCAGGCAGGCAAGGCAGGGAGTCCCCCACAGCAACTCACTGCCCCCAAACAACCCTCTGAGTCTTGTCCTTCCCGCGAGACGTCAGGTGGGTACAATCCCACAACCCAGGCGTACTCGTCGGAAAGAGCCAAAATTTGGGGCATGCTTCGCTTGGTCAGGCACAAGTATGATAAGCGGCCTACGGTAGAGCTTTTGGAGGCCCTAGAGAAACATGTTTTTGTGGACGATAAACAGCTGGTCCAGGCCGTGATGAATGGCCCACCCCCGGCTGGATACTATCTGACCTTAGACTTGCAGCAGGATTAGGGATGCCCTCAGTCCAGCAAGTTTCCCGCAGGGTTGGGACAAAGCTGTGTCCCAACCGGAAGCAGTAACTTCAGGTGAAGGCAGGCACCGAGACCGAGGGGGGAAAACCTCCTGCCACCCCTTTAGTGGATCCTGGTGCCGCACTACAGGTGCTGCACCCCAAACCGGTTAGTCATGGCGAACCTACGCCCGAGCATGTCCAGCTTTCTGGATACGGCGGGGGGGGTCACCGTGCACTAACCTGGAAGGGCATTCCGTGGCCCCTGGAGATGTTTTGTTGTAAGTTCTTGCCTTGGGGGAGCCGTGGTGAGATCGATGGCCTCTTGGGCATCGTTCTCCCGCAGAACCACGAGCCCATTGCCTGCAGCAAGAGCATGCTCCCATGGCCATTAGTTCAGGGACCCAAGGTAGTTCTGGATGTGCACTGCGGTGCCGCCATTAAGGTTCCCACTACAGTCCCGTCAGTCCTGGGACAGACTGTGTACCCATACACAGAGACGACTGTGGCTACTGCCTATCTCTCCGCGTGTGTGTTTTGTTGCCACTTTGCCTTTAAGGGCCCCAGCGGTACTTTGATTGTGACTTGGATAACGGTTAGCTGGGGCAAGATGGTTTATGGTCTCCTGACGATCACTGTCCTACCTAGCAAGGCTGTTGTACTGGAGGTCCCCGGGTGCAACCTGGTCCTCCACACTGATTTGAGTAGGAAGGTCCGAACCCAGGAACAAGTGTTACTCTTCCTGCAGGCAATGTAAATGTGGGCGCTCCTGCAGGCAATCTGGGAGACCCTCACTAAGGATTGGAAGGGTAAACCTCCAGACAGGGAAACCCTTTCAATAGCTCGGCTCGGCGCAGACTGGGTGCTGCTTCCCTTCATGGGTTGGCAGCCCCCGTGAAGAGATGGCAGTTTAGGCCTTCTCTCCCCCTTCCCCTTGTAGATAGTTCCCCTCGTAGTTTGAAATGTAGTCATAACGGAGACTCCATCTCTGTGTTCCCTACAGGGAGACAGAATGGGCCCATTATTATGGATGGTTGTGTTGTTTTCTTTGTCCGGATGCGTCTTTGGAAAGGGAGTTCCCCCAGTGTTCAGTTATATTCATACAGATAGGCAGTACAATGTGCAGGCGGTATTCCATTGGAACCCTACCCCGAGACAGAGGCCATGCTACGTAAATCTGACCTATACCCCTGGTACCAGAAGTGATATCCATTTCAGTTATTCACGTACCTGAGAGTGTATTTCAATGACTGGCTTGGCGCAGGCCTAACCATGGCCGTTGCCAACCACAACATGACCTTGTATGTGGACATGTCAACTGACGCCACCCCTACAACATAACGGTAATCCAGAGCAATATCCGACGGGAAGCACTGGTCACTGTCACCTTTGACATGGACGAGTGCCGCCCTAAGTGGGTATGGGAAGCCCTCATGTTTAAGTGCCAGAACATCACCCAGATCCCGACAGGTTGAGCATTCACATGCAGAAAGAAATGGTGTCCTGAGTCTCCTCTTCGATGTCTGACTCCTTCAGGTAAGCGACTGGCTATGTATGTTGGTAACTCTATGGTCCGCAAGGATATAGAAGTGGTAGCCTATTCTGATGTCCAACCCATGATTAAAATGATGGTGCTTAATTTTACCGTCGTCAACATTTCTAAGGTGCTCCCGACCTGCGCACCATATTTAAAACTAGCTTGGACTCAATGGGAACATTGGGAGAAGCGATGGTTGTCTTTCTCCCACCCACATCCTCGCCCTAAGTGAGATATTTTGGAAACTGTATTAGGAGGTATTGGAACTGGTGGCGCCATTCTCAATACCATTAATGAGGAAATTTTGGCCAATAAGCTAGGCGTAATTGGCACCAAGACTAAAGATATAGGTATATCTTCTGTCGCAGGTCTAACCAATTTGGCAAAGGGAATGGACTTGATTAGCCAACTGCTACCGCAATGGGTTGGTGCCGAGCACGACATAGTAGCCGACCTCGGCCGCGTCTTGCAGAACAGAACGCACGATCTGTCAGTTGTCATACAGTGCACGCAACTGCAGAGCAATGTGATCACCTTTACCGCTCAGGTGATCCAGGCCAGCCTCATGGGCTTAATACACCCTGAGATCCTGAGCCTGTTAAGAGAGTGATACCCGGAATCGCTGAAACACCCTGCTGCTTTGGCGAAAGTACGGCATGCCACCTGGCAGAGCCTAACTCTCACAGTGGAAGTTGCCCACGAAAAGATTCTGGATCCGGTAATTGTACATCCAGTATCCCACCTAGGACTCCCTCTCATAGCTGCCAACGCTACATTGATACCCCAACTGCTGTACCATTGTCCCAATGGTACCCACTTCCTTGATTTGTCCGGTTGTTTGTTCCACCAACATTGGGTGCAATGTTTCCATAGTATCAACAGTTTTAGTCATGAGAATCGCTCTGATTATGTTTTGGTACCTGTAAATTCCACTGCAATGGCCCAGATAGCCTGTGAATGTTTTTGCTTGAGAACCCCTTGTGAGAGTGTGACTTTAATACCTAGCGGTATCCCCGTTCAGATTGACCGTAACACTGGCAATCCATGCTTTTGTGGTCAACATGTCCAGAGCTGTGTTGGCAGAAACCTTTATATTAGGCAAGAGAAACGAGATTGTGTTTTGGAAACTGAGTACGCACCCAGCAAATCCGAACTAGTCAGATTCCATCTTAACAACAAGATCCCAGCTTGTTTATGGCTCTGGAATCTCAGCCAGTTAGCAGAAAAGGTAAAGGAGGTTTCACACTCCCTCCGACAGATTGTTGTAAATATTGATCACTTCTCCAGATGGTTGTAAAAACCTCTGTGGAACTTGAAGCAGCTACAAAACACTCCTGGTGGGACATCTTTAACTGGTCATCCTCCAGACAGACAATTGCTAGGTATGCCATGCATCCCCTGATCGTTCTAATTATTTTCCAAGTCGTACTCATCATATGTTTAATTATCCTGGCTCTGTGGGCCAAGAAACAGATCTTTCAGCTTAAAGCTGGCCGATTCCTAACTCCAAAGTGCATCATGTAATGTTTGTAAATAGTATAGTTTAAGTGTAACGTTTTGTGTTTTCTGTTCGGTTTGGCTGTTAAAAGCCTATCCCAGGGCAACCAATCTTCAGGTTTGCCCTTGGAATCCAGCTTGTATTTCTGAGGTAGTGGAGTTGCTTGTTCGTACTCTGCATCCACCCACCGATCCAGGCTGCACCAGGCCCTTGGGCGACATCATCAGGTCTGGAGCTTCAGCTTTGGGCCTGAGAGAGAGGGAAGGGTGTGAGCATGCAGGTCCATGTTACGAGTACCGGAATGCAAATGGCACCTACATAGCGGGGGGGCCCTTTGCAGACTGGGAAAATAGCATTGACTCTGCAAGGACTGACTGGATGCATGCGGAGCCCAAACCAGCAGCCTCACTGCCTTGACTACCGGCTGTCCCCTGGCCAATACATTCCTATACTCAGCAGCTATTTATATCCACACCAGCCAGCAACTCTTTTGGTCATGGTGAGGACAAATTCAGAACTCGAACTCAGCTCCCAGCAGGCTTCGTGCCATTGATTTGCATTGCATGTCTGTATTGGTTGTAACCCATGTCAGTATCTCTTTCATAGAGCTATAGGTCAACGGTTCCAGTAGCCAAGACCATCCCCGGACGAGTCCATACCCCCGGGTACTGTGGGGGTGTGTGTGCTGAAAATCCAGCATTTCCGTCGAAGGGCCACCCAAGACGACTCCTTGTTCCTGTTGCAGCAGTTGGGGACCCAGTTCCAGCCACTTCCCAATGGACTTTGCAAACCGTTTGCCATTTCTTCCATGGACTACTAAGTTTCCTGCCGCTTGGATTATTCCGCTTGTCGCCTTGCAAGCTCCATTCTGCAAAGAGCTAGCGTGCCTTGGCTAGCTTGACTCCAGACTTGTACACTTTGCCCGCATTCCAGCCAACCTGGACTTGTTCCAGTCACCGAACTTTTCCTGTACCCGGTGTGTGTGCGTGCCAGGACTCTTGCTTGCACCTCACCTCCCCCAGATCATGAACTTTTGCTCCAGTACCCATACAGAACTGTTTGCCATTTTGGATTATTCCCAATGCCCATTCTCCAGCGGACTGCTTCGTTTTGCCCGCTTTCCAACGGATTTACAGTATTTCATTGCTATTTCCATTATTGCGTTGCTGTTTTGCTTTCTCCATTGGCGGGAGGACTCTTTCATTGACCACCGTTCATTGCTATTGCTGTTATTGATTGCCATTTGCCATTCAGCCATTGTTAATTCTGTGTTTGTCTTTATGTTTGTAGTTAGGTTTAGGATGTTGTTAGATAGGGACTGTTCTTACTAGTTAGTAGCGATGCAAATCCCATTTATCCCTAGAGTGATACGACCTTGGAACAGTAGACCTCTATTAGGCTCTAAATTTGATTTTAAGTGTTTAATTGGAAAAATGCTCGATATTGTCCCAATATCTCCCATTTGGGGGGGGGATTGTTACTATGGTTATGATATGTCTGGTGAGAGAACTAGATATCTCTTGATATCAAACTTATTTGGCCTTTATTTGACCTTTCTTTGCCACCCTACTCCACGTGTTTGCAAGGGCCACCAGACAAGCACATAATAGTTAGTTAACAACCTTAATGGTTGTACATGCCAAACCTCATTTAGGCAGGCAGTTTAATGCCTCTTTGATGCTTAAGGGACCACTCCTTCTTGCAAACCAGCCTTGCTCAGCGCGACTTTACACAGACAACCGACCGAGTGCCGAGCCATTCCTTTATGTTGGGCCGTTTGCATACTGGCCATACTATTGTCATCCAGTGCTAAGTTCATCATGTAAAACCTTTTTCCAACGTCTTTGTCCCGCTCTCAAAATTCCTTTGTTCTCACTGAGCATGGCATGACTTGTAGGTAAAATCCACCCTATAAAAACTTCCCAATTCCAAGCCTTCCTCGGACTACTTTGGACTTTCATCCCGCCTTGCAAAAGGAAGAACAAGGAAATGGCAGGGCCTCTATGTGGAGAAGATGGTGAATTTGCTAGTAGGGAACAGAAAAAAGTTATTAAAAGAACTGGCAGAAGTAATTTCAAAACCCCTGATGATAATCTTTGAGAATTCCTGG
Source organism: Ctenosaura bakeri (assembly GCA_948474755.1). Classification (NCBI taxonomy): domain Eukaryota; kingdom Metazoa; phylum Chordata; class Lepidosauria; order Squamata; family Iguanidae; genus Ctenosaura; species Ctenosaura bakeri. The sequence goes on along the minus strand of CAOLHI010002383.1, from coordinate 36,012 downwards.
AGTATGGGAGAAGTCCCAGCAGACTGGAGGGAAAATATTGTTCCCATCTTCAAAAAGGGAAAAAAGGAGACTCAAACAATTACTTCCTAATCAGCCTGACATCAGTACTGGGAAAGATTCTAGAGCAGATCATTAAACAGACAGTCTATTAGAACTTACAAAGGAATGCTGTGCTCACTAAAAGTCAGCATAGGATTCTCAAAAACAAGCCATGCTAGACTAATCAGGTCTCTTTTTTTGCTAGAGCTATTAGCTTGGTAGATAAACAGAATGCTGTGGTTATGGCATATTTTGACTTCAGGAAGGGCTTTGACAAGGTTCTCTTGCTAACAAGCTAGTAAAATGTGGCCTACGCAATGCTATTGTTAGGTGGATTTGTAACTGGTTGACCATCTGAACCCAAAGTGTGCTCACCAATAGCTCCTGTTCATCTTGGAGAGAAGTGACAAGTGGGGTGCCATAGGGTTCTGCCCTGAGTCCAGTGCTATTCAAAATCTTTGGCAATGATTTGGATGAAGGAATGGAGGATATTCCTATCAAATTTGAAGATGACATCAAATTAGGTGGGAAAGCCAATACCCCAGAGGGCCAGATCAGAATTCAAAATGACTTTAACAGATTAGATTGCTGGGCCAAAACTAACAAAATGAATTTCAACAGGGAAAAATGTAGGTTACTGCGCTTAAGAAGAAAGAATGAAATGCACAGATATAGGATGGGTGACAGCTGGCTTGAAAACAGTCCTTCCTTATCGTATGTGTATGTGTGTGTGTATATATTTAACATAATTTAATTTGTGTACTTCCATGCCTTGCAATAGTTATTATTATTAATCTCTATTTCAACTTGGTTTCAATGTTATTGTAAGTAATAGGTACAAGTAAATGCTCATGATTTATTGTTTTCTTTTTTACAATAAAAATATTTTTAAGAAAACAAAACAGTATGTGTGAAAGGCATCTAGGAATCTTAGTAGACCATAAGCTGAACATGAATCAACAATATGATGTGGTAGCTAAAAAAGCTAATGTGATTCTGGGCTGCATTAATAAGAGTATAATGTATAGGTCAAGGGAAGTAATAGTACCACTCTATTCTGCTTTGGTCAGACCCCACCTGGAATACTGTGTCCAGTTCTGAGCACCACAGTTCTGGAAGGATATTGACAAACTGGAATGTGTCCAGAGGAGGGCCACCAAAATGGTAGAAGGCCTGGGAACCACCCCCTGTGAGGAGCCACTTAGGGAGCTGGGTATGTTTAGCCTGGATAACAGAAGGTTGAAAGGTGACATGATAGCTGTGTTTTAAAAGATTCATATTGGAGGAGGGAGCAAGCCTGTTTTCTGCTGCTCCAAAGACTAGGACACAGAGCAATGGCTTCAAACTTCAGAAGAAGAGATTCCATCTAAAAATTAGGAAGAACTTCCCAACAGTAAGAGCAGTTTGACAGTGGAATATGCTTTCTTGGAGTATGATGGAGTCTTTTCCAGCAATATGATTCTATGAACTGAGACTTGCTGAACTTGCCTTAGAGATCTCATGCTGTTCCACCATCGGCTGGAAATAATTCATAGTGTACCACATCCTCATGGACTGAAATCAATAGTAGGCTGAGAGCTAACAATTCCTATTGGTTGCAAGAGCAGAGACCAAAAGGACTCCTGGAAATCCACCCTGCTGATTGGAGTCCATATTGTGAGATATCCCTTCTGTTGCTTTTCCCAGAAAGCTACAGAATTGCAGTGCTCTCAAGCCCCATACCTTGCCATCTCCTGCTTGGATATTTTATTGCAAAGGACTTTTAGAACTGTTCTCAAATTACACTTCTTTGGAAAGAGGTATGGTGGTTCTATGCATCAGCTGCATTCCTAGGCTGTGAGTAAGGGCCAAAACTTCCTTTTGCATATTTGGACAGAGGGATAGGATAGGAAATATCTCTCTTTCTCTCTTATCTCTCAGATATCTCTCTATTTCTTACCTTTTCTTGTCTGTTCACTTGAGTAAATACTGTTGCTATTTAGACATTCACACTGGAGTCCTCAGTTTCCTGGGCAAGGTGAGCTCAAACAAGAACCTCACAGAAACAAAGAATGACCTCTGTTGAACCCAGCTTCAGGTGCAGATTCAAAAGCTATGTAATCAATAAGAAAGGATGATGCAATTTGCAGTTCCATAATATCTGAAGGGCCACAGTCTCCTTCCCTGCTATATGTACTGGTAATGATAGCCCACAATTATCCTCTCTTTAGTAAGGTCTCTTTAGACAAGAGATGGGGTATCTTTTGCCTTCCAAACATTTTGGACTATATTACAAAAATCCCTTGCCATTGGCCATGCTAGATGGGCCTAATGGGAGTTTCAGACCAAAACATCTGAAGGAGAGTCACACCATCTGCTTTAACCACTAAATGCCATGCAGGAACTTAAACTGAAATCATGATCCCTGTTTAAGCAGGGGAAGAGAACAGGTATTGCTGGATCTTGAGTCCCACAAGCCCCACCAATGGCCAGGGGGTGTTGAGAGTTCAACAACATATGGGCACCAGAAGACTGCCAGGAATAAAGACAATAATCCTAGGAGGTCTGACTCATGCAAACAGTTGTGAAATTTGGAACTCCAACATGGGCTCAGAGTCATGAGAATCTGTGAATGACTCAAGGCTCATGTCTTACCAAAATGTGGAACATTTCCCCAAATATGCAATCATTGGAATTAAAAAGCTGCAACAAAAAGCAATAATTGAAATAAAAAAAACCTCTCACATCTGAAAAGAAAACAGTCTTCAAAGCAAGTGATGGCATATAGAATCTGAAGTGTTCAAGACCCCTGGCTCACTGGCGATGGACATCCTCCTGGGGAAATGCAGAGATGAAAAGCAAGAGTACTACAGCCACTAGCATTCTGATGTTTGTTTTGATGACAAAGCAATGATAGAGCCATACTAGTTGTGGGATTCTGGAGCTGTGGTCCAAAACAGACCTGTGTCCAAGCTTTGTAACCCTGAAGCCAGTTGGTGTTCAAGTTCCCTTCTGTTTCCAATCAAGGCAAAAGCCTGTTTTGCTTGAGTGTCATGAATAATTTTCATGCCTCCTTCCCTTTTGATGATGAAGAGGAGGCAAGCTGCAGGTGATGTGGTAAAAGGAATATCTCAGTGATGTGAAAGGGAAGGTGCATGGGGCAGCGAGGGAAAGGCAGAGGCAGAGACTCTCCCAGACCTTTGGTGAGCGTGCTTTCTTCTGGCTTGGCAGTGCCTCCAGAGGTGAGCTGCAAATGGTGGGAAAATTAGACCATTGCATCCAAACCAGACCAGAGCTCTTGCCATCTCATTTCCTGGCCTTTCTTGTCTCAGTAGCTTACTTCCTTTTGTCCAGATGTTCTTTTCAGGCTGTGCCTGGGTCCTGTGAGAACCTAACCCCCATTATTGCTGTTGCCTTACTTGCATGTGGTTTCCATTAGTCAGCCAGATGTCATTCTTTCCTCCAGGCACCACACTGAACCCTGCCTTGATGATTATTTCTTTGCCTCTATCTGTGGCACAGCATAAAGGAAAAAGCAGAGACAATTGATGTGACTTTGTGGGGAAGGAGAAGGTTGCTTTCTTAATACATAATTTGGAACTGCAATTACACTCAGGTAGTGCTTAATGGACAAATCTGCCAGTTTTACTTTCTCTTACATTCAATTCTTTCCCCTTCTCCCCATCTTCAGTTTCTTTCTATCAAATTTATAAAAGCAACTGTGCATTTTGAAACATTATGACTTAAAAAAAATTCTTATATACCTGTAGCTTTTAGTTGCAGGGGCCAGAACATAGAATAAATTTAGGAGGCTGCCCAAATTTTATAGGCTTGACAAACTCTGATCCAATTTACATACTCTCATGTACACTTGGTCATGCAAATCAGATGAAATTTTATGAAAGGTATGAATCATTTGAACATTTTTCCAGTCACCCAGCTCACCACATGGAGGATCCGTTCTAGATGTAATGTTTGGGCATTGAGAGTGGAGATGGAAATGTAAAGAGAATGAAAAGAGCTTTCCTATATTGAAGCTTCTGAGGTCACACATACAGTTTTCACATTATTGGGCAACATCCCTTTGGTTTGCCTGCCTCTTTCCTATAACAGGAGGATGACATCTTGTGGTCATTCCATAGCAACACAGCCAGTATGTCATTAACACTTCTATTTCAGAACATCTCAACTTAAGTCACTGTGTTTAAAGAAGTTTCGGGATTCCAGTTGCTAGAATACTCCGGTCATGCTGGAGGATTCATGACAACTTGTTCATTCTGGGATTTCTAGCCCAAAGAATGTTCTGAGCTCTGACACAGCAATGGAGAAAGTGTAGCCTTCTAGAAGTTGTTAGATTAGAACTTCTACCATCATTCATCATTCGTTAAGAGTGGGAGAGAAAGAGTAAGCTAACTAAAGGCCTTATAACTCTACACTGTTATAGAACTATTATTCCACTTTAACTGCCATGGCAATATTGCATGGAATCATGAGATTTGCAGATTAGGGAGAGGCATTTAGAATTTTCAGTCAGAGAGCTTCAGTGCCTCAGCAAACTACAAACCCCAGAATTCCACAGGGTGCAGCCAGAGGGTAGTGTGATAGGGACCTAAGGCAAGTCATAGACCCCCCTGGAAGGTCTTTGGGAGTTGCAGCAACCAATTAATTGTAGTAAGCTGGTGGTGTCCTAGCTGAACTGGAGATTGCACAACCCGCTTTCCTTTTGCCTGCACCCGAGCCCACAAAAGCTGGTTGCTGGAGTTAAAAAAACAGAGACAACTGCTGTAACTTTAATGACTGTGTAGAAGAGGGAATTTCAGCAGCTATGGGTTGTTACCTATTTTTGTGACAAGCGAAACCTACTGAAATTCACTCTTCCTCGAAATCATTATAGGTACAGGAGTCCCCTCTAGTTTTCAGTCTGACATCCAAGTCATCCCACTATAATGGTTTGAGCTGCTTAATAAGATCTAATGTGCCTGTGCTCTTGCTACATAGGTTGCTTCCTATTCCAAAGTAAGCGCCACTGAAATCAATGGGAGTTTATTCCTCAGTAAATGTTTTATGATTGCAGCCTAAAATGCCTGGGTAAATAAAACCTCTATGGTTGTCTATGCATATGAGTTTGGATGGCCTTCACCATTATATGCCCAATGCTCCAATTTTTCCCTATTTATTGCCAACATGATTTGCAATTTGATATGAGTTCATTACTGTAGGTTTGCTAGTGGAAGTGGAAAAGGTTGTATCCTTTTGTCCTAAATCTTTTTAAATTTTAAAGATGCTGTCTAGATTTTTATATCTAATCTGCTATTGATATTAACTCCCCTGTCCTATTGTTATCTCAAAAAGCAGTGGACCTTGAAGTCCTTGAGAAGTGCAAGTGTCTCCTTAGAACAGTGGGGAATTATAGCTCAAATCATGGGACCTTTTCACTTGTATATACCAGTATCAACTGTAGGAGACCAGTTGAGGAAATTAACAAATGCACACAAGCAATCAAGCAGTCTCACAAATGACACAAGGCTAGCAAAGATAAAAGAGAGAAAGGTGGGATAGCAAGAGATTTTGAGATGAAGTGGGTGATAATCAAAGCGAGATGGCCCAAACAAGAGTTTAAGGGTAGGACAAGGCATGAGAATCAGGAAATAACAGACAGAGTGACACACCTATGTGCATTGAAGGAACTATGAATTGCTAGGCTTGGAATGGGGTTTAAGTACACTATTTCCTGACCTGGAGGGGAATGTGTTAATTGCTCTTTGGCAGAGTAAAGAAAAGGGGTCCAGAACAGACTAGTGGTCTTAACTTCAGGTGACAAAGCACTGATAGGAGTTGGATAGCCTCTTAATGTCTGGCTAGGTGAGGAAACAAAGGAGAGTTTTTCTGGGAAGAGGTTACAGGTTGATGACCATCAGTTGCTCCACTGAGGCAGTTTCATTTACTACTGTGCTTGAAGGTTGGGTTGTTGAGGGGATTATCACAAGCGCATCAGTGCTGGGCCTAATCCTTTTGAATTTATGACCTGGCCAAGCTGAGGTCATCTGCCTTAGCATGTGGTTTCCAAGGAGATTTCTTGTCCACAGGCCTTCCAGTCATATAAGTGCGTGATTTTTATATTAGAAATGATACCACCAATTGAATTATATTTCTTTCCACTTAGACTGTACCATGGACTGGGAGTATATGGCATGGTAACATTTATTCTGTTCTTGAAACTGATTTCAGCTTAAGTCTTCATCTGGCCTCCTGTAAGCAAGAGTTCTCCAGATAGTTTATCTGTAACCTGCAACTCCCACCAGTTTCTGCAACTGTGAGAGGATGATGAAAGATCATTCAAAACACCAGGAGGCTTAAGTCAGCTTGTGTCAGGCTGTCCTAAGTGAACACTATCACTCTTTGATCATGCACTTCACTTTCCATCATTCTCCTAAACTGCAGGTGATAGTTTGGAAATGTTACTTTTCGAATTACAACAACCCAGTCCAGCATAGGTAATGAATATACTGACTGGAAGATTCTGGGAGCTGTGGTCTTTTTTTAAAAAAACACACACATCGAAACTCTGTTGCAGATGCAGCTGATCCTATGCCCTTTTGATGATCATTTTCTGCCTTACAGAATTGTTTGTCTTTATCACTCTGCCTATGAAAGAATCCTCTATGATGCTCAGCAGTTTACACAGCACAGAAATTATATAACAAGAGGTCATGTTGGCACAGAGTTGTAATGTGTGCCATTGTGCTGTAGAACAATTCATCCTATTACTTTTTTCTCTCAATTCTGAAAAGCACAAAATTAAGAAGAAAAAAAGAAGGTGACCTTGAGCAATATGCTGAGAGATTGTGGTATTTGTTGCTGCCATTTTTTTAAAAAAATCCAAATGTTGTTTCTGTTGTCTCAGACCATTTTCTGGAATTTCCTGGCACCCACTGCAACATTTTATTTCTATCCTCTAGTGGGTTTCTTTTTAATTCTGAGACATATCAGAAGTTTCTTTCTCTATTTTTATTTATTATTATCTTTTAGTGCAACAGTGAGATGGCATTTTTCTGCTTTTGCTCTATTAATCTAAATAAAATTAAAAGGAAAAAAAAAAGAGAATGACATTTGCTCTTCAGACATGGAGCATACAATTCCCCTGCTCCAACAGCTTCACTGGTTGCTAGTTTATTTCCAGGTTGGTCATGACTGCTAAAGTCCTATGCAGCTTAGGTCCAGGCTATTTGACAAATCATATCTCCTCATATAAGCCTGCCTAGACCTGGAGATCCTCAGGAGATGCCCTTCTTTCAGTCCTATCACCTTCACTGGTCCAATTGGTGTGTAAATTTCTCAGTAGCTGCTCCTAGGCTCTAGAATTCCCTCAATAGGGAGCTAAGAATGGCTCCCTTCTGTCTGTCCTTCCACCATCATTTTAAAGTTGACATCTGTATGTTTTTAACCATATTGCAATTATTTTAATCTGTAAACTGCTTTGAGGCCCAGTCTAGGAGAAAGCACTGATAACAAGGACAATTATATATAAGGATGGGTGGACAGACAGACAACAATAAGATTATAACAATAAGAAGATAACAGCCACCACCAGCACAGGAACACTTCAGCAGCAAACAGTGCTCCAGTTTAAAAGACAAACAAACTTTGAAATAGCCAAAAAATCATTACCAATAGCCCCACAAAAGAATTGAATGAGTAGATGAGGTAACAACCACTGGCAAAATCCAAGTTGCTATATTGCAAAATATTATGCTTTTTTAGCCCTATATGGAAGATCCTTTTTAGGTTTTTAAAAGACCTTCTCCTGGTGGAAGTGGAAGCAGCTGGAACTGGTTTGTTGATATAAATTTTAGAACTCTCAATTGAACACATGCTTATGGTGAATGTCATTCTGGGGTACCTGGGCTTCAGAACTGGTTGTCATGCCTTGTTTCCAGAACATGGATTCTGACTCAGAGTCTTAGGCCTTTTCCACATGCGGGCGGAGAAACGGGGTAAGCCACGCTAAAATGAAGCTTACCTCAGTCCGTCGCCACATGGAGCAGCACGTTTCACTGCTCCACACTCGTCGGCATTCCGCGGCGTCCGGCAGCACCCAAAATGGTGGCTGATGACTGGCAGTGGCTCTCCACCAACCGGAGAACCTTGCCAGACGGAAATCCCGCCCCCGGAAGATCTGCAGGCACGCCCTTGCGCGCGCCTGCAAATCCACACCGGGCGCTGCAACGCAGCTGCATGGGGCTGCACGCCCCGTGCCTTTTAAAAACCACATAAAAAGTGGTTTTTAAAAAGCACGCGGCGTCACCACTTCCGGGTGCCCTAGCGCGGATTGGGGTGTGCAATTACTCTAAAGTAATCCACCCCAATCCACTTTACCATGTAGACGACCTCCCACAGAGGTTGCGTTACCACGTGTTATTTCCCCGTGTGGAAAGGGCCTTAAAGGAGACCTGCAAGAGGCTGAAACAGGGGCCATGCCAGGATCTGCTATAGAGGAAGAGGTTACAGTGCCACAAACAGAATGGGGGTAGGTGCCAGATCTAGCAAAGAGACCTGTCCCCTCAGGAACAGAAGACAACGTACCAGTACCTACCTTTGGTGACCACAGACAACAAAAAGAGCACTTACACCAATCCCAGAGAATATATAATTGGCAACAATTAATTGGGCAACAGCTGTGCTAGGTGACTGACCTATATAGCTGTCGCCCTTCACCTGCAGGAGTTATCAGATCTCTCTGTTTGTGGGATGGCTTGTGAACTCTGTACCTGACTCTGGAGTACCCTGACTGCCTTTGGACTTGTTGTCTTTGAATTCTATTGGATTTTATTTTGACCTTGTGCTCACTGAACAAAAGTAAGTAAGGGACTGGGAGCTATTCAGTTTGTTTTGTTTGAATTATCAGCTGTGCTTCTGGGACTAAGGTAGGACACTGATTACCATGTTGACAATAGGTTTTTAAACTTTAAATTTTAAACTTGAATTTATTTTGCTACATGAGAAGTATAAAATTTGAATTTAAAAATGTAATATGTTTGTTGTAGTTAAACAACTTATAGATTATTACTTATAGATTATTACTACTCTTTGAAGATTATTACTACTCTTTGAAGATTGTTACTACTCTTTGCTGATTTGAAGGATTTTTTTCTATGAGTAAAAATTAGTTTAATTATTTCAAACTAAAATTGAATATAGAAATGATAAGTGATTGTTAAAGTTAGGTTGCCCAGATCCCTGCCTAAAGCGTTAAGTGTCTTGTTCCTTTGCTGGTTCTCGTAGTCATGGTAACTGATAAGGAGTTTCTGCTAACTTTCACACACAGCTACTGTGGGAAACAAAATGAATTGTTTGGAAAACAGCTGGGGCTGCCTGGATCTTTCCCACAGTGGCTAGCAGTTATTTAGTCTAAGTCTCTGTTCTGTCTTCATTCGCTTCTTGTTGTTCACTGCTTTAACAGTCTGTTTGTCTGTCCCGCTGTGGAGACACAGACATAATGGATTTTGCTTAGCTCTGCTTTTCCCATGTATTCAAGCCTGCAATAAACAAGTAGTTTAGTATATTTTTTGGCATCACTCTGGTCTCTTTGAACTTGTGCTGTGCTTCGTCTGTTTTTGATGCACTGACGTTCTGTGGGTCATGCTGGTGTACAGCATGCCCCTGGGATTGCCCAACAGTGATAACATCTGATTATAACTGATTTTATTAGTTTCAAGAATGATTTCTGGTATTTTAAACCAATATAGAACTATTTGATAAGTGACTATAATTCCTTTTATGATTGGTTATTATTAATTAATTAATATTGTAGGTACCGGTATATATTTATAGCAACAAGTATAAATTTTTAGTATAGATTTAAGACTAATTTTAGGTGTAATTATTTGATTACAATGATTATAATGTTTCAAACAAAGGTGGGAACCAATTTTTAGTTATTTGTAGTTTTTTCCCCATTTGTTATAGTTCTGTTGGATGTTTATAGTTGTATTATATATTTCTTATTTTTTTATTTTGCCTTGTATTATGTTTTATTACATATTTGTAGTTTTCTGTTTCTGTAGTGTTGTTGGTTTTCTTTGCTTTTTTCTCTGTTAAATAAAAATGTTATTAAAAAACCTGATCGTTACATCACTGATCCCAAGAAACTCAGAGAGAGACTGCCTAGGTTTATGTGTGTGGTGTTCTAGGCTTGGTGTCTCAATCAGAGCATGTTGCCTTGCTTTATTATCTGCTGCCCTTTGGATACTGGTTTGCAAACTCCAGAGCCTCAGCACAGTCCTGTGTCAGACCATGTTGCTGTGCACCTGACTCTCCTTGGCTGAGATGGGTGTGATGAGAGTTGCCAGGGCAAAGATTTTTCCTTTGCTTTCATAAAGTGATGCAGAGGATCAACTGAAGGTGAAGAATAAAATGACATTTCTTCAGTCCCATGTACTTTGATTCCTGCATTTAAATATCTTCATTTAATAAAGAAGCCTGTGTTTTTGAAAATTTGCACAGAGATTTTTGTGCCTTTTTGGGTGGCCTTTGTCTCCTTCACAGTACACAATTATAGTGGTTTGATACCATCATAACTACCATTTCCCCTTCCTTTGGAATCCTAGGATTTGTGGTTTTGTGAAATATTTAGAATTCTCTGCCAGAGAGCTCTAGTATCTCACCAAACTATAAATCCCAGGATTCTATAAGATGTAACTATAGCAGTTGGGGTGTTACAATGCTGTAATTGTGCAGTGTAAATTTGTGTTGAAATGCTATAATTGTGCAGTGTAAAAGGGGTGGCGTTATTGTAATATACTGGTAGTTTTGGGAATTTGTCTGATAGTCAATGCAGATCCTGTTTGTAAATAGTTTTGAAATAGATCATTTTTCATGTTTGTTGACTGCTAAAGCACCAGAAGAAGGCAACTGGTTGAACAAAGCTGTCAAGAGAAGCTGAATGGCCTTACCAAGGCTAGTTGCTGGTGCTTCACCTGCCATGCAGACATAGATGGAGACTGTCATCACAGTTAGCTAATCTTAGACTCTGTTTTTTGTGGTTTTTATCTGCTACCCAACATTTGATGGTATTTGCTTCACTTAGTTTAATTTCCTGAGTGAGAAGTGAAATGAGAAATGAATTTCCTGTGTGGGGCTAATCTTCTGCCTTAAAGTCTTTCCTTGATGGCATCGTAACTACTACCCAATAGGCTAGAAGTGGGGAGCTTGTCACCCTTCAAATGTGATTGGACCACAACTCTCCTCACCTCTGTCAGGTTGGCTTTGCTTTTGCTGAAATAACATCATAAAGCCATCCTAACAACATGTAGTGTTTTAAGGCTCGTTTTCATATAGCACCTTATAACTCATCATGCACTATCATAGGAGGTTATTTGCTGTTTGCTGCCATGTAATGCTTTGCTGCTTGATGCCATGTCAAAGGGTCTGGAAGGGCATGATGGAAACTCAGTTAGAAAATCAGTGTTTGGGGAATGAAGGTATGTTTATATAATAAACCTTGATAAGGAGGAGAACAGAGGTGAGCACAAGGTCAGAAAGCTGGCAGGTGGGAAACCAACCTGGGAAAAGGAGTTCTAAGTAGTTGGCTGGCATTAGTTATGTGAATAAACTGGCTTCACCCATGCCAGTTTGTAATGCTGCTACTTAGAAGACATTGTAATTTCCAACAGACTTTCCGTCTTGGCAAAATATCTCCAATCCCAGAAAATAGGCTTAGAGTTTGCAAAGCTTTATTCAAGAAACAATGAGGCATCAGTTACACATTCTGGCCATTGCTAAGACTGAAAGCTCCGTAGGAATTACAGCTCTGTTGGAATTGCAAATACTATTCCATTACTCCATAGGTTGAATTGAGCCGGGATGAAAAAATGTAGCCGATCTCATTAAGCCTGTGATGACCTATGACAAAACATCCCCCAACCCCATTAAACATGTATATGCAAACAGCTACGTGCAACAAGACAACATGGCAGCAAGCAAGCTATTTCATTTGTTTTATTTTGTATTTCTACTATTTACAATCAAGCACCAATCACAATTCATAAATTCATAATTTAAAGTCACCAAAAAAGTCATATAGTGAGTTTTTTAAATTGCTTTTGTCTAATAAGCAATAAATACAAATAAATAGCCAACATGATGTGGTTTGTTACCCCTGAGGTCCACCACAGTGCCAGCAGATTTGGGGAATTATTAGCTCAAAAACGGCCTGTGAGAGGAGGGTAACAGCAGGATCTTTTCACCTGTGTATACCAGTACTAACTGTAGAGAGGATTCTAGTTAAGAGTATTTTATTGAAAATTAATAGACACACACATACAGGAAATCAAGCAGTCTCATGAACCATACAAGGCTACTGAAGTTTTGGGGTGGAAGAGGTGATATTTACCAGTCCCAAAGCAGAAAATCGAAGTGGAGTGGCTCAAATAGGAGCTTGAGGGCAACACGAAGGAACAGGAGTCTGGGGTGCAGTATGCCACCCAACATGCTAATGTGTTAGCATGTCACATGTTACAAATTACTTAGGCTGGAGCTCTATTTCCTAGCTTGAAGGGGTGCATGTTAATGGCTTTCTTACAGAGCAAACAGAGGGGTCTGGAACTAGCTGATTGTCTTAACTGTAAGCAACAAAACATTGATGGGAGTCCTGACAGTCTCTTAATGTCTTGGCTAGATAAAGTGAATAGGGAAGGTCTCTGGAGTAGATGCACACAGCAGGGGTGCTTATCTGCTGTACTTGGGCAGTTTTGTTTATATTGGGTTGGGTTGTTGAAACTCATTAATGTCAAGGGTTTCTGTCTAATCCTCTTGCCTAATCATCCTGACCTAGCACATGCTTACAGTCAGTGTCTTGCTACCATATGTTTCCCAGCTGTAAGTGTCCAATTTTGTATGAAAATGATATTTCTTGCCAATTTTTCTGTCTAGTGGGCGGGAGGGGGGTAAGGTGTGGTAGCAGTTCTGAGCATTGGATTGTGATTCCAGAGACCAGGGTTCAAATCTCTTTCAGCAATGGAAACCCACTGGTTGACTTCAAGCAAGTTACATTCTTCCGGCCTCAGAGGAAGACAAATCTTGCCAAGAAAACCCCATGACAAGGTTGCTGTAAGTTGGAAATGAAAGCACACAACAACAACAACAACAACAACAACAACAACAACAACAGATGAAAAGTGGTCAGTCTTAGTGACTGAAGTCTAATACTGTTAGCAAATACATCAATGCCTCATGGGATGGTTCCCACCTTACTTTAGGAATTTGGCTGAAATAGCATTCCCTTATATTTGATTAAACTGGGCAGTTTAAGAGAATATGTTGCAGAACTGCAAGATGAGGTAGTATAAAATTATTATTATTTCAACTTAGGGCAGCAAAATAGTTTGAACCAGCCCTGGACAACAGCATAGGCCCTAGCATTAGGCAAAGTAAAGCAGGCTGTAGATTTTGGGTATCACAAAAGGGCCACAAATTTAAATTAATTATTGTGTTTGTGTTGCCAGGGATGAGGAAAGAGATGCACAAGGTTTCTCTGCCCTCACCCCGTGCCAAAATAACTTGCGTGTGAACATGGGAATGAGGGCTTATGCCACATTGTTTCAGACAAGAATGTGCTTTAGGGTGGCTGTGCTGGGGCTCATATGGAATTATAGCACTATTATTTTACTTTAATTTCCATGTTTCCATTCTGTTGAATCCTGGAATTTGTAGTTTGGTGAAGCTCTCTAGCTGAGAATTACAAATGCTCCTCCTTAAATGCCAATCCCAAGATTCCATAGAATGTAACCATGGCAGTTAAACTGGAGTAGCAACAGTAAAATTCTGTAGTGTGGATGGACTCCTACTGGTGATTGCTCAAAACTGGGGATGCAAAGTAGGAAAGGTGATACCTTTGGTGGGATCAGTTTTTGTTACTGCACTTGTATCTTTATCATTGTGTGTGCAGAAACAATTGTAGTATTAGTTGAATCCACTGGTATTGGGAGACAAAGGAACAGATAGTGATGTTTTTTATGGCTTGGCATTGAATACAGGCATGCACAATGTACCAGAATGCAACCGCACATTTCTGGAAGGACTGAAACATGAGCCGATCGTGTTTCCACTCTTGGCTTTGCCAGAGAGAAGTCTCTTATTTCCCTTGATTAAAATTGCAAAATGTTTGTAACTTTCCTCCTCCTGCAGTTTGCATAAGACACAAAACCCATAGAGTATATAGGGTTGGGCAAAAGACAAGATGCTGCATGACTAAACATAGCTTTGGCTACACTGACAGCATTGCGCAAGGCTTTTCCTGAAGGGGTTTCTAGCAAATTGATACCAGACGGGCCAAAGGGTAACAGTGTGCAAAGTGATGCACTGAACACATGACAGGAAAAAGCCAAAGTGACAGCAAATCAGAAATGAAGTGAGTCATTCTTTCTTTGACCACAGCCGATTCTTTCTGCATTTTTCTTTGCCCCTTCAGCCACAAAAAAGTGAAGCAATGAAAAGTTTGACTAGAGACGCAAAGGAGGGCCCCACCCAGGAAATCTAATTTTTCATTTTTACTTGTGAAGAGTTTCACTTGAAACAGACTGCTGGTGGGTGTTTTCTGCCTTGGTGAGTGTAAATACAACACTTTTTTCTATAGTGGGATGCAGATGTTACAAACTGGACAAGGGGTGTGGTGAAACCCTGGCTTTGTGTGCGATTAAGGAAAAGAACAACAGGCAAAGAGCTTGGCAAAAACCTGAGTACATGTAAGAGTCCTTTGCACTTCTTTTTGCTTGGTTTATCTCCTTGAGCTGTTCAGCTGAATACTGGGAACATGTCTATCTCCAGTTGTGGGGAAATCCAGGAAATAACTGTCATTCTGAGTCAAATGCTTGATCCAGCTAACCCAGTATTGCTGACACTATCTGGCAGCAGCTCTTCAGGGCTTCAGGCAGGATTATTTCCCTGCTTCACCTGGAAAAAGTAGGAATTTAACCCAAAATCTCTTGCCTGGTAAGAGATTATAGTGAAATGTGTGTAAGGGTTGGAACAGCTGGTGACTATTTCAGCAAATCAATTAGTCCACTCCTGATTATACTCCAGACCTTTAAAGAGCTATTAAAGGTACTGACTGATGTAGGTTAGGGAGTATGTTTCAGTACCTTGGATAGTTCATTTAAAGTTCTGACTAAAACCTGGATTAAATTCACTACCCCACTGACATGGAAGCCACCAGCCAGTACTGGGTAAAGGGACAATGTAATTCACAAGATCTTTCTCCAGTTCTGTCCATCTGTAGTAAGATTATGTACTGCTCTTCTTGAAAAGTAGGTGATGCGGCCCATCACAAAAAGCAAGAGGCTATCCCCTGCTCCACTTCTATATCTGCATAATCTCCTCATGTGTTTCCACCTACTTGGTTCTTAGAATTAAGCTTTTGGGAGTTCTGCAGCCAAAACAAAATGGACTTGCTGCAATAGAATGTTGCAGCAAATCCTCTGCACTTATCAATAATCCTGTTTCTGAGACAAGCTGGAAGCCTTGAAGTCTGAAGTCTGTTAAAATCTTGCAAGAGTAAGGAAGCTTCTGGAATAGAGGAGAGGTGAAAAGGGACACCTGTCCCCGCCCCCCATCAGAGCCTTCCTCTCCTGTATGAAAAGGATCAGGTAGCAGCTACTGTGGAAAAGTTCTGGCTGAGATTGTGAGGAGGCACAGCCAATCAGAACAAAGACAATACTGAACTAGACAAATAATCAAATCTGGTATGTTCCTATAACAGGGGTGGGGGTATCTTCCTGGGGTGTGGAGTTACATTGGAAGAAAGCTATGGATGGATGGATGGATGGATGGATGATTGACTGGAGTACCATTCCCAGAATCACCTAGCCAGCATGGCCAATGGTTGCTTTGACTGGAGGAAAATGGGACATGTCATCCAAACACTGTATTTCCAAATTCTGGCCACGTGCATCTCTTGCTTTAAAGTGAAAACTGGCCCATGAGGCATATACCTCTGCCACACTAGCAAAATTCAGCTGCACAGGGACACCTGCGAAGCCCCAGTAGCGTGGGCTGCAGAAATGGGGCAGAGGAGCAGCATCTGGCCTGTGTCTCATGTGTTGCCTATTCCATCCTAAGGTGTTAAAGAACTCTGCTTTCAGACTGCAGCCCAGAACTTGAGCACTTTATAGCAGTAGTGGTGTGCTAATTGTGGAAGGTGCTTTTCTTTCCTGCTGAAGTGTCACTTCTAGTGCAGGAAGGATCAATCTCACCCCATATATCTCCCCAAGCCCTAAACTACCTTAGAATGCTTACTAGAAGCTGATAAAGTCTTGGACAGACAAATTCTGTCCTTTCCTTTATTTTACCAGAGTTCTCCCCTTGATTTGACAGCATTCCATAAATCTAGGAACGTCAACATTCTGAAAATCCTGGGAATTCACAAGTCTTTTGCTTCTTTGTCTATTCTTCCTTCTAGGGCTCTTTCATACCACATAATTGTAGCAACATGATTCCACTTTAACTGCCATGGTAGCTCCCTACAGAATCTTGGAATTTGCAATTTAGGCAGCTGTATGGGAACCCCCTCCCCTTTTGAAGCCCCATTATCTGATCACTTGCTTTTTTGATGCTTCCAAATTAGGGACAAGCTCTATTAATTTGATGGGGGGGTTCCACTCTTTTATCAGTTCTTCGTCCCTTCAGAGGATTGTTTTGAACTGCTCACATGCTCATGCTGCTTGCAAAGCTTGCTGAGAAGCGGGAGAAAGGTGCTAAACAGGCTGAGAAACTTTGCAAGTATGCACATAGTCAATAACAAGTGAGCCTCCGCAGCTAGGCTGCTATTTGCCAAACATTGGAAGTTGGAGGTAATACCAACATTAGAAGAAGGTTTATTAAAGGTAATGGATTTGGAGATGATGGAAAAGTTGACAACTTTGCTAAGAGGTGGCTCCATAGATAAATATTTTAATTCTTGGGAACCGTTGATTAATTAAAAGTAGTTGGTTTTTCAGATTAAAAGTTAATCCTTTTTTAATATTACACAAATTTATGGTTAAAATAGATCTATGTTAGAATTAGACAAGTAATTTAAAAATGTTAAAGATCTATACTTACATGTTTAATAGATTACCCGGGGACACTCAGGGAAGGTCTCCTCCTCCTCCTTCTCCTCCCCCTCCTCCTCCTCCTCCTTTTTGGTATATAACTATTATTGATTCTTTTTTTCTTTTTTCTAACTCACGTATGTTTTACCTTTGTTCTATTAAAAAAAATTAAAAAATAACAAGTGAGCATCTGGAAGTCCTTCATGATCTCTACAGTTCAGAACATGGGTTCCACTTTTCAACCAATTCTGTTTTCTGACAGTGCTGCAATCCCAACCTGTCAGATAAGTGGGGGAAGCTTGTATTCAGAATTCTCACTAGAGAACTCTAGTATCATACCAGACTACAAACTCCAGGATTCTGTTCAATTATGGCAGTGCTATAATTCTGTAGTTTGAAAGAGCCATTAGTTTCAAAAGGTATATATTTCTGCTCACCTAAAGAGCTGGGAGGGCATGAAGAAGCCACAGCTTTATTTTGGAGTGGCTTTATTTTTTGTAGAATGACTGCCTTATACCAGGACAGATTGCTTCTCCCTCCACACTGCAGAGTTTTGAAAAGTTATAATTTTGGATTTCCGGGACTTCCGGTGAGGAGACACACCAAGCGGGTGGAAACTCCTGGAGCTCCAGGACTCCACGGCCCGTCGCGAGTGGGAATTCCTCTAAAAAGTTATCTAACTTAGAGGAAATTGGTCCCTGGATTAGAGGGGATCACGGAGGAGGCTCGTTGGGGATCCGCCAATTCAAATGTGTCATGAGAAGAGGAGAAGGAGAAGAGGCACGTCTGATATAGGGATCGCAGAGCCGCCATTATCGCGACGGATCGCCTTTGTAGGCTGGCTGTGTCCCCACTGCTACAGAATCCAGTAAGTATGAGAAAGTGTAAAGTCCATTGAGTAGTTTTCCGAACAAACTTTTACTGAGAGAAAAAGGAGAGGAAAATTGTTCTAACTCTGAAAGAAGAGACGAGTTCCTGGGGAATTAAACTCTGGGACTGAAGAGGTGGTGGCGAAAGCTGTCGCTACGGACCGGCTGCCCTGCTGGGCTGCCGAGTTGGAAGGCTGACGCAAAGAGAGAGGAGCGTCTTATTTCCCATTCCCGAAGTGTTTGTGTTATGTAAAATTGGAATTGAATTTTGCTTATTTCTGAGTATATTGAGGAGCGTTTAAAATTTTGAAATTAGTGAATGTCGGAACTTTTAAAAGATTGGAGTGGTGACTGACATGGTGGAAGAGTGGTGGTGAAGACGGAAGAAGTGACGGAGGAAAGGAAAGTGACGGAGAGAGGAAGAGAGGAGGTGAGACAGCGAGAGTAAAAGGACAGTGAGAGAAAGGGAGAGGCGAACGGAGACGACGGATTGGGACGACAGACCCAGACGATGGAGAAAGCAAGAGAGAGAGGCGGAGAGCGACGGAGAGAGGAAGAGAGGAGGCAAGACAGCGAGAGTAAAAGGACAGTGAGAGAAAGGGAGAGGCGAACGGAGATGACGGATTGGGACGACAGACCCAGACGATGGAGAAACCAAGAGAGAGAGGTGGAGAGCGATGGAGAGAGGAAGAGAGGAGGCGAGACAGTGAGAGTAAAAGGACAGTGAGAGAAAGGGAGAGGCGAACGGAGACGACGGATTGGGACGACAGACCCAGACGATGGAGAAAGCAAGAGAGAGAGGCGGAGAGCGATGGAGAGAGGAAGAGAGGAGGCGAGATAGCGAGACAGCAAGAGTAAGAGGCGACGGATTGGAACGACAGACTAAGACGAGGGAGAAAGCAAGAGAGAGAGGCAGAGAGAGACGGAGAAAGCAAGAGAGAGAGGTGGAGAGTGATAAAGAAAGAAAGAGAGGAGCTGAGACAGTGAGAGCAAAGGACAGTGAGACAGTGGAGGTGAACAAAGATGACGAACTGGCATGACAGGCCAAGACGACGGAGAATTGGTGAATAATAAATTGTTGCAATAATATTGGTTTATTGAGTATTACTTCTAGAGGTTAAATAAGATTTAAAATATTGGAATTTTGGAATATTTCTGCATTTGAGATTTTTGAATATTGAATTGAATATTGAATATTGAATTGAATTGAATATTGAACTGAATATTGAATTGAGATTTTTGATACTTGATAGCTAACAATTGATATTAGAGATTTGATATTGGATATCTGATGCCTAGAATCTGAATTGAACCGAATATAATAATTGAATATAAGAGGAACTGAAATATAGATTGGAATTGTGTGTAAAGTGAATCATTGAATTGTGGTAAAATACTGAATATTGAATTAATGTGAGTAAACTTTAGAGAAATTTGAGATATTTAAGAATTTAAGCTATTGTTCAAGTGGAATTGATTGACTAAGAGGTAGTGGATTGGTCTGAGTACTAAGCTAAACCAAACTAAATTGAGTGTTGTTTATAGAACGAACAAAATAATTAAATAAATAAATAAATTAGTGAATTAGATAATTTGACATTTAGAAAATTCAGTGAATTGAGAAAGACAGTTAATGGAATCAAGAAAAGGTAAAAAAGCTAAAAGGAGGGGAAAAGGAAAAAGGAGGAGAAAAAAAAGTTTAAGACAGTTAAAAAAAAAATTAGACAAGATGATGGCCACAGGGAAGAGGAAGGCTGGGGCAGGGGCCCAGTCACAGATACAAACTTTATTACAGAGAAGAGCATCAACGGAAGTCAAGCTGCCAACGTCAGAAATGAAGATGGCGACTACAGAGTGTCAGGAAATGAGTCCAAAGACTGAAATGGGTGTACTGGAAGGAATTCAGAAATTAACCTTGTTATTGGAGACAGAAATGAAAGAAAGCAGGAAGGAAATGAAGCATATGAGAACAGAAATAAAAGAAGATATCAAGAAAGAACTGGAAATATTTAATGAAAAGCTAGATAATATCTCAAAAGATTTAAAACAGATGAGTGACAAGATGGAGCAGATGGAGGAAAAGACGACGAGGCTGGAAGATCAAATGGCAAAGACAGAAGGAAAGACAGAACAACTGGAAAAGACAACATTACTCATGGACATAAGAATGAGAAATAAATCTTTAAAAATAAGAGGCTTAAAAGAAGAAGACCAAGAGAATCTGTATAAAAGATTGACAATTCCCCTGGCTTACTTTATAGGATGGGAACCAGAACAATTGGACTTAGAGATAGAGCGTTTCGTATAAACTCTGTGATAGTGAAAAGGAAGAAACTCCCACATGACATTGTGATTTATTTTTTGAGAGAATGGGTGAAGGATTTGGTGTTAAATTGTAGTTACTCAAATAAATTGATGATAGATGGAATGGAAGTGAAGGTATTTAAAGGTATTCATCCAACTGTGCTCAAAAGAAGAAGAGAGTATAATTTTTTAACTCAAGCCTTGAGAGAAGCTGGAATAAAGTACACGTGAGAGAGAATAGAAGGTATATCAGTAACGTGGAGACAGAGAAGGTTTGTTTTGAACACGGTATTGAAAGCAAAAGAATTTATGAAAAGACATAAAGAAGAATTGATTAGGACAGATAATCAGACAAGTGACCGAGGGGAAGAAAGAAGAAAAGAAGAAAAACAGATAAACCAAGGAATGGAAAGGAAAATAAGGAAAGAACAAATGAAGCAGGAAATAGCAAGAATACAAAGAGAGAAAGAGAGAGAAGAGAGGGAAGAAGAAGAAGAAATAGAGGAAGAAGGAGAAGAGGAAGGAGAAGAAGAACACAGCTCAACTCAGGAATTGGACTTAGGACTGGGAGAAGTACAAACAGAAGAGGTTTAGTAATATTAAGTAAAATTGATTCAGATTAAAATGAAAATAAAATTCTTATCTTGGAATGTTCGAGGTCTAAATTCCCCATATAAAAGGAAGTGTATTTTTCACTATTTAGAAAAATTAAAAATCGATGTCTTAGCAATCCAAGAGACCCACATTAAAGGGGAAGACTTGAAATACATTAGGAATTCCAAATTAGGCCAAAGCTTCTCTTCGTCAATTAACAAAAAGAAGAAGGGGGTAACAATATATGTGAGTAACAAACATGAAGCAAAGCAGATATATTGTGATGAGGCAGGTCATGTAGTAGTAGTAGAAGTAAAAATTAAAGATTTAAAAGTATTAGTAACAGCAGTGTATGGCCCTCTAGAAAATAAAAGCAAATTTTATCAGAAATTGTTAGAGTTATTAATTGATTTAGGGGAATATAAAATGATTCTTATGGGAGATTGGAATGGAGTTTTGAATCCACTAATAGATCGATCAGGAATAAATTTAAGAAGTAGTAAAGTAAAGCAGGGGAAATTACCAAAAAGTTTTTTCAACTTATTAGATTATTTGTCCCTAGAAGAAGTAAGCAGCAAAAGTAATGGAGGAGATTTCACATTTTTCTCAGATCGACATAGAACATGGTCCAGAATAGATAGGTTTTTTATATCTTCCGATTTGAAAAAAAATATTTTAAGTATGGAAACACTGCCTAGAACTTTCTCAGACCACTGTCCAATATTGTTGAATTTGTATTATGGTGAAAAGACTGGGAATTGGAAATTAAATGAGAGTTTATTAAAAAATGAAGTAATAGTAGCAAAAACTCATAAGGTACTAAACGAATTTTTAGAAAATAATCTGGGGAAAGAACAATCAGTTCAGACAGTGTGGGAAACTAGTAAGGCAGTGATGAGGGGGTTCTTTATAAACCAACAAGCTTGGTTATTAAAATGCAGGAAAAGAAAAGAAGCAGATATATTAGATAAATTGCAGGAGAAAGAAAGGGAGTTAAAGGAAAGGCCTAAAGATGTGAAAATTAAGAGTGATATTCAAATATTAAAAAAGCAATTCTCTTTAGTAACCATGGAAGAAATGGAAAAGAAATTGAAATATATAAAACAAAGACATTTTGAACATGCAAATAAACCAGGGAGATGGCTTTCATATAGGTTAAAAAAAGAGAGAGAGAGAAGTAATATCACAGAATTAAAAGAAGGCCAGACTATTCACTATCAACAGAGCAAAATTAAGAATATATTAGTAAATTATTTTGAGGAACTATTTAAAGAAAAGGGCCAATCACAAGGGCAGAAAAGCAAGATAAGAGATTTTTTACATCAAGTAGACATTGTAGAGGTGTCAGAAACACAAAGAGAAGAGTTAGATAAACCAATTAAATTAGAGGAGGTTAAAGAGGCAATAAGGAATTTGAAAGAAGGGAAAGCACCAGGACCAGATGGGTTTATAGCAATGTATTATAAAACATTTCAAGAACTGTTAGCACCCTTGTTAGTCCAAGTAATGAATTTTATAAGTAATGGAAATTTACCAAATTCGTGGAAAGATTCTAATATTGTGCTAATCCCCAAAGAAGGCAAAGATAAACAAGATAAGAGAAATTACAGACCAATATCATTATTAAATATAGATTATAAAATTTTCACCGCAGTATTAGCAAATAGATTGAAGAAGTTTATGGTTGAGTGGGTACATGAGGATCAAAACGGATTCCTACCAGGTAGGCATTTGAAAAATAACATAAGAGTAATTATAGATACAATAGAGTATTACCAAAAGATGAATCAAAAAGAATTAGCATTAGTGTTTTTAGATATTGAAAAGGCCTTCGATAATGTTAATTGGAATTTTCTATTTGAAGTGTTGAATAAATTGGGATTTGGAAAAAGGTATAAAGATTGGATACAAGCAATTTATACAGATCAAAAAGCATGTTTGATAGTAAATGGAGAAAAATCAAATTCGTTTAAGATTAACAAAGGTACAAGACAGGGATGTCCACTTTCACCATTGTTATTTATCATGTGTCTAGAAATGGTAACCACTAAAATTAGAAATAAGGAGGAAATAAGGGGAATGAAGATTAGGGGGTATGAATTTAAGATTCAGGCATTTGCAGATGATATGGTAGTAATATTAGAGGACCCCCCAAAAAGTATAAAACCATTTATGGAAATAATGAAAGAATTTGGACAAATAGCTGGCTTACGTATTAATAAAGATAAATCAGTAATGATTACAAAAAACATGACGCAAATACAAGACGAAGAATTAATAAATATGACAGGGTTTAAAATAGTAAAGAAAGTAAGGTATTTGGGAATAATGATAACAAAAAATAATTCAGAATTATTTGACAATAATTATAAAAGAATCTGGAAGGAAATAAAAGAAGATTTGAAAAAATGGGAAAGACTTAATCTATCTTTCTTAGGGAGAATATCCGCAATAAAAATGAATATACTTCCGAAGTTAATGTTCTTATTTCAAAATTTACCGATAATGATGAACGATGAAGCATTCAAAAGGTGGGAACAGGATCTCAGTAAATTTGTTTGGAGCGGTAGGAAACCTAGAATCAAGTGGAAATATTTAAAAGAAGCAAAAGAGAAGGGTGGTCTAAACTTGCCAGACCTAAAATTATATTATGAAGCTGCCACGTTAGTTTGGTTGAAGGATTGGATTTTATTGGAAAATACAAAATTACTAAACTTAGAGGGATTTAATTTATATTATGGCTGGCATGCGTATATTTGGTATGATAAATATAAAAATAATAGAGTATTTATGGATCACTATGTTAGAAAAGCCATCTTGAGAATTTGGTTAAAATTTAGGGGAAAATTGTATCTAAAATTACCACATTGGACTTCACCTCATGAAGCTTTTTATAGGTTAGAGAAAATAAGAATAAAAGAATGGCTAACATATAAGGATATAATTAAAAGAGTAGGAGATAAGATTAAATTAAAAACTAGGGATGAATTGATAACAGATGGTTTCTCAACTCATTGGTTCCTCCATAGACAACTCGCTGAGAGATATAAAGAGGATATGAAGGATAAAGGGATAACTCTAGAGGAAAACGAATTTGATAAAATATTGAAGCCAGGAGTAGAAAAACCTCTAAGTAAGATTTATAAATTATTATTAAGTTTAGAATTGGAACATGAGGTAATTAAAACAAACATGATAAAATGGGCCCAGGATATAGGTCATACAATAACTTTGAAGCAGTGGCAGAATGCCTGGAAGATAAATCAGGAATTTACTAGTTGTTATGACATAAAGGAAAATTTTTTATAAAGTTTATTATAAATGGTACTTAACCCCAGTTAGAATTTCTAAAATGAATAAAAATAAGAAAATAGTTAAATGTTGGAAGTGTCAAGAAATAGGAACCTTTTTCCATATGTGGTGGAAATGTAAAAAAGCTGAAAAATTTTGGTTACAGATACACAAACACATAGAAAAAATATTCAAAACCAAATTTGAAATTTCCCCAGAAATATACCTTCTTAATATTTTAGATGGGTTAGATAAAAAAAATTAGAGGAAAATATTCAAGAATTATTTGCTACATGATATATGCTGCAAGGATCGTATTTGCAAAATATTGGAAGATGGAGAATATACCCCAGGTAGAAGAATGGTTTCAGAAAGTATATGATTTTGCGGAAATGGATAAGCTAACGCTGTATTTAAAGGATAAATCGAGAGAAACATTCAATCGAGAATGGGAAATATTAAGAGAAGTTTGGGAAGAGAGGTGGGGTAAAAGTGTGTTGATAGGTATGTATGATTAAAGTGATTTAATGAAAAAATATGAATTTGACGAAATAAAAGGAATAGCGTAATAGGACTGATTATGATTTGGAGTGAAGTAAGTTGTAGGATAAGAATTATAGTTAAGAGTATAAGCAGAGTAGAACATAGATAAGTCATTAACTGTAAAAATAAAAATAAAATGAGCAGGAGAACAAGAAGAGAAAAGTTGCACTCAATGGTATTGAAAAAGAAGTTCGGGAATGTATGATGGAAGAAGAATGGGTCATGTATGGAAGATTAAGATCGGAAGTATTGTTAGTTGGTAAAGGAGATGCAGGGAAATGAAATTGTATCTCCATTTAGATTATTCAAGAAAAGAAGTAAGGAATGAGTATGCATGTGTATTGGTATTTATGTTGTGTTGTGTATGGTGATGTATGTAATGTAGATATGGTTGTAGATAGGATATATAGGAGTGTTATAGATGTATATGTGTTATAGATGTATACGTATATATGTGTATGGTTTTGTATTTGTAAGTATATGTTGTTGATTGTGTTTTGGAAAAATTGTATGTTTAATAAAATTTATTTTTAATAAATAAAAAAAAAGTTATAATTTTGGATGACAGTTTTCAGAATCTAGGAGTTATCATCCAAAAAAGTAACTTTTCAAAGTTGTACTACAATGAGAGTTGCTCACACAAGCTGTGGCAGTAGAGACTGTGCTGTTGTTGGTCCTCTTCTTCTTCTGAGCAGTAATGCCCACAATCATTGGAGGTCATCTGCCTGCCCCTCTCTTTCCGTTCTTCCCATTAGCTGGTGCTGTATCCTTTTGTTTGCCTGCACCTTCCTTTCCCTCACTTGGGCCCTGGTTTTCCTGACATGTGCATTTGAACCTAGGAACTTCTGCATGCAATCAATGTGCCCTACCTCTGTTCAGTGTCCCTTCCCGGTGTCTCTTGACCCTTGAATCTATACTCTGCAAATATTGGTAATTTACCTGCTTTATTAAGGGGAATTGATGGCACTCCCTAGCAGGGCAATGGTAGCCTATAACAGTGTCTTCTGGGGCGGAGGGCAGGAATTGGTATGCTGGATTATTCTTAAAGAGAACACTAAGATGAATACAACCCTCACCATCAATGGATCCACCACAATCAAGATCCCCTATCTCAGCTGTGTGGTGATGTTCTAAATTTGGGTAAGTTGATATTAACTGGCTGGCTTGTTCTTCTAAGCTGGAATAGATCGACACCTTTCTCAATCATAAGGCCAATGTAACAATTAATTTGATATGACTGAGACAATAATTTCTGAGCTAAAAATACAGAATTTGGCTGGTAAGGAGCCATTTCCATGCTGCTAAAACGTAAGTATGGATACAATGTAAGAAATAAATTAATTTCTAAAAAATTAACTAAAAATACATTGCAGTAGGCAAGACTATGACTAGCTGATCTATGTGTTTTCCCAGTCTTCTACCCATTGATAAGCTATGCCGAAGCCTATCTTTGAAGTGAACTTGGACAGGACAGCCTTTAAAAGAGAGCAGGGGAGTGGCTTTTGCTCCACCAGATGTTGGTGAATTAATACTACTATCATCTTTCACCCTTGGCCAGGCCAGGACTAATAAGAATTTGAGTTCAGCAATATCTGGAAGAGGAAAAATTCTCCATACCTGAAACAGATATAGCATCCAAATAGAGGACCGTCCAACAAGTTGGACACATGGCTCCTTCCTTGGTGTGTTGTGTGTAGGTGGTTTATCCTGAGTAAATCGACTCCTTATTCCAACTGACAGCAGCTCTTCAGGACATTAGACCCTGCTGTCATTGTACAACCAATTTGGTAGAACACTTTGCATGAGAAGAGGAACTATAATCCCTCTATCTCATACAAAAGTGTTGCCATCTTTGTGTAAGACCACTCTGCTCCATTCCTGATAACCTTAACTGAGATGTTTGTTTCATTACAGAACTCCAAAACCATGTACACAGCAATCCCTAAAAGGTAACCAATTTTTTTTTTAAAAAAAATGTATTCATTGTAAAATGCAGTTTGTTCTCCAGTGCTGAGGTTAGAACTGGTGAGTGGTCCAACAACCTGGGCCACGGCCACTACTTTGGATATTGCTTGAACCTTGGAGCTGTGAACATGTGGGGAAAAAAACTACCATCCTGAAGTCCACCCAGAGAAGTCTTGACCCCACAGCTCCTCTGCATTTAACCTTTTGTGTCAGAGGTAGGGAATATTTGGCCCTCCAATATTGCCAGTAGCATATGCAGTTGTAAGTTATCCTTATGTCTGCATATATCTATTTTTGGTCGCTGCAGAAATAAATATTCCCTTCCTCCTTTTGCTGTGATCAAAACCTCCCCCTCCTCTCGTCCCATAACCTACTGGTGAGTTGCTGAAGTCCCTCCACCCATGGCCATTCATGCTGGGAGGAGGGAGGATTGCAAAAGCATCTGGCTATGTCCCTGTAGCCAGATGTGAAATGATTACATCTGGCTACAGGGACATAGCCAGATGCTTTTGCAATCCTCCCCTCCTCTACTAAGCCACTGAGATCTCTGGAGACCTCACCAGATGATGTAATTATTTTATACCTGGCTATAGGGACACAGCCAGATGCTTCTGCAATTCTCCTCTGAGTTCTTCTTCAGGCACAAATGGCTGTAAGTAGGCATTCAGCAGCTCTATGGTAGGTCACAGTGGCGATAAATGGCTCAGCATAGTGTAGTTCTACCTGTGGAAGTACCATCTTATGCTGAGCCATGCAGAACTTCAGATATTTGGGGCTACAGCTCTCACAATTGACCATGATGCCTCTCACATTCTCATTGTATCTTCCTGGATATGACTCTTCTCCTTCACTCCCTTTTCTCTACCTGCATTTTCTTCCTGTCTCCCCTGCTTGGTTTCATCCTGTCCACAATCACTTTCCACTTCCAGAACATCACTTTTTTCCCTTCTGGCTTGCAGTGGCTCTCCCTTTGATGCTTCAGTAAAGGAACCAGGCCTGCACATCTGGCGAGTGGAGAAGATGAAGCCTGTATCTGTCCCAGAAGAAATGAAAGGCATATTCTATACTGGGGATTCATATCTGATTCTCCACAATGGGCACAATGATCATTCCAGTGTGCACATCTGGATTGGTAAGGAACACAAGGTGAAATGTAGAAGCTGTTTGATACTGAGTCAGGCTGCTAGACCATCTAGGTCAGTACTGCCAGATGAATAGTGGCTTTCCAGTGTTTCAGACAGGGGTCTTTCCTAGCTCTGCCTGGAAAAAACTGGGATTGAACCTTATGCATGTGCAGTTCTCTTTCTTGGTTATGTTGGGTCTATTATAAATGAATATTGCAAACAGAATCACAGTTTAAGTCTAGGACAATTTTTAAAAGCAACAATACAACAAACTATATACTAAACCGAACACATCCTGTCCCAAAAGTTCCATGCATCCAGCCAGGTACCAATGAAGAATTTTCTACATATTCTGCTCAGCTGTATTACAACTTTGCATGCAAACCTTAAAGCCTTAAATAAAAGAAACAAAAAAAGTGCAAATGCATGATAGAAATTCCACTATAAGGAATTTAAGCCTTTTGTCTCCTCCTAAATACACTATTATAATCCAATTGCCTTATCCAAGTCCTGTTGCTATGTTTTAATTCTTGTGTTATGTTTTAACTGTGTTCTCTATTATTCTAACTTTATAGACAGTTATAATTAACATTATCGTAATAAACACTATAACTTTATAATCCTAAATCTTGCTTTGTGTATTTCTCTCCTCTTCACTTTTTCAATGCAATTATTGATGTTTCCCCCGATTTCCTCTTCAAATAATTACTTAAACACTCCCACTGTTGTCTGAAATTTTCCATAGATTATCTTTTAAAATATTGTCAGTTTATCCATTTCCATGACATCATACATTTCTAATAACCATTCATCAATTTCAGGCACTTCCTCTTTTTTCATTTTCTCGCATACCTAATCCTTGACTTAGTTACCATATAAAGCAAGATTTTCTTATCTTTTGTTTCCCAATGTAATCCTCTATAATATCAACCATATTTAGTAAGTATACTTCTGGTTGTATGGGAAATTTTATCTTTATAATTTTAGTTATTTCAATATGAATATTTTTCAAAAAAGTTTTGGCCTTCTTGCATTGCCACCACCAATTATAAAATGACCCGCTTTCCATTTTACATTTCCAACATCTATTGTTGTCTCCTTGATAAATGTTTGCTAATTTTGCTGGGGTCAAATGCCATCTTTAAAGTATTTTATAATAATTTTCCTTAAATGATTGGCTACCTGTGAAATTCAAATTTTTCTATGTTCGCATCCAATGCTCTGGCTATATTGATTGCCCAATATTATGAGCCCATTTAACCATACAGTTCTTAACCAAATGTTGCCCCGTTTCCCATTTTAAAAGAAGTTTTTAAAATTGAGCTGTAGTTTGTCTGTCTTGATGCCCCACATTTAATCATACAAGCTTTCACTTGTCCATCTTCTGTTTTAATTCTCAGCAATAACATATACATTTTGGCAATTAAATGTTCCTTGTAAGTACAAAATTGTTCTTCAAATTCAGATTTAAACATTTCAAAACCATATACATTCTTATCCACTGTAAACCATTCAGTCAACTGTCTGTACGAAAACCAACACACATCATAATCTTCTTCATCCACGCTCCTTATTTGATTTCATTTTAAACTGCCTACTTCCTATCATTAAAAGGTCTTTATAAATTAATTAATTATCTTTAAAAGTTATTTCTCTCTTTAAAAAGCTTCATGTGGAGAGACCCATAATGGCATTCTAGAATATAGTTTCAGTTTATATTTATTCCATACTTTTAATAAAGCATATCTGACATAATAATGATTAAAATCAACATTAACTTTATCATGCCACTGAAATGCGTGCCAGCCTCAAATCAAGTCCTAACTGTAAAAGCTTATCTCTTTTTTAATGTAACCCAGTCTTTTAACCAAACCAAACATGATGAGAAAAAATACAATTTTAGCTGTGGAAGGGCAAGTCTTTCTGTATCTTTTGCATCCTGTAAATTCTTGAATCTCACTTTTGGCTTTTCCCCTTGCCAAATAAAATTAGCTAGGTCTCCATGCCATTGCTTGAATGGCACTACATCGTTCAGAACTGGAATTGTCTGAAACAGAAACAACATCTTTATTATTAATAAAATAATAATAAAAAAAGAAATTAAAAAAAAAGAAAGAAAGAAACAACGTCTTTGGTGAGACATTCATCTTTATAGTTGCAATTCTACCCAGTAAGGAAAGTTTCAGTTTTTTATCTTTTTCATTTTTTACTTTTGAGCTGTGGCTTATTTTTAAATTGCTTGTAAGCCACCTTGGATTCTGTACAAGTAGAAAAGTGGAATCTAAATGAATGAATGAATAGCAAAAAATGTGTAATCCTTACCATTGGCAGCTGCAGCTCCTCTCTTCTCCAGCTCTCCCTTTCTTTATAAACTGAAATAGTAAATACAGCTCATCCTTTAGGGTTTCCCCACCCACTAGATCATATCAATAATTCATAGAGTTATACACACAAAGCTCATACCCTCTAACTGACCCAATTGGGCAGGGACAGTCCCAATTAATCCTCTGTTGTACTACTTTTTCAGCTGCTTTTGAAATGTCCTACTTTCTCTCTCCTTCTCCTGCTTCCCCCCTTTGTCCTTGGCTTACTTCAATTGCAGCAAACAGAGTTCTAAATGCAAAAGTAGTTTGAACCCTGAGGAGTGGAGGCAGCAAAATCTTTCCCTTCCCAGTAGGCTCAGGTAAAAGCAAGCTGCTGCAGCCTCTCTTAAGCTTCTATGCCATTCCTTATTAATAACTTTTGCCATCTTGACTGCCTTCTGATGTAGTTTGGCCATGTGAAATTTTCACCTGTGAAATATTGAAAGGTTTGAAAACATGTTATGTACTCTATTCATATCACAACAGTATGTGAATCTTCACCTCTGTTTGAAAAAAACAACAACAAACAGCTGTGTGCTGATTCAACAGAGAAATATTCTCTCCTTCCAACCACATGACTGAGAAGAAAAGGAGGAGATGAAAGTATCAACAGCATAATGAAGGGAAGTGATGTGAAGACCTCAGGACTTTTCTATAAGAGTGTTTGGGGGAAATGTCTATGCCAAACAGAAGAAACTAAGACATTGTTTCTTCTAGTATAGCATGGGGAATGGGGAATTTGCATATACAAATGGATCATTTTTTCAATGGGCTGAAGTTCACTCTTTTATCAAGGTTTTCAGTAAACTCCTTTGACAAAGACACTTTCCATACTGTTAGGTGACTGCTCTCTTCTCTTGTCTCAGGTCACAATTCCTCCCGGGATGAACAGGGAGCATGTGCCCTACTCTCCACCCACCTTAATTCCTTTCTTAAGGAAAAACCTGTCCAGTATCGGGAAGTGCAGGGTAATGAGTCGGATATTTTTATGGAGTACTTCCCTCTTGGCATCAAATATCAGGTGAGAGAGTTACAATGTGACCTGTTGTTCCAGTTGCAGACCTCAGTTGAAGTAGGTCACCAGGAGTACTGTTGTTCATAAATAAGACGTCCAATCAGTTAAAGCAGTCAGTCAATCACACATGCATATACCAGAGATTAGTGTAGCCCTCCGGATGTTGTTGACTGGAACTCTCAGCATCCTTCATTACTGCCCATCCAGTCCAAGAATACTTGGAGGGCCACATTTCCCCCACTCTGGCAATACACATCAATCCAAAGGGAGGTGGGGGAGTGGAATGGAGGGAGAATTTATATTGGAGGAACCAGAACACCCATACCCTATCAGGTTTAAACCAGCCTGGTTACAATCTCTGTGTGTATCTTTCTCTCCTTTTCGTTTATGGTTCTCTTAATAAGCTTGTTTTGCTTTTCACTCATTGTTCTCCCTTTTGCTCCAATAGGAGGAAAATTCACTATGACAGACTTGTAGTAATTTAATCAGGGGAATACATACAGTGAGAAAATGTATAGAAATGTATACATTTTTTAAAACTGTGCACAAAAATATGAACTAAATGCTATGTCAGAAAGGGAAAATATTTAACAGTCTTGTGGAAAATTGGGACTGGATGAGAATCTTTGTAAGATTTCAACAAAGGTATTGAAAATTAGACAAGTTTTCACATCTCTGATCTTTACTGTGTCCTTTTAGACTTCAATCCATTATTGTTGCTCCACAGGAAGGTGGTGTAGAATCTGCCTTTAACAGAACCCAGGCCAACCAAGAACCCAAGCCCACCTGCAAACTCTACCAGGTGAAAGGGAAGAAGAATATACGGGCCACTGAAAGGGAACTGAACTGGGCTAGTTTTAACACTGGTGATTGCTTCATTCTGGACCTGGGAGAGGTGAGTCTGGAAGGGAGGAATGTGAAAGTTAGGAAAATGTGATCTTTTTTGTTAATGCTTCAAGGCTGTTCAAATAGGTAGGTATCCATAAATCAGAGTGGGGCTTTCTACCTTTTGACCTCTCCTTTCAGATCATTTTTACTTGGTATGGAGCAAAATCAAATATCCTGGAGCGCAACAAAGCACGTGATTTAGCAACTGCCATTCGAGACACTGAAAGGAAGGGGAAAGCCAGACTGGAGATCATTGCAGATGGTGAGGAGCCAGCTGAGATGATAACGGTAAGACCATGGTGAGAGAAGGAAAGTGTCAGAGAAAACTGTAGGTTGGGGCACTTCTGGGGCTCATGGCGTCACATATGGCAGGGTAGTGCTCTTGATGCTGTGCTACCTGTCACCCAACGTGGTCTAGCCAGCTGTATTTTTCATCCAAGGCTGGCCATCAACATTCCCCCCATAAAGGGGGTTCAGACGGGCTCCTTGGTGGAGAATTCAGATCGCTCTCTAGTCCTTAGATCGGGGACCCTTTGGCTCCCTGCTTGGTAGGGACAAAAGAGAGTGGGAATCGAAGAGCTTCCACAACCACGCTGAAGGCAGCTGAATCAAAGATCGGCACAAGTGCCACCAAAGACCTTTTTTTAAACTAGCATGTTTAATATTTCAAGAATCAATACTTCTTTTGACGGACTTCAGCCTGCCTCTCCAATTTAAGTTCTACCAGATTTGAGTTACACAAGAACTGTAAGTTAAAGGCTGCATGGCTGACATCTTACAAAATTAAATCCAGCTGGAGCTTGTGCTTTGAAGGAGATCGTGCTGAGCTCACTGGAGGAAATTGATTTGGCTTTAATAGCTTAGATAAAATGAAAGAATGGGAGAAGATTATCTAGAAGCAATTGGCTCATATTCACATTTGGATTTATAACTAATAATCACACTAGCAATTCTGGCTGGAGCCTGATAAACTTTGGGGGATCCCTGTTAGTTCAGGTTCGGGAGGTCCCGGTCACTCTTAGCTTGAACTTTAATAAACTGTCCAGATGTAATTGAGAAGCTACTTTGAACGCATATTGTTATAAGACTACATTAAATCTTTTCTTTTTAAAGTATATATTTAGTGACATCGTACTATACTACATCAGCTTGACTTTGGGAAATAAAGAAATAAGGAAATAAGGGGAATATTGAGGACAATAACAAGGACTTTATTTTTGGAGGACTGAAACATTTTATTTTATTTTATTTTATTTTGAATGGCTTTTATCTCTTCTGGAATTTAAAGTGCTAAGTGACTGAGGACTAGTACATTTGATGTAGAATTGACTTTGGAATATATTAAATTTTCTCTTTTTTGGACCCATTTTGCATTACGATAATCTACTGCTGAATTAGGACATTTAAATTGTTGGACTATGACACATAAACTGGACCTGGACAATTAAATTTCTGGATTCAACAATTCAATTGTTAAATAGGACATTCAAACAGAATTAAGACACTTAAATTGTTGGACTAAAGCTTGATTTTTGCTGTTATCAGACTGTTGCTAGGTCTGGATAACATTCAGAGACAATTAATTTGTCCTTGAAGAGACACTTTCAACTCAAGGTTTTGATAAACTTATCAGAACAGCTGTACTGTTAAGGAAACAAAAATTAAGGAAGAATTTCTTGAATGAAGATCTCCAGCTAATGGTCTAAGGAATTAATAAAGGCCATCCCAATTTGAGTAAAGAAGAGCTGTACATATCTACAATCTACATAAATTACATAAAATATCATAATTCATAGCTGGGCTTTAATCTTTAAATATGGTATATACAAATTCCATTTGGGTTGCTTATAAATTACATTAGAGCTAATTAATTTCCCCCCCTACTTTGCTGATAAATATTTTGATTCAAAGGGTATACATAGGGGTATATATTATCTGGTTTGGCTTAATATTATTTGGATAGCAATTCAAACTGAGTATTCTTGTTTATCTGATTACAACTTATTGATTATTCATTATATTGATTATATTAACACTGCCTAGTTAATCAAATTTTGTCTAAATAATTAACAAGAACAATCAGGTGGTAGAATTGAATATAATTGGAAATTAAGAAATTAAGGAAATATCTACTTTGGAATTTGGTTGAGGGTTGAATTGGATATTAGATGTCTGATATATATAATTAGATATCTGACATTTGATGCTGGACATTTGATTTTGGATATGTGAGATTACTACTATAGGTTATTAGATATGTTGATATTATTGACTCTACTAAAAGCATATTATATATTATCTAGATTATTGGTTAATAAGAGGTCCTATATATTTTGGGTACAATTATCTCATATTTAGATTTATATAAATATTGTATAACACTGAATAATATTTCATTATGGCATCAAAGAGAAAAGCGACAATGCTCAGTCAAACTAAGCTTCAACTTCAGCTACAATCTCAAACTTGAATTGGCCAGAAGAGATTCAACAGATCAACCCACCTCTACTGCAGAAATGTGCCTTAAGACAGGATCTAAAAGATGTTAGAGCAGAGATAAAATTGGACTTTAAGAAAGAACTGGATACAATGAGTAAGAAAATTGATAAAGTTAACAAGGATACTACAAAGAGGAAAGGGTACATTGAAAAATTACAAGAGAAATCGAAAGTTATAGAAAGGGAGAACAAAACTTTAAAAGAGACACAAAAACAAGAAGAGTTTATGATTAACCTGCAAGAGCTCAGATATAGAGAGAAATGTTTGAAGTTGAGAGGCGATGCAGAGATGGCTGAGGAGAATCTCTATGAAAAAAATTGTACCAGCTTTAGTATCATATATTGAAATTTTTGAACCAACTCTTGAAGTGGACATAGAATATTCAGAGTTAGTTCAAAAGCAGCCAGAGGAAAAAAAATTGGCCATGTGACATTGTTTGTTTATCGTGAGTTCTTGTTCTTGTTAGAATCTTACAAAAAAATTATGACTCTAAATTTATAATTGATGTTCCATTCCAAATTTTAAAAAAGAAACAAGACTATAAACCGCTAACTCAACTGCTTCAAAAGTTTAAGATAAATTATGAATGGGAGAGAGTGGAAGGAGTCTCCTTCAATTATATGCAAAAACGATATAAGATAGCTACACCCCTCAAAGCCAATGAATTTTGTGAGAGACTGAAAAGAGATTTTGCATACACACAATCAAAAGAGGAAGAACAAAAAGGAGCAGAGAAAAGACCAGACATTGAAGAACCTACACAGACAGCTAAAGCAGAGGAGATAATTGATAAAGATAAAGATTCTGTTCAAGAAGAATCACAAAATCCACAAGACTCTGAAATAGAAGAGAGAACAGACAAAGAAGATTCTTATTAAGCACTAAATTTTTTATAGCTAACCTGACTTTTACATTTGTATCATGGAATGTTAAAGGCCTTAAATTACAAAAAAAAAAAAAAAAAAGACAGATTTTTCAATATTTGGAAAAGAAAAAGGTAGATTTGATATGTCTTCAGGAGACTAGAATTAAAGAATCTGACATCAAATATTTTAAAAGCTCTAAATTAGGGAGAAGTTATATCTCTGCATTTCAAAAGAAAAAAAGAGGGGTTGTAATACATGTCAATTCTAAATTTCCTTCTGAAGAAATCTTCATGGATCCACAACGTTGTGCGTGTTGAAGTTAACTTTCTAGATTTTAAATTACTAGTGGTCAGAATATACTCCCCAACCAAGAAGAAGGATATTCTTCAAAACTATCAAAAGAAAACTTATTCAATACACATAAGACAGAAATCAGCAACATATATTTCTATTGGAAGACATGACTGGAGTTATTAATCAAAGATTAGATCATCTGTCGCACAAACAGATTAAAAGCAATCAAGGTAAATTACCCCAGAGTTTCTTTAATCTACTGGAAAATCCGTCAATTATGGATGTTTGGACTTAC